>ML796148.1:202852-247924 GCA_009831015.1 Picea engelmannii | reverse complement strand
TATCTTTTACCAGCTGCTTTTACCCCCTGGGCCTTTAGCCCCTTCTTCCCACAGGACAAAGTGTAACCCCTCAAGTAGGTCATCCTAATGGCCAGACTAGGGGAATGGGATGGATGTATGGGAGATAAGATGTAAAATGATAAAATGGCGGGAGCGGACGATGGCTCTACAAATCCCCCTTGGTGGCTAACCAAAACCCATGAATACAAGCTTGCTAGGTCACCCCGTTAATCCCCCCAACAATGGTCAAGTGGATTAGTGTAAGATCCAAGCAGTTGTCAGAAATGTAAGGAACCTGATGCATATATAAGAAAGTTATAACGATCAAACATGACACATACCATGATACCTTGGACCAATTACCTCATGGAACAAGAGTCTTTTCTAATGCAAGTCCAAGCTGATGGTGATGGAAGCTGTTGCTGCTAACAGGACAAGACTGGCGAAGAAGAAGAATGATGGGCCCTCCAGGGCCATGCTCAGGTCAATCCTGCTCTTGGTACTCCATGTCTAGGACCTGTGGGCCTCGAGACATGATCTCCTAGTTATCCCTAGAAAACGGGGATAACAATACCGACTTCTCTTTTAGTCTCATGGAAGAATCCATATCCTAGTCTTTTTTACTGGCTTCCTTCTTTGTCACTGAAACAAGGGAATCTTCCAGGAGATTTAATATCTTCTAGGAGTCTCTGAAGTTACGATCTAGTCTTCTCATGTCATCTATCTCCCAATCCTGGAAGTTGTCTCTCCATCTGATCCTTTCTGAGATCAGGCTTATCCTTGATTTCTTCTAAGTCTACAAGGACTTCATCATCTCTTTACAGGGTATACTTGGTGTTGAATACCAAGTCTAAATATGAAAGATGGAGTCAAGCTTCAAACGAGTTCTACTTCTGGTCAAGGTGGCTTCATTAACCTTTGAACAATTCTGCTATGAGTTATTGTTCCAATGTTCGGTCATCTTTGGAGCCTTTTGCTCCTTACAATCAATCTTCATATGAGATACTATGAATCTCAAAAAATAGTTTCTTCTTCATCCTCTTTGGTACATAAATGTATATGGTCATGTACATAGTCTACTTCATATCTCATCTAATATGTTGCCTTCTACAACCTTCACTATAGCTTCCTCAAGGTTATCACCTGTGACCTGAACAAGGTCATCAAAACAGCAAGCAAGAATAATACTCTTTTGATAATAATAGATAAAACAAAGACACGAATAATCATCACAGTAGCTCCTTTAGAGCTATCACTTGTGACCTGTCTGAAGCAAAGATCAAAAGTAAGAAATACAATACGAAATGAGGTCAACACTCTTCTAGTGTTGTGATCAAGCATTCCTCCATGGTAACCTGGAATCAATACAAGAAGTTTCTCCTAGAGGAGATGTTAGTTGTATATGTTACATTAAGCATTTATCTCAATATGCCCACATGGTACCAAATATAATACTCTTCAAAGACTGTTACCTCAACTATAGTGTTTTCTTGACACTTGCATGCTTTGAATCTTCTCTACTTAATCAATCAAACCTAGAACCTGGAGTTTTGTTCTCAAGAATTAGTGTGTTGTTTTTCTTCCAAGTCTCCTTCACTCAAGATGACAAGTGCTTTCTTCAACCTATCTTTTGTACTAGGACAATATGTTATCTTGACAGAAGGTTGGGTTAGAGAATAAACTCTACGATCTCCACTTTGATCCATCTAATACCTTGACTTTAATTTTGACCAAAGGTTAGTATGATGGTCATAGCTTCAACATGCAGCCTAGATCAAAATAACGTCATAACAAATAGATGCATATCAAAATAATCAAACCTAGGTTGCATTATTCCTCTGAATGTGTTGGATCTTGAGATCCTTCTAGATCTATGGCAATAGATCCCTTCTCCCTCAAATACCCTTTGAAGCTTAACAATTTAAACATATGTGAGTACATACCTCTGATAGCATTTGCAGGTAGTGGCACCATCTGGTAGCAGCGGTAATAATTACCAACTCTTAAAAACTTCAAGGGTGACTGCAACTGGTACTACAGTTGATACTTCAACTAATACTGCAACTGCAACTGATTCTGAGACTGCAACTGCAACTACAACTTAGGGTTTTATGAGGAAACCCTAATTTTTCAAACTTCAAATTTTGAAATTCTAATCCAGGGGATAGATGCGCTGAGTTGAGGCGAGTAAGTTGGTGTAGTCAAATTTCTGAAAATCCAAATTTTACCCCCTCAAACTTGACCAGCAGATTTCTGGACTGGTGCTTCTGGTTTTCTGGTACTTCTGGTGCTTCTGGTTTTCTGGTACTTCTGGTACATCTAGTTTTCTGGTACCGATGAAAAATAGAGTTTCACTTTCCGGGAGGTCTACCCACTGAAAAGGTGCGCTGAAGGTGCCAAAGAATTCATTGGGTTAGGGCGCACTTTTCTAGATGGTTTTGAGGTTGAAAATCTTCTTTAATAAAAAGCCCTAATTTTCATGTATGGCAACAGTGCGTTTTTCTTCTTCTTGTGAATGATGCTCTCTTCAGCTTAGCTCTGATACCATGTTAGAGTTTAAGCTATTATTAGGTTTCTTTTCAATTCACTGATAACCATAGCGTAGATAGGATCACTGAGAAATACACAATCACAAGAGACACATCATTTATCCTGGGAAACCCTCATGGGGGAGAAAACCCAGGAAAAACTTCCTTAATATAGATAGCCAATACAATGCCAAGAGAATAAACCAAACAATACAGAAAGTCCTCTCTGAAGTATGCGCCTCTCTCTCTCTCTTCCTTCTTCTCCAACTACAGCTCCAAACTTGCGCTCTGATGAACAAGTGAGTGAGTGAACAAATGAGGCGTTGGCCTCTCTTATTTATACAATCTGGTAGGTGTTGAACTAAGGTGTCTTTTCACTGGCAGGGCCGACTTCTCATTCTGGGTGGTTAGAACCACATTAATTTAATCTGGGGGCCGACTTTTTATTTTGCATATTACAATTAGGGTTTGACCAATCTGCAAAAGGGGATTTGGTCATTTACAATGCCTGACATGATCAATCCACAAAAGGGGATTGATCTAATGAATAATACATCAATAATAAATAGAATACTCTTTGCAATTACAATATTTCAACAAAGACTCCAGATGATTATCCTGTGTGAGGAAGTGGGAATGAAGATCTGTAGAGTGGACGTGCCTCTTAACGAGCACAGGTGAACGTGTGTAGATCTGGTTCTTCTGTGTAATGCAGTGAACCAGAGATATAACATCTCTATGGATGTGCCCCCTAGTGGATGAGCACTAGTGGGTGTATCAGATCCTTTGCTATATATTGTTCAAGAGTCAGACATGCCTGCAACCCTAATTGTTATGTAAAGGGTACAGGTCGGCCCCGCCTTAATGTGATTAATAATAAATGTAAAACATAATTAATCTGGTTAATATTAATTATAATAATAATAATTATTATTATTATTATTATGTGACTTAGAGAGGTCATCCCTATTGAGCCAATAGACACTCCAGTTGACAGGTTTAGGTTAGTATAAGTAAAAGTAAAATCCCCATTGTGGAGATATATCTTTCTTGTGAGTTTGGAAATTTCAGCAAGTACATCTACTTGGAAAAAGGTGTGCACCTCTCTTGGGCGCTAGTCTTCTAGGGTTTGAGCACCCTCTTGTGTGCTAGGTCTTTCTTGGTGGTGAAGGTCTTTCTCTTGAAGAATATAACAAAGGATTTGGTCGGGTTTGCTTCCCTTGTTGAGAAGGGTTTCCCAGGATACTTCTTGTGTTCCTGTGCATGGTGTTTCTTCTTGTGATCTTGGTTGCTGCAACATTATTGTTTATGGTTAAGTTAAATGGTTAAATTGAATGAACTTCAGACTTAACCTAGCTTTTTGAAAAATCAACAATTTGTCCCAGCGGTTGTCTTATTAAAACCATTGACCAACCGTTGAATTGAAATGGGTGGCGGATTGGTTCATTGTTGGTGGCTTAAGATATGGCGGTTTTTCCTCACTTTAGCGACTCCCTTTTATTTGTTGTCTCCTCTAAACATATGGCAACTCTCTTAAAGGGGTTACAATTTTAATTTAATAGGTCGATTCAATTAGTGGGGGCTGATTTCTTTATTTGGCTCCACGGCTATTTAAATTGACCCCACTGCTTCAACATTTACCCACATAAAAATGTTTTAATAAAGTGTGTGGGTTTTTTAAAAAAAGGTTTAACGTTAATTTGTGGCTCATATGTGACGTTCATCATATAAGACAACAAAGGGGCGACCCCCCCCCCTCTTTTTATAACTCACGTACCATGTCACATTTACTTTTATCATGCGCCCCCCTCTAATTACCATAACACAATATTCATCTTTTGTCCTTTTTACTCTAGTGTATGGGTAAATGTAAAGGGGGTGGCTCCTTTCTTAGAGTAACCTGGCCTTGACTTTCTTGGAACCATGTAAACATTATAGGATTGATTAATTTTGAAACATGGGTTTTCTCCGGAATGGGATTTGTTTGACACATGTTATTGGATTTTTCTTTGCATGCCACGAGATGACCATATTCTGCCACCTTTACCAATAAATGTGTCTGCGTGACTGATTTGTAAATTGGCGTGGATATTCCACTAGAACGGTTCATCACAACAGATCTAATAAATAAAAACCAAAATCTACACTACGGAGGTTAAAATTACTTTAGATTCCATAATCTTTAGTTATTGATTTTATGCTTATGCATGCAATAGATAAAATGCAGAAAATAGAGAACATTGAATTACAATCACACACCATCCACAAAATAACACAAAGATTTGCTCTTGGAAACCCTTACGGGACAAAATACCTAGCTAGAAGGTGAGGTTGTCTTGCTCTCTTTTCTCTAGTATGGAAATAAAGCAAGTTCAAAGGTGAAGGCACTCTTTATGGAGTTACTTGAGAGCTATGGCATGTGACGTTGCTACAAAAAATTCACCCCCTCTATTATGCTCTCTAATTTCCCACTCCCATTTGTTCTACTCTGCTATGAAACAAAATACAATAACATAGAATGGAACCCCTTCTCCTCCTAGCAACCCAGTATTTAACATAACCCAATAGACATCTAGGGTTAGCGTATTGACTTCTTCAACCCTCAATTAATGATTAGGTTTGGGCCTTCTATAATGTTCTAGAAAATCTCCTACATGGCTAGCCCCACACATTTAAGTAATGGGGGTTGACAGTACATCCACTAGCATCATGGTGATCAATATGATATGTCAACTTGCGGGAGATATAACTTTTGCATACGAACTTCGATTGAAGTGATTCTTGTACCATTATAAAGGTCTTGATGTGTATAATATAGAATATTTCTTGCTAGTAATGTTTGGACCATAACAAAGTGTCGTTCGATGCCTCAAAACAGCTTTGAAAAATTTTAGGTGGTTTTTTCAACCCAAATTTCCAAATTTGCACAATCCGCTAAAATGTCACTACAAGTTGATTCCTCCAATTTTTTCCAACCAGAAAGCACTGAGATAGATGACAAATAATATAATGATCCAATTCGGCGCAGTGACCCTTCGTCCACTGATTTTTGCTTATAAACCGACCTTTTGTCAAAACTTCAAAATGGCATGTCAAGTACACGTAATTACGATCAATTTGATCCCTTCTTGTATTTTCGATCCTGTGACCCTGTGCATTAGGGTCGTGAATTGCCTCAAGAATCATTAGATGTTGTGAATTGTGAGACTGTCATGTTGAGAACTATAAATGAATAGTGCACCAAGGCTTAAAATATGGGCTTGACTAGCCCTACATAGTGCAATCACCCCTACAAAGAGCATGGCTCCCAAAGACCATGTATCCCAATCGATCTATCTCAATACCTCCAATCCTATCAAGGACGAAAGAAAATGAGAGTGGGGACTAGAAGGACCGGACATGGTCGATCGACAAAGGCCAATCACACCACGTACAAAACCATCCACATGGTATATACAAGGTTTTGGACTTGCATCTTTCGTGGGCTTACAATGGTGTACCTCCCAAAATGTGAGAACCCCATAATCTCAACACTCGTATGCCTAAAACAATCTTCACAAAATTTGCATTAAACGATAAGAGAGGGAATAGGACATGAGGTCTCGTAGAAGAGCACGTGTTTTGGAAAATACTAAGGGTTTTGGACTTACATCACAAAAACCCTTAGTATTTTTCATATTTGTTTTATATAGTTAAATCTATCATTTTCTGGAGCAAATCGAGTACCTTCCGAGCTGTAAAAGATAACACTCTCTCTTAGCGAGGGATGTACTCACTACCATCACCATCATTCGATCCCATCACATTGTTCGCAGTAGGAGCTCCCTCTGAACCTGGAGCCAACCCCAACTCCTGCACAGAACTCGAACCAGAAGACCTCCTCGTGATAGCCACTCTGAACCCTAAGCTCCTAGGACAATCCACTCCACCCTGAGCATTTGTTTTATCACACCAGTTGAGCCTCTTGTCGATGCTCAGAAGAGACTCCCTCTCTTATCTTGGAATGTAAGACTGAATCCTTGGGCCTGTTGTCGTCCTAATACACACTTGCAAACGTGAGCAAAGTCCAGCTCCCTTAGTGTGTCCTTGGAGGCACAATGCCTAGGTTCACAGTCCACACTGTCACCTTGACTGGAACCTCTTCCTTCTAGGCTTACTCCTAGGGAAGCCAAGGGGGGTAGACCCTAGTTACTAGATTTGATTTAACGTTTATGTTCTAGGAGTTGGTTTTAATTTGTTAAAAGGCTTTGGGGAAAAACTAGCCTAAGATGCTAAGGCAGCAAATGCAAAGTGCAAGTTTATCTAGATGACAATCAACCCTTTTCCTAAGTCAACTATGACTAGTGCCTAAGGTTGGGCAAGGGGTCAACTAAGTTTGAGGGTGTTCAATTACAAAATGTTTACAAGTAAAATAAGTTGAAAACTACCCCACAAACTAAAGATTACAATTATTTATACAATGAAAGCCAAATATTACAAATGTACAAAAAGATACAAAGATACAAGATATGAAAGTTTATGAGATATTCAAAATGAGATCAACACATGAGCCAAGCATGCCCCAATAGCACATACTTTATTGGACTGTTTTTCAATGGCAACCACTAAAGCACTCAAGATTCAAGAAGATGATGCTTCCCCAAGTGAGATATTCAACTCCTTCTTGAATCACACCACAAAAGCAAATAAATAAAGATATATAAATGTGTTAACTCAAGTGCTCATAAAAATTTAAGACAATTAGAGGGACAAACCATAAGATTGCAAATAAAGATCTAAAGATATAAAGTACTTGCAAAAAGTTTTTTCTTAAACATACATATAAGTTCCCCCAACACACATGGATTATCTATGCAACTAGGTGATTAGGAAGTTTCTTAAAAGTTAAGTAAATTTTATTTCCCTCCCCCTAACTATGTTTGGAGCCTTAAGCTTCCTCCTCCCTTGGCCAAATGACTGTCGGGTGCTCAAGATAGTAAAGCAACGAGGCCCACCCTAGCTTCCACGGTCAGCCCTGACAGTAAGAGTACTTCCCGGAAAGAACCCCCTCCTGGAGAGTCACGGGACGGTCCCCCGCCACTTCCTTCTGTTGTTTTCCTCAAACCCATTTTAGATGGTGGAGATGGCTTAATGAGGCTATCCTAAGTGTCTAAAATGTTATTATGACTCGCGAGTGAGGCTTTAGGTGTGTTTGAAGTGTTTTAGGAGTGTTTTAGGTGTCCGAAAATTGTGTTTTTAGCCCAAAACCGAAACTGAAATTGCTTGAAAATGAAATGCTATGAATGTGAAGATGCAGCGCACAAACTTAAAATAACATGAATGTAAAGCTCATAAGGTAAAGAACATTAACATAGCATCTCATTCATCATCATGACATAATACTTTGCAAAAAAGAAAGGGCAAGAACAGCTTGCCGAAATAAGAATGAAACTTTAGGATTTTAATTACCCATCCACATATGTGTTAACCATTGAAAAGATAGATGTGCTTGAAAGTAAAAGCTTGGTAAAGAAATGAGTAAGATCTTAAACCATCAATAGATCACATGTGCTTGAAAAAAGATAGATGGAATAATGATTTAAGAAAATGGACGAGATGTATCACTTAAGCAAAACTTAAAGCATTAAACCATGAGATATTGATAAGCATATGAAGAGAAATAACTTGAAAGAAAAGGAAATTTAGATGTAATGACTACTCTAGAAGATTTTAAACCATCATAGCACATAGATCATCAAAAATGAATAATTTTCCTTTTAGCCTCACGATTTTGGGAATTACTCTCCCAAGGTGTAGGCAACTAACTTAGCAAAAACTTAAATTTGAAAACCACTCACAATGGCCAAGGTGGAGGCAAGCCTACCATTATTGGCCAAAGAGGGTTGTAAACAAAAACAAGATTATTATTATTAAGTGGCCACACTACCTTGTCTTGTAGACAAGGGGGGCCAAACAAATAAAAGAAACTTAACTTGAAAATTAAACTAATCTAGCCCAACGATATTGGGGGGTTGGCTTGGCCAATCACACACCCAAGGTGTAGGCAATGTATTGTTAGCTTTGAATGATACAAAAAAAATTGTTGAAATAGAAGAAAAACAATGAAATTTACAAGAGGAGAGGTGAGGGATTCATTACCCAACCAAGGAAGCTCTTGGGGATGTCTTGAGAAGGAATTTTGGCAGCGTTTCCCCTTGTCCCTGGTAAGAATCTGCAAAAGACAGCAAGCAAAAGCTTGTTGGAAATGCCGCAAGACACAAAGAAGTTAAGAAAAAATTTCTGTTTTTACACAGAAAAATTTCACATAAAAATTTCCAAATAAAATGTAGAATTTCTTGACCTATCTAAGACATGTTAGCTACAGCAATATGATATGAATGAAAAGCAAAATATCAGATCCAAACTAAAATGAAAGAGTGTATGAAGGCTTTGGTTGGAAACCCCTCTAAAGTCTCTTCCAACCAACTCCTTTGAGGAAAATCTGCACACTTAAACAAGATGTGAGTCGAAGAATAGCATAATATGATAGATTAGATTAGTAAAATGAAGTACTTCACAATGCTAACTACCCAACACACCTAAAGACTCACCCGCGAGTCATAATAACATTTTAGACACTTAGGATAGCCTCATTCATCCATCTCCACCATCTAAAACGGGTTTGAGGAAAACAACGAAAGGAAGTGGCAGGGGACCGTCCTGTGACCCTCCAGGAGGGGGTCCTTTCCGGGAAGTACTCTTACTGTCAGGGCTGACCGTGGAAGCTAGGGTGGGCCTCGTTGCCTTACTATCTTGAGCACCCGACAGTCATTTGGCCAAGGGAGGATGAAGCTTAAGGCTCCAAACATAGTTAGGGGGAGGGAAACAAAATTTACTTAACTTTTAAGAAACTTCCTAATCACCTAGTTGCATAGATAATCCATGTGTGTTGGGGGAACTTAGATGTATGTTTAGGAACACACTTTTTGCAAGTACTTCATATATTTAGATCTTTATTTGCAATCTTATGGTTTGTCTCTCTAATTGTCTTAAATTTTTATGAGCACTTGAGTTAATACATTCATATATCTTTATTTATTTGCTCTTGTGGTGTGATTCAAGAAGGAGTTGAGTATCCCACTTGGGGAAGCTTCATCTTCTTGAATCTTGAGTGCTTTAGTGGTTGCCATTAAAAAGCAATCCAATGGAGTAAGTGCTATTGGGGCATGCTTGGCTTATGTGTTGATCTCATCTTGAATATCTCCTAAACTTTCATATCTTGTATCTTTGTATCTTTTGTACATTTGTAATACTTGTTGTATAAATAATTGTAATCTTTAGTTTGTGGGTAGTTTCAAATTATTTTACTTGTAAACAATTTGTAATTGAACACCCTCAAACTTAGTTGACCCCTTGCCCAACCTTAGGCACTAGTCATAGTTGACTTAGGGAAAGGATTGATTGTCATCTAGATAAACTTGCACTTTGCATTTGTTGCCTTAGCATCTTAGGCTAGCTTTCCCAAAGGCCTTTTAACAAATTAAAACCAACTCCTAGAACATAAACGTTAAATCAAATCTAGTAACTAGGTTCTACCCCCCTTGGCTTCCCTAGGAGTAAGCCTAGAAGGAAGAGGTTTCAGTCAAGGTGACAGTGTGGACTGTGAACCTAGGCATTGTGCCTCCAAGGACACACTAAGTGAGTTGGACTTTGCTCACGTTTGCAAGTGTGTATTAGGACGGCAACAGGGCCCACTGTAGTCTTAGTAGCATCATGCTCCTCATACGACGTTGAATCATAACCTGAAGGTTGTCCTTGCAACATGTACAACCTATCCACCCAATCACCTATCAGATGTGGTTCAACCGGGTCCACTCCCTCCCTGTAGATAAATACATGTCCCCTCTTGAACAATGTACAATATCCAACATCCTCCAAGGCTGAGACCAAGAGCAAGCTAACCCTCAACCCTGGAACAAAGAGAACTCCATAAACCTCCAGGAGTCCTCCATACTCTAGTCAGAATCTAACCTTTCCAACTCCTCGTACAACTCATGCCATACCTCCTTCGCTCTCCACCAACCTGTCAGAACCTGTCTCTGTGATAATAAGGAATACTCTGAAATGTATAAACCCACATTCAGAAAATACCATAAGTAGAAATACACATTGCTAAGCACTTTTGCAGTGTAATAAACACAATGAACAACAATTACACATCCATGTAATATTCAAAAATTTAGGCAACCAGCCAGGGAAAACCCCAATGTGGGGAAACCCAAAGAGAGAGAGAGATTATATTAGCTTCAGGAAAGTACATCAGCAGCAAAATTACACTTAACAGCCAAGAGAATCACTTACAACCACAATATGTCCCACAACTCGCTGCCTAGAAAATCATGCCACAGTCTGTATAGTTGTACGACCTTGCTAAAATTATCACCTCAAATTTTGTGCCCTCAACAGATTGTTATACCTTCCCTCTTGTACGATCAACCTCCAACAGAAATTCCCCAAAAACTGTCTCGAATACCGTGCCCTCACTTGCCTCGATTTTCATGCACAAACTTGTTGGTGTACGGCCTATACGGATCCGTACAGTACGGCATGTCCTCGGCAATAAAACACAGCAACTCCTAAACAAAAGTTCCTCCTTCGGATATGTGCCCAATCTCCCTTGAAAACCATGCCAAAAATTTGTTTCTCACTTTTCTCTTCAAGCTCTCTCTCAATCTCTCTCAATCTCTTCTCTGCATTGTGTCTTTCACACTACCCAATGCATTCTCTTATAATTTCAAAATGATATTTCACCTTCCAAGTGTATTTCCACCTTCTTCATCCCTAAATCCAAAGGCCAAGATCTAATCTTGCCTTTACATGATCAAGGGACATGATTCATTCCCTCCAAAATAAATCACTTAAAATATTAAAGTACAATTTCACTTTATAACATAAGTGCACTTTATGAAATAAAGTCACTTTAATATTAGAAGGTACACTTCATTAAAAAGTCACTTTAATAAAAAAAACACTTTATTACAACTTTATAAAAACCCATTACAAAGTCAAGTGTTTAGTAGTGAAAATATAAGGCTACTTCCGCATACAAGACAAAACATGCAAAGTACTTCCCAAGCTATAAAGGCTAACGGGAGAGGCCCTCTCGGGATCATTTTTGAGTTTTGAAACCCTCCCATATCAGAATTCCCTATGTTGAGACTACTGGGCTCATATTTAATGAACTGAGGACTTAGTTTGCAAAAATTGCAAAGTTGGCATCTTTTGCTTATCACTAGCCGGGTCCCATGAGAATGGGGTCTTTCGTATAAAATAAAATGAAATTTGTTCATAATGTGGAAAATACAGTGGTTTTATCCTATAAAGATCGGGATAAGCTTTCCAACGGGTTGTCATGAGCCTGATTCTAAGTTTGTATGACCATTCTAAGAAGGGTGCAACTTTCACATCTCTTAAATGGCCAAAATCCATAGCAATGACTTCATGGTCAATTTTTGTTCTGACATCTAACTTGAATGGAAAATCAAGCACATAGGTGATATAAGGTAGTGTGAGGCCTTTTCAACGGCATATATTATGCCTAGTTTCGACCCTCGGTTGGTGAGAACGAGCCCTCGCAAGTTTAGGACTAGTTCAGAGGCCAAGTTGGTAATAGTTGTTCAGGATTAAAAATTTACTGATCATAGGCTCAGGATCAAAAAATCAAGGATTCCATGTTGAAATAGACTCTGAGGTCTTTCCAACAATGTCTCATTTATCTCATTCCAACATTGGATGACCCAGTTAACATTGTCACAAATATATGAACTTGTTGAGGCAGAATGCTCTAACAAGCTCACATGGTAGAGTTTTAGGGCAGTCAAAGCAGTTATTAACAGCACCATTACAAAATTCCATTGCCACCTTGTCAAAGTACTCGTCAATACCTTTATGTCGATACTTTGTTTGCCTCCATTGAACATCATGTGACAATGTGGCTCCTTTCGCAAGATTGGGCATTTTGTGGGCCCCATGAGTAAATCAGGTTTTAGACATGGCCAAAATTGAAGGTCTGGGTGGCATTAGATCAGATTATTGATGGCATATTCTCTATAGGCTTGTCGAGACATTTTCGACGACGTGTCGCGCGTTGAATTCTAACTCAGTCTCGTCTAACATAATTTTCAAGCTCAGCCAATGAGGTCAAGGTCAAAGTCAAAGTCAAAACTTTGACCTTGACATGAATTTCAACGAAATAAAAAAATAAAGAATTAAAAGGGAGGAAAAGGGAGCATGACACGCACCCCTCCCATGCAAAATTCAAAATTAGAGAAAATTAAAAAAAAAAAACTTGGAAAATATAAAAACCTCCCCTCCTCTCAGGCTCATTTCACAGGTTTGTTGGACGGGGAGGGAGCCCTAGAGCTCAAGTTCCAGCGCAAGTTATGGGCAGAGGAAGGTTTCCAAGAAGCAAAGGAAAGTTTTCAGGGAGATTGTTGGCAATAGAGGGTAGACCATACACCAGCAACAACACGGGGCACATGTAACCCTTACCATCATCTTTTGAAACCCCTGGTTTTGATTGCCCAAAGATGCGGTTTTGTGCTGGTGTAATGGTTTTCTTGCCTGAAAGAGTGGTTTGCATGCCATTTTTTTTGTTGGTAAAGAAGTTTCTTTGGTAAAGGAAGAGACCTTAGAGATATTCATGCTACGCCACAGTTATGAGCCACATCATTCATCTTGAGCCTTCCTGTTATGAGGAGGCAACTAGTCATCCAGTATGTAGAGATGTCATGGTGGAGGAGTATCAATCCATCATGAAGAATGATGTGTGGTATATTGTTCTGAGACCTGAAAGGAAGTCTGTAGTGACTTCCAAATGGATCTATAAGATCAAACATACAACTGATGGAAGCTTCGAGAAGCACAAAGCAAGTTTTGTTGCTAGAGGATTCTCTTAGGTGGAGGGAATAGATTATGAGGAGACATTTGCTCCTGTTGCTCGATAAACTTCTATTCGAATGATTATTGCCCTCGCAACATCCATGGGTTGGAAACTACATTAGATGGATGTGAAGACAACCTTTCTCAATGGAGAGATTTGGGAAGAAATATACATCGAGTAGCCAGATGGTTTCGTCATACATGAGAAGGAGTCTCATGTGTGTAGGTTGAAGAAGGCCTTGTATGGACTCAAGCAGGCACCTCCAGCTTGGTATGTGAGGATCGATGGACACCTGATGAGTTTGGGCTTCAGCGAAAGTGTTGTTGATCCCAACCTATACTACAAAACTATTAATGGTGAGGCCCTGATTTTGGTCCTCTACGTTAATGATTTATTCCTCACAGGTACATAGAGCTTTATTTTTTAATGCAAGTATGCGTTGGCCTCTAAGTTCGAGATGAAGGACCTTGGTATGATTCACTACTTCTTGGGACTAGCGGTGTGGCAGAGAACTGATGAGATCTTCCTAAGTCAAGGGAAGTACACAGTTGAGATATTGAAGAAGTTTGAGATACTGAACTTCAAGCTCGTGGCTATACCAATGATGACGAATCTAAAGAAACTAACTGTGTCTTCTTCTGGTTTTGACGAAATTGATTTGACTCTGTACAGACAATTGATTGGATAATTGATGTATCTGGTTAACACCAGACCAAATATTTGCTATGCAGTGAGTGCACATAGCCAGTTTATAAGTCAACTGAGATAGACACACTACATTGTTGTGAAACATGTGTTGAGATACTTGCAAGGCACAGTTTGACATGGTTTGAGATATACTTTCATTATTGATATGATATGGCAGGAATATATTGACTGTGATTGGGTAGGGAGCACAGTGGACAGAAAGAGCACCTTCAGGTGTTTCTTTACTTTGGGATCTTTCATGGTTTCCTGGTGTAGCAGGAAATGAACTTCTGTGGCGTTGAGCACAACAAAAGCATAATACATTTCATTAAGTATGACAGTCCGTGAAGCAGTGTGGCTTAACAAGCTCCTTGCAGATCTATACGAACATGTGTTGGATTCCACCATTATTCATTATGCTAACCAAAGTTGTGTGAAGATCTCTGATAATCCTGTGTTTCATGACAAATCGAACCACATTGAGATCAAGTACCATTTCATCCGAGACATGGTGCAAAGGAAGGAAGTATTGGTGAAGTACCTTCCTACAGATGAGCAGGTTGTTGATGTTCTTACCAAACCAGGATGAAGTTTAAGTACTTCCGTGACAGACTTGGCGTGGCAGAGAATGCCTCCCTCGCTGAGAGGGAGTGTTGATGTTTGCAGCTTCCTGAGATATTCTCCAGATCGTACTCCTATGTGACTGAGTTGATTTGATCTGTGATGACACTTATCCGAGAAGGGATAAGTGGGGCACCTATCCGAGAAGGGATAAGTGTGGTTGGGCTTATAACCCAACATCCCATGTGGAGAGCACATGAGGACATGTCAAGGGAGTTGACCCTTGACGTCATACACTATGGGAGTTGACCCTAGTGTTTCTAGAGAGGGTAGCCTCTAGAAGTCCACATGGAGTGTCGTGTGTGACAAACGTTCTCCAGATCGTACTCCTCTGTGAATTGAGTTGAGTTGATCTGTGAGGACACTTATCCAAGAAGGGATAAGTGGAACACTTATTCGAGAAGGAATAAGTGCAGTTGGTCTTATAACCCAACGTCCCATGTGGAGAGCACATGAGGACATGTCAAGGGAGTTGACTCTTGGCGTCATAAACTATGGGAGTTGACCCTAGTGTTTCTAGAGGGTGTAGCCTCTAGAAGTCCACATGGAGTGCCATGTGTGACAAACTTTCTACAGATCGCACTCCTCTGTGAATTGAGTTGAGTTGACCTGTGAGGACACTTATTCAAGAAGGAATAAATGAATTTGGGCTTATAGCCCATCGTCCCATGTTAAGAGAACATGAGGACATGTCAAGGGAGTTGACCCTTGATGTATCACACTATGGGGAGTTGACCCTAAGTGTTCCTAGAGGGAGTAGCCTCTAGAAGTCCACCTAGGAGTACCATGTGTAACAAATATTTTACTACTATGGTGGTTTTGTACCCTTGGCGGAGACTGCGTGTCTCTGGACAGTAGTTGTGTACTACTATGGAAAGATACCTCCCTAGCTAAGAGGGAGTGTTGATGTTTCAACATCGGGCATAACTTCTCCTACATTGGGCTGCAGACCAAGGGAGATAGGATACATTTATCACAAAGGTGNGGCCAAGCCTCCATAACCTCCTTAAAATTTTCAAATTGTTGAGTTTTTCCTTAAAAATTACAAGCTTGTACCTGTCAAAATAGAGGCTTGTGTTGGAATGTTGTTCAATACTGAGGGGGGGGGGAGGGGGTGAATCATTATTGCTTCTTTTTCTCAAGTTAAATTAATTCTTTATTAATTTATAACAATTTATCAACAAGAATGTACAGAACTCTGAATTTTAAATGTAGCAATCATAAAAATTATATTTCATTTACAAGTTACACTTTGTAAGAGACACCAATCTCTCTTCATTTGAACACTAACTCAAGGAGACACCAATCCCATGTTTTCCAAGCACCAACTTGAGGAAGCATCAACTCCCTGTAGATCAAGCTCCAACCTGAAGAGGACTCCAATCCTTTTGTTTTCAAGCACCAACTCCTTGTTTCAAGCTTCAACCTGTAGAGGACTTCAATCCTCCCTTGCTCCTCCCTTCCACCCTCACTTCATCTGAATGTTTCAAGTTCTTCCTTGGACTATGTCTGTGTTTTGATCTTCTGAATTAGACCATAGAGACATCTTCCTTTCATCATAACTTTATGTTTAAATAATCTTCCAATAGGTGTATGAATTTGAACCATTGTATCCTTTTGATAATGAACTATTGCACCTTTTCATTTATTCAACAATAATGTTGTTCTAATAAAAAAAAAATCCTTTATTATTATTATTTTATAAGTAATTGGGTGACCTTGGTTAGGCTAAGTCCTGCGGATAAGCAGTTTCCCTTTTAAAGGTCCTTACTTTATGAGACCACCAGGCACAAACTCAATCTAGCACCTTCGTCACAGGGTAATTTAACTACGCAACCAACCTTTACTACTCGCGACGAGACCACGAGATAAACTATGGTCTAACTAGATATTTTAACACCCTCGTAGCCCTAACGCCAAGTTCTTCACTCCATAGGACCGACATTTGTGAGTAATCGCTTATTAATATGTATGGGATTACCACTTACCACTCGTGGTATCCCTCTTAGTGGTGCGGGTGATCAAATAATGGTTTTAGAAACCCGCTATCGAGGTATCCATGTTCACAGGATGCTACCACGTGTCTACCATGGTAATTTACAAACCACCTACGCGAATGTCGACCTTCCCATTAACCTCTTCTCACTTCGATGATGCACACTACATCTCCACCGTAGATCTATCGTCTCAATGAATGGTTAGATATGCACCTCCCACGATCTTTATTGCACCTCGATCCGATGGTTGGGTTTTAATCATGCGTTGAGTGGACGATCATGCCTTTCCTAGGCGCTTTAAATAGATCCACGATTTGGATTTAATGAATCGTTGAGTCGATCCTCATTCATTTCAAATGTGGACTTTACTTAGAATTATTTTATGTAGCGGGTTCGCGAACTCGCACACTCACATGTCTTCTCAGGTGTCATCAAAATGCACGCCCAACTTATGTTGCCTCCATAATGAACCTATACTTAGAAAATTTTAAGTGATTCTTCTCGAGTTCGCAAATTCACATGTCTTCTCGGATGTCATCAAAATGCACGCCCAACTTCCGCTACCTCCATAATGAACCATACTTAGAAATTTTTAGTGATTCTTTATATGAATCCGATCGATAGAATATGATACTTAGCCATTATTTTTGGAGTGCGCAACGGACTCACGAAAAAAGATCTGAGTCGTCGGATCGTGGTTCCATTTTGATCCAACGATCATCAATCAATCAACCTCGTTCTTCTCCATTCACTGTTGATTCCTCAGTTTGATCGTGCTCTTATTTTAATCCATCAATCAACAGTGTTCTTCATTCTTTACTGTCGATTCCTGCAACTTTCACACTTATAATGATCAGAACATTGATCATTATAATAAACGGAGAATAGAATCTCAGGTAGATTTGGAACTTGTTCATTTTGATCTTTGTTCATATATAATTACTGTATTTTATTTGAGCACCAGATTTTGATCTATTTTTTTCATTTCTATGGGACAACTTCAACCTTGTATGTCTCAGAATCAAAAAACATCTTCTCAGTCTTCTCATTACTCCATTTGTTTCATCGGAGTTAATGCTCTTGCAATGCTCTCTTGCAACTGGTATAGCAGGGTACTTTAACAGAGTTATAGTCTGAATGGACTTGTCTGCATGATAAACTCATATTAACCCTTGTTGACATCAATGACAACATAAAACCATGTCCAACAGCTTGTACATATCAAAGTAGGCCAGGGTGTTTGAACCCTCGACCTCCCCCTTTTCCCCACTCAAAGAACCAAAATTGATGCCAAAAACACAAAGGGAAGAAGAGGGGGGTCAAACTCGTGACCTTCCCTCCCCATTTCCAAAGTTAAAACCCACTTGTTGTAAAAAATTAAAGGGCGGTCGAATCACCCGCGGTTCGTCAACCATGTGCACACCTAGGCCACCATGGGCGGTGGTCATCCGTCCCCATTTCCTCTACATAAAAGAAGCACGACCACCACCTCCAACTAGCTAGCATCTCGCTCGACCCCTCTATACACGTGGGCCCTCATCGTCGACGCCTTCACCTCTTCAAACAACCAACAATTCGGCCAACCATTCTCCATCCACCTTCTCCTCCACCCATCAAACGCCCTCTCCTCTTTCCCCTGGTTGTGCCTTCATCTCTACATGTGAGAACCAAGCAGAGTCGCTCCTCGATCGCCTCCACTCAACATGCAACTAGCAAATGCAAAGGCTTTGGAACAGGTCCTACCACCTAGGCATAGCCATCATTGTCCAACCTGTCCACCACCGGCAAAAACATTTAATGGATTTTTTAATTTTTCGGAAAATTTATATGGTATGTTTCGGAAGTTAATGATATCGAAAAAAAATTATGTTACGGGTACTAAAATATGATCGGTCTGGAGTTTATAAAACATGGGTTTTAAATGTCGATGGGGCTTCATTTCATTCATTGGTTTTGAATATATGGTCGAGTGGGTATAAAATTAAAGTTAATGTTAAATTATATGTTTTATAATATATATATATATATATATATATATATATATATATATATATATATATATAAGGTCACGGCCAAGCCAAATACCAAATTGGTGTATGAGACCCCCTTGTTTGTGGGACAAGGGACCCCCTTCACCCAGCAATTTGACTGGTAAAGTCTACGAAGGTATACATACCCTACCCCCCTCTGGATTTGAACTTGTGACCTCTTAGGAGGAAACATATGTTCTTAACCATTAGGCCCACTCAAGTTGTTTATTTGATTTTTTTTTTTAAATTTGTTTTATATATATTATATATATTTAATATATATTATATACAAAATATTAAATTAAAAATTATAATTAATAAATACAAAAGTTATAAAATTATACACATATATATAGTTAAAAAGTATATATGAAATGTAATGTTTGCCCCACCCTAAGGACATTGGCGAAATTAATGCCATATCTTCCTCATCCGGAGACGGATTTTAGCTCGGGAATAGTCGAAATGACCGTGGCGAAATGTGCAATCCAACCATGCATTCACTCTCAAAAAATCAGCCCACATTTTCAATGAAACATTTTAGAGTGACAGGGACCCTATTTTGACCAAGGAGCATGTGCCAAAAAGGAGGCCTAATTGGGGGCCTCCGGGGCCAATTTGAGTCAAATGAAAAAAACTCATTTCAGCTACAAGGACGAAGACCTGTAGCCAAATTATGGTTTTCCGTTCAGAATGGCCTTTAATTTTAAATTTTTCCTTGATCGACCCTCCAACCAGAGTTTTCTCATGACCTTTCTTAGGGCATATATTGCTCATCTGGAACCCAATTTGTGCTAAACGAAAGGTAGCGAAAAGTTGGTGGACAAAATTATAGCATGAAGGCATGAAAATCCATATTTGTGGTTGTTTGGCATGAGGGAACAATGTTCCAAGGTTCAAGACCAGATCCTCCTTTTTCCAAATCAATCATGGATTAAAGCCTTCCTTCACCGACTCTCAGGGATACTTATAAATAGCTAGGGGGGAATAAAATAAGGTCTGAAAATGCCTAAACAACGGGAAGCATTTCCTTACTTTCAACGACCAAACTCATTACTCCCCTGCCCTCCAAAACAACATGAATTATCCCCAAACTTTGGGCCTTCATCCCAGTGAATACGACATCCATTGATGGCCTTAGGCACAATGAAGCCACCTAAATTGCATCTGCAAAACAGGGTAGCAATCAAGATGTCATTGGGGTGGCACAAATCTCAAGGCAAATGATGAGGTGGCACCTAATTTTGTCATTTTCCCCAAATATTTTTTCGTAAAAAGTTTGATCTTGAATTATTCACATTTTGAAATTAAATATTGCAATTAAATTATAAATTCAAATCGGATTTGATTTTTTTTGGAAAATGACAAAACACTTTAGGGTTGGTCCACTTGTCATTTTTCCAAAAGTGACAAGTGTCTTATAACCTAACCCTAGCCTTCTTCTATCCTTTATAGATAAAAAGAAGGTTTTTTGTTTCGGGGAGACTTGTTGAATAAAGCATAAAAGTTCTATTGAATTTTCTATAAAAAGTTCTAACCGTTTGCTTGTACTTGTTCTCCTTTCGATTGTTGGACTTGTTTGTTTGTTAGTTAAGAGTTGAGGGGTAGTAGTAAATACTTCTTATGTTAGTTATTTTAAGGAGGAATTAGTTAGCTAGGTATTTTTTGTTGTTTCATTAGGTTTAGCTTATTGCTTTTCACTAACTAACAATTGTGTTCGACTTGTTTAAATCGATTTTGTGCAAATTTCACTAAGGATTTAGGCGTATTCAACCATCGTTAGTGGTTAGGTGGTCTAGGGTCCCATAGGACATCCCTTCAAACCCTCTTTTCTTTGTTGGTCATTGTTGTGTATTTCATCTCATTTCACTCTTCTTTTAGCCCAAAATTTATGTCATTTATATTGTTGTCCTAAGAAGGAAAATTGACCATTTTGATCAATTTACCTTTCCAGGAAAACCATCTTAGTTAGTCGTTATATCGCTGTAATTTACATTTTTCTGTTTTATTTAGTTCATTTTTGTTTATTGAAAATCACTAAAATTTCATTGTTTACATGTTAAAAGTTAATCGATTGCCTATTTTGTTTCTCCTAAGCGATCAGGGACCAATTAAAAACATATTTGAGGCAAAGACGTTGGCAAGACAACAAACAAAAACATCAAGACAGACCTGTAAAATCCTTCCCCCACTCTCTCAATTTCGCACTTATTTTGGTTACACTCAGTTTCATAAACCTTACACACGCTTTAGTGTTATTATATCATGCTTATATAAACAAATTTCTATGTTTTCATGTAAATTTATATTCATAAAAATCTAAATTATCTCTTTGTATATCGTCATTCATTTAGTTTGTATTAGATAATTTTCAATCTCAAATAAGGAACTAGTTGAGGTTTTCATGCACATGGCAGCTATGTGGCCCGCAAAGATCTTCAGCGCCCTTCTTTTGGGTTGAATAGCGTAGGTGTTTACTTTATTCTTTATTGAATTTATTCAAATATCACGCCACCTAAGACGAAGGCAAAAAGGCGTATAACCATGTGATTGGGTGAGGGTTGGGTTTCCCTGCCATTATACATGTTGCGGTTAACGTCAAGTTTAGTAAGAACGGTGAACTGGTATTCATTTGTATTTTTTATTTGTTTTTAATTCTAACTTACAAAACCAGAAAACAAAAACATATAAACATGCAAAACACTTGAAAACCAAAGGCAAATATCCATCCATTGAAACAAAAACTATGCACTATATTATCTAGCTACTTTATTTAAATATACATATATTTATATTATGTTCAAAGTTAGTTAGATTTCAAATTTCGTTGACTAAGATATATGCTTGTAAAAACAAGATGTGATCTCACCACATGGATGGTTTGGTCTTTTCAATTTATGCAATTTCAATTTCTAAAATAGTAGGAGTCAAAGTCGAGGAATCTCCATTAAGAGCCCCTCGGAATTTGTCTATTTGATATGGATTGAGTGATATTTATTTGTTCTTGTTAATCACACGGTCAAGAAGTTGAATAGCTTAGTTTGGTTGGAATACTACTCTATTTGGGTAAGCTCAGTTAAAACTCCCTCCATGGGTACTTAGCCTTTTTTCTTTGCACAAGTATCAGTCTTGGAATCAAGTGGCTTTAAAGCTTGAAAGTGCTAGTGACAAGAATGGACTAATCACTTCTTTGAACTGCATGGAGCACTCTGCGTTCTAACCAAGTGGTCTACGTAAGCTCGTTCTTTTTATACTAAGTGAAACAACTGCGGGATAATAGGTATTTGTCTCATCGATGGCACCTTCAAAATGTTATGGTAACCACTATATGTGATTAACTAATTTAAAAATTACACTTAACACATGTTTAAAATATTTACCTTTCGTCAATCCACCCAACTCCTTAGTTAATATTAATTTACAGTCAATTACATTATTTTTTCATAGTTGTTACAGTTTACTAAAGGGTTTTGATTTCATTTTCAGACAGACTTTAAAAAGCCATTGGACCACTTTTCGAACATTTTTGGGTAATCTTTATGGACTCATAATGGTTTGGTATTACCCAAAAATGTTTGAAAAGTGCTCCCGGAACTTTTCAAAGTCTGAAAATGGGGTATGAAAATGAAAACACAACCCTTAGGAAGCTACAACAACTATGGAAAAAACATGTAATTGACTGTAAAATAATATTAACTGAGGGTGGACAGACAAAAGGTAAAAACTTTAAACATGTTAATTGTGATTTTTAAGTTAGTTAATCACATACAGTGGTTACCATATCGTTTTGAAGGTTCTCTTGATCAAGCAAACACCTATTATCCTGCAATTGTTCCACTTAATATAAAAGGAGTGAGTTTATAAAGACCACTTGGTTAGAACAAAGAGTGTCCCATGTAATTCAGAGAATGAGGGATTAGCCTCTTCTAGTCATTAGCGTTTTCGAACTCTTAAAGCCGCTTAGATTAAATAATGATATGTGCGCAAAGGAAGAGGCTCGGGGCACCCCCGAGAGAGTTTTAGTTGAGTTTACCTAAGCAGAGTAGTAGTTCAACCAAGCTAAGTTATTCAACTTCTTAATTGTGTGATTTACAAAAACAAATGAAGATCATTCAATTGATACCAAGTAAACAAATTCCAAGCGGCTCATGATGAAGATTATCTGATTTTGACTCCTAGTATACTAGAAATTGAAATTGCATAAATTGAAAAGACCAAGTCATCTGCGTGGCGAAATCACGTCTTGCTTTCACAAACATGTCTATTGGTCAACAAAATTTGAAACTAACTAACTTTAGATATAATATAAATATATGTATGTATATAGTAGCTAGATAAAAGCGAATATGGTTTTTTGTTTCATAAGACGGACCCCTGCCTTCAGTTTTCAAGTGTTTTGCATGTTTTGATGTTTTTGTTTTATGGTTTTTAATGGCCTCTTTAGGGCCAGCAACCTGTAAGTTTGAAATAAAAACAAACAAACAATATGAATGAATATCAATTCACCTTCCCTATTAAACTTGGTGTTAACCACAGTAGGTATGATGGCAGGGAAAATCAATCATCACTCAATCGCAAGGTTATGTGTTTTTTTGTTTTCGTCTTAGGTTGCATGGTACTCGAACAAATTCAATTAAAAATCAAGTAAACATCTAATAAGGCCGCAAACTCGGTGACATTGTTTGTGCAAGCAAATTCTTGTTGAATTATAAGTTTGATTTCTTATGCGGATTATTTCTTTAAATTCTTTAATAATTGAATAGCAATAATCATGTAGATACATAAGCATGCACATCAACAACACATATACTCTGGGGAAACCCTATACAAGGAGAAAAACCCCAGCGAACGATCTTTCTTTATTGCATTAATAATGTAAGATCACTTACAAATATCCACCATGAATACTCTACTCTTAAAGAGCTTGCCAAGTTGACTTTGACCCGACTATGTAACTAAGGGACCTTGCCGATATCTAAACTCATGTTACAGACCAGCACTGAAGATTTATATGTGTTGCCTTCAATGACTGAGGTATGCTTCCTCTTATGGACTGATATATCAGCTCTGATATAGACTGTTATTGTTGCCTCTATTGGACTGATACGTGCCTCTGTTTAGCACTGATATTGTTGCCTCTAATGTGTTGATACGTGCCTTTGTTTAGCACTGATATTGCAGCCTCTATTGTGCAGATACGTGCCTCTGTTTAGCACTGATATTGCACCCTCTAATGTGTTGATACATGCCTCTATTTAGCACCGATATTGCAACCTCTATTGTGCAGATATGTGTCTCTATTTAGCATTGATATTGCAGCCTCTATTCCTTCACCCTTACCCTGCATAACAACTGCATAGAAGAGATGGGTCGACCTCTGCTTATAAAGGAGTGAAGAGGAGAAGGAGATGGCTCGAATTAGGAACTTGTTTCCATGCTTAACATAACTCAACTTTACACTTTAGTTCGAATTTAGAACTAGACTTGAGACTTCAGTTACAACTCACCCTTGACTTAGCATGCATGCATACTAACTTAACATGCACATGTCATGCATGCAACATGCAACATGCGACATGCGACAAACTTGAAAACTTTGACTTTGACATAGCCATGCAACTTTGACTTTTACAACTTGACTCTTTACATGGAAAATTGAATTTCTTTTCATGGTGGATAATGTTACATGTGCCAACGCACTAGATCAATACATTTATATCATATGCAATATTAGGAAAATCGTTTGTTTCTAGCTCATAGGAATTTTATGTTCAACCTAACTTTTGCTAGATGCCTTGACTTTTGTTCATGGCTCACAAGGCTTGACTAGACTCACAGAGGTTGTACGTTCCCCCTTACTTTTGCACTAGACTGTCTATGCTAACAGAGGTTGTACGTTCCCCCTCACTTTTGCATTAGACTTACATCTTGACTTTTGTCTTAGACTTACAAGGATTCTACCTTTGCCTTGGCTTGACTCACAAGATCATATAGCATCTCGTTCGTCCTGACTTTTGGTTTGACTCACAGAGGTTGTACGTTCCCCCTGGATTTTGTCAATACCTCACAAGACAAGTTGATACTCCAAATCTCCTTGGCTAGCCTCAAGGTGGCCCATATGGCCTCTCATTGGAGAATGATTGTCGATGCTGCCAAATTTAACACTCCCTCTCAGTGAGGGAGTCATTCTCAGCCACACCAAGCTTGCCTCTCGACTGCACAAACTGTTTCAATGGCAAAGGCTTGGTCTCTATATCAACTACATGATCACTCATGGCTATGTAATATAACTTTACAGTTTTTCTCTGGACCAAGTCTCAGATGTAGTGGTATTTCATGTCAATATGTTTTAACATGTCGTGAAATGCCAGGTTCTCTTTCAGTTTTATGCAACTTTGATTGTCACAGTGAACCATCGTCGTCTTGAACTTGTCACCAAACAACCCAAAAACCAATTTTCTGAGCCATATAGCTTCCTTGCTAGCACCACTTGTTGCAATGTACTCAGCCTCTATTGTACTTTGTGTAATGGATCCATGTTTCCGCCTGACCAAGAGATCATAGCGGATCCTAAATTGAAACAGTATCCGGAAGTACTCTTTCGATCCACTAGGTTTCATGTCGAGTACTCATCTGCATACCCATGCAGAAATAAACCACCACTGGATATATATCTCAAACCATAAGTAATGGTCCCTCTAAGATATCTCAAGATGTGCTCTATTGCCACCTAGTGTCTCTGTCTCTATTCAGTCATGAACTGACTCATTGCAATCACTGCATAGCATATATCTAGCCTAGTGTGGATCATGTACATCAATGACCCAACCAGCTGCCTATACATGGTGGAATCCACCAAATCTGAACCTGAATCAGAAGCATGCAGCTTCCTTAGGTTGGTAATCATCGAAGTAGACATGGATTTGCAATCCATCATCCCAAACCTCTTTAATACATCCACTGTGTATTTTCCTTGTGCCAAAAATATCTCGCCATGTCTTTGCCACACTTCTAATCCTAGGAAGTAATGCATCAAGCTTAAGACTTTCATCTCGAATTCTGATATTAGCTCCCTCTTACACCAGGCTATTATCCCTTCATCTCCTATTAGAAAGAGATCATCAACCTACAGGATTAGTATAACAAGTTGGTTCCCTCTTACCTTGAAGTACAGATTTGCATCAGCATCACTTTTATGAAAGTTCGGGCTTTAAAGAAAGCCATCAATCATGTCATACCAAACTCTAGGAGCCTGCTTAAGACCATACAAGGCCTTCCTTAGCTTGCATACATGAGTGCCTTTTTTATGCAGTGCAAAACCATCTTGTTGTTCCACAAAGACCTCATGTTCAATCTTTCCATTCAAGAATGTTGTTTTTACATCCATCTGATGTAGCTTCCAACCAAGAACTGAAGCTAATGCAATAATAGTTTGAATGGAGCTATACATGGCTACAGGGGAAAAAATCTCTTTGTAGTCGATTCCTTCTTTCTGAGTGAAGCCTATGGTTACAAATCTTGCTTTGAATTTTCCCACTCCCATCGACTGCATGATTGATCTTATAGATCCATTTGGAAGAGACCGTTGATTTGTCCTTTGGCCTCAGCACAATGTTCTAGACATTATTCTTTAGAATAGACCTATATTCCTCAAGCATGGCATCCTTCCATACTTGTAATTTATTTGCTTCTTCAAATGAAGAAGGTTTGACATCACTGATGTTGCTCATCGGTGCAACATAGCCTCCAAACCTGTGAGGCCTCTTACTTTCCCTAAAAGTTCCTTTGGGAGCAGCAATCTTTTATGCCTCTTGCATTGTTTCTTTAAGCCACCCTGGTTTCCTTTTGGCTAGAGGTTCTTTAAGAGTTATTTCTAACTCTTCAGCAGGTTCTAGGGGCTCATTACCTGGCTCTTCATGAGGTTCCTCCCTCTGATCATCTGACTCTTCATTTTTAGAAGAGGGTGAAGTTGGTTGAACTGCTTATAATTCATGTTGAAGCTCTCTGGATTTCTTGAAAGCGGCTTCCTCATGGAAAGTCAAATCTCTACTTACTTCTATCTGCAGCTGACCTGGTACATATATCCTGTAAGCCTTGGAGTTCTCATTGTACCCCACAAAACCCCTTTCTTGCCTGAGGGTTCCATCTTTGTCCTCTTTTCCCTAGAGAAATGAATATACATTGGACATTCAAAAATCCTTAGATACCCTACTTCAAGTTTGATCCCTGAGAAGACCTCCTCGGGACTCTTGTCCTTCAAGATAGCATGTGGACACCTGTTCTGAGTATACACAGCAGTGGAGGTAGCTTATGCCCATAAAGAATTTGGCAAATCTTGGTCAAACATCATGACTTTCGTTGCCTCACAAATTGCCTTGTTTTTCCTCTCAGCAACTCCATTTTGCTGAGGGTTATACGACATTGTCAACTGTCTCTTGATTCCTATTGACTTGCAGAAATCCTCAAAATGGAGAGATTCAAACTCTCCTCCATTTTTTGTTCTAAGGGTTCTAATGTGTCTCCCTGTCTGTTTTTCAATAAAGGCTTTATACTCTTTGAATTTATCAAATGTGTCACTTTTAACTTTTGTGGAAATATATCCAACATTTTCTTGAGTAATCATCAATAAAAATGACATAATACAAACAACCATTGAGTGAGGGAGATAATATGGGACCACATACATCAGAATGAACCAGATCTAAGATGCCCTAAGCTATGTTGTCACTACTAGGAAATGCTTTTATATTTTTACCTAGCATGCATCCTTTACAAATTTCATTTTTACTAAGAGAAATAGAGGGCATGCCACATACCATGTTTTGCAGATCTTGAAGTGCTTTGTAATGAAGATGTCTAAGTCTTTTGTGCCACAACTCGTTGGAGCTAGTCGCATAATGAGTCAATGCCTGAACTGATTGTCTTGTCACAACGTACAGTCCTCCTCTGTGAGTCCCAATGGGTTCTGTTGTACTCAAGTGGCTACCTTTAGCCCTTAGTAGTGTCTTCATGTCCTTGAAGATCACCCAATATCCCTTGTCCTCAAGGGTTGCAACTAATAAAAGATTCTTCTTGAGCCCTGGAACATATAATACTTCATCAACATGAATTCTAGCCCTAGATTCCAATCTGAAGGAGATAGAGCCTACTCTCTCTATCTTGTAACATTTGTCATCCCCAAGCTCAACCTGCTCTGCAAAAGATTCTGTATTGAAATCTGAGAGGATCTCCTTGTACCCTGTCAAGTGCTTTGATGCACCACTGTCTACTAACCAAGTTTTCGACCCTATGAAGACTGAAATGGATAAGGCAAAAACCAGGTAATATTATTTTCTATTTTCTTTCTCATTAGAAGGACTTTTCTGTTTTCTTTTGGATTCATCATCCTCGGCAGTTGAGGCATGATGTTTCCCTTTCCTTGGATTTTTCTTCCTATACCAACAGTCTTTAGCAATGACCCATCTTATTGCAACTAAAGCATTTAATCTTAGATGTATCAATACTTTTTCCTTTGAACATACCTTTGGTGTTTGACTTCCTCTAAGAGCCTTTCTAGAAAGTGACTTTCTTCTTTCCCTTGAATCTTGATGCTAATGTTGAATGCTCTTCTTTGGTTGGCTCACTCCTGGTAGCAGTGTGACTCTACTCTTGGAGGTAATCATACCATAACCTCTCAAAAGTGGGTTGAATCTCTCTCCCACTTACACTGGTAAGAAGGTCTCCCATGAAGAAGGAAGACATCAAAAATGGTATGCACTAAGTCATCATCGTCCACTGTGACACATGTGACTAGAAATTGATCTCTGATCTGGGCTACTCTAGAACAGAAAGATGCTATTGATTCACCTTTCTCCATCTTCAAATACTTAAGCTTGTGCTTAAGTATTCTCTTCTGACTTGGAGCCCGTTTCTCATACAAATTCACCAAGGTATCCATACAGTCTTTGGCAGTCATTAACGAAGTCATTGTCGGCATTATATTGTCTTTGACTAAGTCAAATATGATTCTCTTAGCCTTTGCTTGACTCTTCCTAAAAGTCGTTCTTCTTGCATTAGTGGTGGGTTCCTCCACCATTGTGGTCACATACTACTCAAGATCATGCTCCTACAAGATATTTGTTATCCAGAGCTTCTACACATTGAAGTTGGCAACTCCTTCGAGCCTATCCTCGGCCCTGACTGGAATGGAGGATGTCATGGACCTTACATTGGAAACTTAATCAAGCTTGCTTGGATATGTGTGTACATGTTGGTGCACTTCAACAAACATATCACACCATAAGATCTAATACCATGTTCTATTATAAGCTTGATTTCTTATGCGGATTATTTCTATAAATTCTTCAATAACTAAATAGCAATAATTGAAAAGCAATAATCATGTAGATACATAAGCGTGCACATCAACAACACATATACCCTGAGGAAACCCTATACAGGGAGAAAAACCCCAACAAACTATCTTCATTTATTGCATTAATAATGTAAAATCACTTACAAATATCCACCATGAATACTTTGCTCTTAAAGAGCTTGCCAAGTTGACTCTGACATGACTGTGTAACTAAGATACCTTGATGATATATAAACTCATGTTACATACCAGCACTGAATGTATCTGTGTTGCCTTCAATGACTCAGGTACGCTGCCTCTTATGGACTGATATATCAGCTCTGATATAGACTGTTATTGTTGCCTCTATTGGACTGATACGTGCCTCTGTTTAGCACTGATATTGTTGCCTCTAATGTGTTGATACGTGCCTTTGTTTAGCATTGATATTCCAGCCTCTATTGTGCAAATACGTGCCTCTGTTTAGCACTGATATTGCACCCTCTAATGTGTTGATACATGCCTCTATTTAGCATCGATATTGCAACCTCTATTGTGCAGATATGTGTCTCTATTTAGCACTGATATTGCAGCCTCTATTCCTTCACCCTTACCCTGCATAACAACTACATAGAAGAGAGGGGTCGACCTCTGCTTATAAAGGAGTGAAGAGGAGAAGGAGATGGCTCGAATTAGGAACTTATTTGCATGCTTAACATAACTCAACTTTACACTTTAATTCAAATTTAGAACTAGACTTGAGACTTTTGTTACAACTCGCCCTTGACTTGGCATGCATGCGAACTAACTTAGCATGCATGCAACATGCAACTAGACATGCATGCATGCAACATACAACATGCGACAAACTTGACAACTTTGACTTTGACTTAGACATACAACTTTGACTTTTACAACTCGACTCTTTACATGGAAAATCGAATTTCTCTTCATGGTGGATAATGTTACATGTGCCAACGCACTAGATCAATTCATTTATATCATATGCAATATTAGGAAAATCGTTTGTTTCTAGCTCATAGGAATTTTGCGTTCAACCTAACTTTTGCTAGATGCCTTGACTTTTGTTTATGGCTCACAAGGCTTGGCTAGGCTCACAGAGGTTGTACGTTCCCCCTAACTTTTGCACTAGTATGTCTATGCTCACAAAGGTTGTACGTTCCCCCTTACTTTTGCACTAAATTGTTTATGCTAACAGAGGTTGTACGTTCCCCCTGACTTTTGCATTAGACTTACATGTTGACTTTTGTGACTTACAAGGCTTCTACCTTTTCCTTGGCTTGACTCACAAGATCATATAGCATCTTGTTCGTCTTGACTTTTTGGTTTGACTCAGAGGTTGTACGTTCCCTCTGGCTTTTGTCAATACCTCACAAGACTGGTTGATTCTCCAAATCTTTCTGGCTAGCCTGGCCCATATGGCCTCTCATTGGAGAATGATTGTCGATGCTGCCAAATTTAACAATTCTAACCTATAAGAAAAATTGTGGATTTTACCTATAGGAGAATATAGAATTATGTCGGCCCCATTACCTTCGTTTGAGCATGAGCCATGGAAATGCATGTGCCACATACTATCGTCAAAATCAATTGGTTCAAGCATAGTGTCACCCTCATCAGCAAAGATAGAGTACACTCCCAAATCTTCTTCGAGATAATTTATGTTAGGTTGGAGAACGCTCTCTATATATGGTGAAATTCTTCCTTACCTAAGGACTATAATGTTCTTTCCGTTCCGAGGGACTAACAAATGTGTTCCATCAAGTGAAAGATATCCACCCGTTAAGGCTTGCCAATCTCTTCCTAAAATAATAGAATAGTTACTCATTGGCATATCAATTACTTGAATGTTGAGGGTTGTTCTTATCTCAAGATGTACACAGAGAACTAAGGTTACATCTTTGATTTCGCCTATAGTTGATTGTTGTAAACAATTATAAGAGAGCATGCTTCTAGAATTTTCATTAGTGCATGATAAGCCAAGCTCTTCCATGATAATTTTTTACATTACACTTGGACCAGACCCGCCATCAATTAGGCAACAATGAGATATTTTGTCCATAATTTTTACAGAGATATAAAAAGGGGGATTTTTTACAGGGTTCCTAAAATTATTTACACCTATTTTATTTACAGTTGAATCCTCTTCTTTTGACTCTTCAAATAGATTGGCTATGGTAGAAATTTTACCTTCCATAAAGTTTTTGAGATGCTTTTGTTGTTCTGGGATGGCAACCATGTCCAAAATAGTAGCACCAACTTTGATATTAGCCAATTGATTAAGGATATTATATTTAGTAGAGGGAAGAGGGGAAGACCCTCCTTGATTATCCGAAATTCTGACAGCTTGTGTATCACTACTTTAAGAAGATGAGCTTGGAGTGGAAGAAGAAAGAGAAGGGTCACATTTACCCTTGGCAATGTAAGATTTGTTCCTGGTATTGATTACCATAACATCTTCTGGTTCAACCCAATCTAAAACAGCAATTGTGGTATCAGGCATTTTGCCAAAGATCTTATCTCTGACATTTTTCTTAACTTTGCAAGTACTTTCTTCATGATTTTATTCACAATAATGGCCTTTGGCTAAAAAGTATTTTCATTAGTATTCCTAAAAGGCACTAAGGAAGAAGAAGATGCCCCAGGGGCAGAGGAAGAGACATTTCATTTTCGCTCGTAGGCTATCACCCTATTATTCATATCTTGCACGAGTTGTAGGAGGGCAGACATATTTGTTTTCTTGAACAGGTCTCCCTTAGGGAGACCCGTTCTTTCGAGTTGCTCTTCATATTCTAGGCAAGTATGAAGAGTGGAACCAAGATTGTCAATAGCCTTCTCTTCAAGTCTATGACGATAAGGAGAAGGTAATGCATTATAATAATGCATGAAAGCAGCCCGATTTTGAAGGTAGATTAGTTCAGGGATTTGATTATATAAATTGGTGAAGTGAAGGTTAAAAGACTTAATCGTTTCACCATCTTTATAGGCAATATTGTTGTATTCTCTTAACTGCTCAGCCAGACTCTTTGACTGTCCATAAGTGGACTTGAACCAATAAACCAACTATTCACAAGTGGAAAGAATTTTGGGAGGGAGATCAAAAAAATATGCAGTAGCTTTCCCTTCGAGGGAGTTGACAAATAGACACATGCAAGTGTTGTTATCGTTAGCGCCAATATTATGACAAGCATTAGAAAATGCTACCATGTGTTTGTTTGTAGTAACAGTATTATTTCTCGAAAACCTAGGTAAATGCTCCTTCAACTTTGGTAATGGGTGAGTAGCAGGTGTCAAATTCAAGGGAGAAGATACATGCCATGGGGTGGTTGTAGCATCTTCCTCGAATTGGAAAAGCCAATATTTATTTATAACTTTAGCAGGATTGGTAGTGGATTGAATGGGGACTTGATGACTGTATATACTACCAATTACTAATGAAGTTGAAGGTTGCGAGGAGGAGGCACCTCTAGTGCCACTACCACTACCGCAGATGTCATATTGAAGGTGTTAGGTATGGGTGATGACGGTGAACTGGCAAAATCAGATAAAGTTCGCCTTAGAGTGCTTTCTTGTGTTGATAAAACAATTTTCCTCCTTACTATTTCAAAAATAGGAGTAGCTTCATGGGACAATCATCTTCTCCTTCGAAGGATGCGAGGATTAGAGGACATGAAAAGAAAAACCGAAGATAGGAAAGGGGAGGTTATTGTTGGTTTATGGACTGCCTTTGCTTGGCTTCCCAATGTTCACGGATACTTATGTCCCTTTCAATTAATTCCCAAGAGCATTCAAGTTCAACACGAGTACTAGTCGTTTCTAAAATAGTGTTGAATATGGTCAATGCAATGCTAGTTTGGTCATTAAGATCGTTTCCAATATTGGGTTGTCTCATAACAAGTATTGTCATGGAAAAATCAGTCAAGGAGTATTAGGACAAAACAGAAAACGAAAGATAATCATGATACAATCAACCAGAGAGATATCGAAGATCTCCCCAGTATGGTCGTCAAATAAATGTTGAGGAAAAGGTATGGAGAACCTTACTCAAGCATTTTCAGATCTTGCAAAAAGGACAAGGCAAGATAGTTGGGAGTGTCACTCGGGGTTTCTAGCCAAAGAAAAACAATCACTTAATCTGCAGGTATTAAGTACATGGGACCAAGGCTGGTTTGTTTTATATATTATATGTAACTGTGCAAAAAAAAAATAAACTTAAACAGAAATTGCATAAGTGTGTACATAAATTACATGAGTGTGTACATGGAGATAAAAGCAAAAAATGAACTAGATCATCAAAATACATATGTGATACCAAAATTAGAAAATTGATTTTTGTATTGATTTCATTCTTAGATACAAGACTAAATTCTTTTTACAAACCCCTACGAGAGTAGGGACCAAAGTCAGATTTCAAAGCCTCTGATGGGCACCATATAAAAAGACTGACAACAAAAGAAAACCGAAGCTAAAGATCTCGATTAGCTTGCCACAAAATGTTGTCACTTGACGCTACAAAATATTCTTTATCAGCTATAAAATTTGATTTATAAACAGACAAGAACACAGAGACTGTCAAAGATAAATCATACACCTTTAAAACAAGCTACTGAAATATATGATTCAGTTTTGAATCCTGCTGCTGTCAATAAGATCATGTTGTCGTCAAGATGGTTAAGCCTTCTAGTAAACTCAGAATGAATGAAAGATGAAAGTATCTCACTAGTACAGAGAAAACATTATCATTGAAGTTCTCCTTTTATTTTCTCCTTCTTTGTCTCTTCATTTGATTGAGTTTTTATTCCTTCTCAAATAAGTTATGGTAGTTCAACTACCTTACTTTAGTTAAGCCCAATCAGCTTAACTAATTGGTTGAGACAAATAATAATAATATATATTAAATAAGGGTCTAATTAAATAGATGGGACCCTTTGTGACTCCCATATATTTCTTTTAATAATCATCAAACATGAAATATAAAACCACAATCATTTGATTCAAATATCCTCCTTGTAACTCTCGTTCCCATATTTATGATCAAATATTTAAATATCAGCAAAATATAATATGGTCATAACCAAAAATAGTATTATATCCATGCTCTCCAAAAATTGTCTAAATATATGTTTGTTGTCCAAAACATTGTCAAAGAAAAACATTGTCCTCAAAATGGAAAATAACATTAATCATCATTAAAAACTGTATTTACTGAGAGGCATTTGGCCTCTTTTCACTGCTGCCCGCTTTTGATCTTTCTGTTGCACCCTTACGTTGATTGGAACCTTGAGGCTGGACTACATTGATAACGTGAGAACAATCATCTTTAAGATGAAGACGGAAAGACACAGATTCGGAGGACTCTTTGGATGATTTGGAGGCAGTGGCCACTCCTTTTCCTTTATCTTGCTCGGGCTTGGGAACATCAATTTTTAACCTCTTACTAGCATGGGAGGACTGCACGAGTGAGACAACATGATCAACTTTGGGATTTTGATTTTTTGGCAATGGAGGAGAGGGTAACAGCAAACACGTAGTAGGCCAACTATGGTGATGAACAGTAGGCTTATGGACAATATCTTGTCAACCATCATTGGCAGACGGTTCTGGTTGCATAGACACATGAGGGGGAACGCGGATACCAGAAAAGTTTTGATGTGGCTGGAAGGGCGGTCTCTCAGGTCGAAGCTAGAGGATTCCATGGCCAACTAGGTTAAAGAATCCAACTTGAAAGAGTCGGTTTAATTCATGTGGATCAGCATCAAAATGTATTGAAAATCGAGGTCTTCTATCACCCCTCTACCTCTATTGCCTTTGCCATTACTGCCTCTGCTAAAGAAGCTCATCCTGAAGCAATATTCCAACATGTCATGAAAAACTCTTAACAATCCATGCATTAATACTCTACCTAAATAAAATCAAAAGGAAGGTTGGCTCTATTATTCACCACAGAAGCACCTGCAATCCATCCATCAACATTTTAAAACTCAACAATCAATCACCATTCGAACAAGGAGTGATAGGGTTATTGGGAAGATAAGGGATTTATAATGTGCGAAAAATGGTAGCATGGATGGGAGAAGACAACGAATATTGTTCAAGCAATGCAGAAGTAACACAAACGGTATCCATATCCAACCTCCAAATACCAATCATCAGCTAGCTTTTCTCTTTTTTCATTAATCATTTTTCTTTCCGTTAAGATTTTAAATTTCATACTAATAGAACGCAGAATGTTATAAATGTATTTGGGAAGGCGAAGGGAATATAATGAGCGAAAAATGGTATAATGAAAGGGAAAAACGATTATTGTTCTATTATATGCAATGGTATCCATAATGTTATTACCATCAAATAAAAGAATTGCCAAAACTTTTCTCGGTTTCAAATTTAAATCCAAAATAGCGTTGTTCAAAACCACGGGAAAGTTCCAAGACTGTTAACTTACAACCTTTATTTCCTTTTTATTTTCATTTATTTGCAGAGTTTTTATAATAGACTTTTAACAAAGTTATTCCAACCATTAAAACCAACTACATCAAGCGCGCAATGGGGGCTGAGAGCACAACATAAGCCAATAATTCCTCAATATACAATGTTGGTATCACAACCTTAAATAATTGTTGTGTAAACAGACTAGGTTTGAAACCCATGTGCAACTGGTGTTTATTTATTTTAACATCGTACAGTTTTCAAAATCGACCAAAATCCCTGTGGATAATCAACCAACGAACCAGGACTTAATGCCAGTACCCAATCTTCCCACATTCGGGTTATTCTCTTACAACATAAATCAAAACCAAAGTTCGAAACTCATAATTTCCATACATAAATAGAAGAACCGAGGTCTGGTGGAACGCAAGGTGAAACCTTCACAAAGGGTTTGTACCAAAAACAACATTTAACAATCTCTTAAGATATCACTTTCCACAAACCTCTCATGGCGGCCACAAGGCAAATACACGCATATATTCACAACAGACTGAAAGGTAATTTGAAGGAGCCATGAGTCTTCTAAAGACTGTTTAAGCAAAACAATTGTTCTTTTACTTCGCAGAGAAAACAACACCCTTGAATTTTAACGACCAGAGATGAGTGAAAACCCAAAAAACTTGCCATAAAGTTGTCAACATTCATAGCACAGAAGCAGTATTCATTCTGGACATAAAGAAATTACATAATCTGAACCGAAAGGAGTTCGAACACAATCATCAACTTAAAACACTTGAATGCCAACAGGGAAGAACTCCTTTAAATGCCATTACATAGTCGATACCCATATGCATTCATTTAACTTCAGAAGCACACACAATCTGCAAGTAAACCTAAGAGCCAACCTCACGATTTTATTCTGAGCGAAGTTATATTTCATGAATGGAGAGGTGAGAGTTATCATGCTTGTAAGTTGAATAATAGAAACCAATAAGCAGAACTATTCTTTCCAAAGCCGAACAAAGCGAAGGCAGCATCAACCAAAGCAATCAACCAAATGTGAACCAAGTGAGGGTGGCAATCTTGAGGTAGGGTTGGAGTGACGTGCAGTAATTGCACGTCGTATCTTACATTAACTCCATCAACCATAGCCCAGTATGAGCGCACCAACATCTCCAGCGCATAATCCATTATAGTTACCAAATAACAATTCAATACAAAGTCGGATTTGCCACCTTCCATAACCCTTAAGTTTTATGTGCGCGCTTAACACCTAGCACAAAGTGTATCATATGTCCCACATTCATTGTTAGGGAAGCATTACCACCCTTCAAAATTAACCAATGTCCATGATAATACAAGAATTCATAAGTGCAATATGCCATAACCATATACAACCCATACTTGGAGTTTAAATCAACCATTCAAAATATATGTGCAACAGAATAAACCACGATACTCATTGAAACAACACTTTGTCCTTTTAAATTAAATCGCCAATAAACCTATCATTTGCCCATTTCGCTTGGAAAGCGGTTTCGAATTTTTAAAACTGTAATTATTTTTGCAAACTAGACATGAGCGCATAAAAAGACGAGTCATCCTTCATCATTATGCACATACAGGGTCCCACCTATTTAGTATATTATTAAATATATATAAGTAGTAAGGCATTGCAACCAATTTGCATGCAGGGATTTCAATGTTGCACTTTTGGGCGTCAACAATGCGTATGTGGGAAAGAAGGAAAATGATGAGCATGCATCACCATACAATCCTCAAGAAAAAAGGATGAGACAAGGTTATGACCCAACATATTGTCCTCACAAGAATATGTTTGCTTCTCACACGGATTATGAATAATAATATTTGCATCACCCTTGTATATCATTGTCATTTTGCTTCCCTTTAATCTCTTCATGTGCATTCACTCCACTAGTGTTATCTGAACCTGGATCCCAAATTGATGTGTCTACATTTGTAATATACTCATCACCACAATTAATGGATGCATACACTTCCTTGTTGGCTGGTCCACAAAGTATATGCTCAATTATCACATCTGTAACTATGAATTGAGCTTTCAATGGGTTCCAATCCACCAACCACCTCAGATTTGAACCCTTCTTCTTTTTTCCCAACTGATAAGTGATGCTCCAACAACTTAAAATGCTCTAACAATGTTGTTAAATTCTTTTGACCTTTTTGAAAAGTTTGTAACAATTCTACCAATAATTCATGTATTGTCTTCATCTTTACTAAACCTATGGATGTAAACCTTACTACCAAGTTACCTTGTTGAAATGAAAAGGTAGAAGTGTTGGTCACTTGATAACAATATGAAAACATATTTTCACTCTTTACCCCTTTCAAGTTGGCAAGATGCACGACTCTAATACCATTGTAATAACTCTTCTAGGTTGCTATTATGTTTTTCTAGTGTTAAGTGGTTCAAGGATTTTGTCAAACAATTTGTTACCATGTTCTAGTACCCTTGAAACAACCATCTTATAATTGTTGCAATATTCTAAGGTTATTGTTGGCTCAAGACTTTTGACAAAGACTTTGTAGATATGCTCAAAACCCACTGTTAAACCCTCTTATATTGGTTGTTGTAGTGTTTTAGATGAATTTTCGATTGGTAACTTTTGTCAAACATTTTGGCAGTAGATTCATTTTCAATGTAAAATCACTTTATTGTTTTTGTTATATTATTTGGTTTGTAGTTGTAACTTCTCTAGTTCAAGACTATTGTTAAATACTTTGACAACATGCATAAATATCACTGTAAGTTCTCTTATTTTTGTCATTATGTTTTGTTATTAGTTGTTTGATTCCTTATTGTGTATTTTTAATGGATAAATGAGGGTTTTAATGCCAAACAAAGCTTTCGCACTGAATGTAAATTATAACAACAGAGTATCAAATAAAATAATTCAACTAAATTACCATAACAGCAAGTAAACACCACTAACCTAATTATATTTATATATCTAACATGTTACATATGCATGGTAGGAATGAGTTTCAAATCAACCTCTCAAGGAGATTATGCCCCCCCATACAAAAAAATGACATCAACAAAGACTATGACCTTGTTGCAAGTAAAATCGGCCTCCTCTCAATAAGAAATTCAGCCTAGCACTAATAAAACTCAGCTAGCAATGAAACTTGGCCCCAGCAACAAATAATGTAGCCCCTTAACAAGAAACTCAACCCAGAATTAAGGCAACTCAGCCCCCAACAGCAATAAACCCAACTTCTACTCGACAACTCGACCTTTGAAAGTGTAACTCAGTGTGCACAAGAAAAAACATGTTTTCTCTAAACCCCAAACTGTTGCAAAAAACAGATCAACCTCCTCAAAGATGAATGCAAGTGGAAGATCTAATTGATCTCCACTCTTAATGGTTATGGTGGAATTTTTCACCACCGAAATATGATCATCGAGGGTGGAATATTTCATCACCGAAATCAATCCAAACAATAACTTAACTCCAAACCACAAAGGCTCTAAGAGCTCTCCAAATCAAATCAAAAATAATCATCAACATAATGAGAAAATGAGTTTTTAATTCTTTTTTATACTCCATTTATTTTTTTTTCCCTCCAGTGACTTTTTAATTTAACTTTAGTAAAATCACTTTATTAATTTATTAGACCATTTTACTCTAAAAAATTATTTATTTGACTTTAAATCTTTTTCGAACACAAGAAGTTATTTTTCAACATCTCAACTTTAAGACATTTTCCCCTCGATTCCAACGAGCTATTACAGTAAGTTGTCCCTCTTAAATAATTTAATAAAATAGCAACCTAGTGAAATCCATTAAATAATGTTCAATAATACTCTCAATTTACAAGAACAGCCGAAATACATTAAAATCGAAATCTGATTGCACGAAAGTAATCTCGACGATGAAAAATGATAAACAGACCTTTGAAAGCATCATATAACCCCTCTAAACCATCTAAGTTCATTGGTAACATCAAATCACCCCTCTGATCAAGAGGACATAAACCCATAACGTCATCCACAATTGCAGAGCAAGGGAACCCGAAAAAATGAACATTATAGAGGAGTGATTTGACGTTATCAGTGAACTCAAATGGTTTAGAGGAGTTATATGATGTTTTCATAGGTTTGTTTATCATTTTTCATCATCGGAATCACTTCTGCACGGTTAGTTTTCAATTCTGATGCATTTCGATTGTTCATGTAAATTGAGAGTATTATTGAGCATTATTTAATGGATTTCACTAAGATTGTCATTTTAATAAATTATCTAAGAAAAACATCTTAATGTAATAGCTTGTTGGAACCGAAAGGAAAAGTTTTTAAAGTTGAGATGATGAAAAGTGACTTTTAGGGCCCGAAAATTCTTTAAAATCAAATAAATCAGTTGGAGTAAAAGAGTAACAAATTAATGAAGTGATTTTATTAAAGTTAAATTAAAAAATCATTTGAGGAAAAAATAAAAGTAAATGGAGTATAAAGAAAAAATAAAAGGTCATTCTCTCATTATATTGATGATTATTTCTTATTTGATTTGGAAAGTTCTTTGACCCTTAGAGATTAGGGGTAAAAGTCATGTTTTGAATGGTTTCGATGATGAAAAATTTCATCCTAGTTGATCAAGTTTCGGTGATGAAATATTACACCCTAGCCATTAGGACAAAATATCATTCAGAGCTTCCATTTGCATTCATCATTGAAAAGGTTGATCTGTCTTTTGCAACAGTATGAGGTTTAGAGAAAACATATTTCTTCTTATACACACTGATTTATGTTGAATTAAAAATAATAAAGTACCAAGGACAGGTGTTTTTCATCACCTAGACGCCTAGGGGTGAGAAAGTATTCAATGTGGTCCCTAGTGCATTAATTTCAAGTGGGGTGAAATTAAAAGTGACTTTATGAAGTTAAGCGAAGTGGGTGAATGAAGAGACATCTCATCTCAGTCGTCCATCTAATTTATCCTCCACCGTCAGATTAGAAAACCCTTCACCTTCCCTCGTGAGGTCGATTTAGGGAAAGGGCGCACCTATTCTTGGCATTCTTCATGGGATTTGGAGAGAGTAAAAGAGAGAGAAGTAGAGTTGAAGCAAAGAGGACATTTTGTTGAAGGTGGCAGGGATTTTAAGACAAAGCTACAGCACATAAATTGAGTTAGGTACAACATTGTTCTAGGTTGTACTATACGGATTTTAGAGGTCGTATTGTTGTATTTATGGCACAGAAATCAAGGAGAGGTTGAAGCATTAATTTCTAGAGATTTGACATGCTTTCTAAAGCTGTCGTACTATACTTTCAAGGACAGAACACGAGTTTAATGCTCTAGCACGATTTTTTAGAGAAACCGTATAGCCAAGGGCACACAAATCGAGGAGTTGACATGTGCATTTTGTATAGGAAATTCTAACACAAATTTCGAGGAGTCTCTAGCTCACATTTTGAGGAGAAAACTTGGCACGAGTTTCAAGATAACTTCGATATTTATTTTTGAAGAAAATGACTGTTGTAAATGACATTCTCTCTGAGCTCAAATAATAATAAAAGCCCCTCTCTCACTGGTTTTCTCCTTGTGAGTTTTTTCAGGGTCGAAGTTAGACCAAAAATCTCTGAGTATTAATTTTCTATGTGTGTTTATTTCTGAATTATTGTTGTAGCAGACTTCATGTGTTTTATGTTCAAGAGCATTTAATTTTCTGCTTACTAATTTGCAACCAGAATTTGCAATGTGGGTTGGGCATTAAACTATGTGTCTCAGTGAGACTTGAAAACGGGTTGGAATCTGAACTTTCTACAATTTACACTTTCGAAAGTCGATTTGTTGAGTAGAGATCAAGTTTATTGTTGTTGGGGGGCGAGTTTCATTGGTTGGGTCGGTTTCTCTTAATTATGGATCGAATTTCTTGTTAAGGGGTTGAATTATTTATTGTTGGAGTTGAGTTTCATGGTTGGCCAAATTCTCATAGTGTTGGGCCGAATTTCCTATTGTGAGGAGATTGATTTTATTTGCAGCAAGGTCGTACTTTTTGTGGAGGTCATTATTTGTATCGAGGGCAGACATAATCTCCTTGTAAGGTCGATCTAAACCTTCATCATACTCTTAATATGTAACAGATTAGAGATATAAATAAAATCAAAACATTTTTGTGGTGTTTATTTGTTGTTGTGGTAATTTAATTGAGTTATTTCATTTGTTACTATGTTGTTATAATTTACATGCAATATGAAAGTTTTATTTGGCATTAAAACCCTCATTTGTCCATCAAAAAAACACAACAAGGAATCAAACAACAAACGGGAAAACATAATAGCGGAAATAAGAGAATGTACAATGGTATTTGGGTTTGTTGTCAATGTGTTTGGCAATAGTCTTGAACTAAATAAATCAAAACAACAAACCGAATAACATAACAGCAGTAAGAAAGTGATTCTACAAGGGTATTCTACATTGAAAGTGAACCTACAGCCAAAGTGTTTGACAAAAGTCGTCAATCAGAAATTCACCTAAAACACTACAGCAACCAATATAAGGGGGTTTAGCAGTGGGTTTTGAGCATATCCATAAAATGTTTGTCAAAAATCTTGAGCCAACAATCACCTTAAAATATTACAACAATCATAAAATAAGTGTTTCAGGTGTATTAGAGCATGGTAGCAAACTGTTTGACGAAAATCTTGAAGCACTTAAACACTAAAAAAACATAACAACAACCTAGAGGAGTTATTACATATGTATAGGTTTAGGCATCTCTGGTCCAAAAACCGAAAGAAGATGGAGAGGAACTTCTAAGTCTCCCTAAAAGGACAATCACCTTAAACATTACAACAATCATAAGATAATTGTTTCAAGTGTACTATAGCATGGTAGCAAATTGTTTGATGAAAATCTCGAACCACTTAAACACTAAAAACACATAACAACAATCTAGAGGGGTTATTACATATGTATAGGTTTAGGCATCTCTGGTCCAAAAACCGAAAGAAGATGGAGAGAGACTTTTAAGTCTCCCTAAAAGTACAATGAAAGCATCCTATAATCTCATAATATATTGGGTGGCACTTGAAGACAAACGTGTTCCTTCATCTAGTTCTCTTGAAGATGGCAAATCGAGCAAATCCTATTGTCCCATGCGAAATGATGATCTTTGTCCCCCTGAAACTTCCCAAATAAAATTCAAAGAGCATGCATCTATGTCCAAGTGTATAAGGGAGATGAACAATAAGACCATCACTCAACTCCATGTAATGTTCTACACAAAATGTCATATTGGGCTTAAACCCCCCATGAGGATCTACCCAGGTAACCTGACTATAATATCTAAAGATGTCCTCTCTAATAATCGTATTCAACTCCTGCTTGGGAAGCCTTAAGAGAATATATAAAAGGGGGAAGGCAATGCATCAGAATCCCAACCAACTAAAGTAGACAAGTAACCTTAGCAAACTAATGGTGAGCACAACCAAAAGTATTGGAAGTGGATATGACCTCTAAAGAGAAGTAAGAAAGGTAAGGATAGTCATCTCTATTGGCTGGTGAGTCAGTTTAGCATCGAAGTTGAAGGGAGACCAAACCAAAAATGGTTTCACTCCTAAAGGCTAAAGGAAAGGGCTACGAACTTTACTTAAACAATGTCCTATGAAACTATCCTCTTGCATCTGATGACGCAACAAAGCATGAAGACGTGAACTCTCTCTCTCATGGCCCAATCCATCTCAAGTAGACTAGGTTCCTCTCTACAATAGAGAATTGTAGGTCTTATAATGTTGTCCATGAGATCCATCTTAAACAATATCTCCTCACAAGCACTCGAGGAGACCAAGGAAGCAATCATTGCAACTTATGATGTTAGCGAGAAATATCTTCATAACAGTAGCAAATCCATGAGATAATAGAAGTTTGACATAAGATGTAATAAGCAATGTTTTTTCAACTTTTTGTCATTACCACAATTCAACACCTTGAATCATCTATATAATCTTGGCACAAACAATGAACCTAAAAACAATAAATAATATATAAAACTTTTAGAATAAAAAATAGTGAACTATGATGAATATACATTAAACACAACAAGTAACATATCATACCAATTCTAATTTAAGATAGCATTAACATTATCTACCAAAAGCATTGTCGCTTTCATCAACAAAAAGAAGCTCAGATGATATTATGGAATTCAATGAAGTCTCCAACAACCTTAGTTTCTTTATAAAATGATCGTAATTTAACATTTTATTGTTTTTTTTTCCGACATACACCAACCTTGGTATTATGATCAATGGTCATTTCTTCCACAGTTACTTGTTCCACCTTTAAATTACTATCTTCGTTCATTTTACTCAAAAATCCATTTGCATACTCATCTTTAACTTCATTAAGATGGGTAGTGTTTTCTAAAAAACAATCTCTTTGCTCATGAAAAATACAAATCGAGAGCCACTTTATTAAAGGGCAATGTAAGATGCATAGAAATAAGTACTTCCACTCTAATTCACATTGTCATAGATTGGTGTTATATAACATCAATTTACTTTGATCATAAGCAATTTGGTTGTGTTTTAGAAAATGTTGTTAATCTTAATTAAGTTAAAAATAAGCATGCAAAAGGATTGTCTAATCCAATAATGGAAATAGTATTTTAAAAGTAGAAAATGTAACATAGTGGAGGAAGAGGTCATCTGTCTTAATGTCAAAGCAATGATATATAGGAAGGAAGAACAAAGGATGTTAAATCATGATCCTTTGAGATTGAAACCAAGGTTATTGGAAACATTATATTCCAAAACATCTAAAGATCTTATCGTTGATGGAAGTGATAATGCTTTGGTAGATAATATCAATGATATCTCAAATCAAAATTAGCATCTTGACAATTTGTTGTTTATAACATATATTTATCATAGTTTGTTGATTTTCCTCTATGTTTTACATATATGTTGTTTTCGAGATCATTGGTTGTACTAAGGTTATATACATAATTTGACGTGCTACACCATGGTAACAACACTAGGACCAGATATTGATGAAGCAATATCATAAAGACCGAACACTGATAAAGCAATATTACTTCTTTACAACTCATGTCAACATAGATCAATATTGATAATGATCTTTGGTGGTTGATAAGTCAACATAACACCAAAGCAGAAAAGAGACCAAACCAAAAAAGGTTTCTATCCTAAAGGAATGTGCTGCAAACTTTGTCTGAACAATGACCTGTGAAACTATCCTCTAGCCTAATGATGTGATGGATCATGAGAATCTAAACTCTCTCTCTCTCTCTCTTTCTCTCTCTCTCTCTCTCTCTCTCTCCAATCCAACTCAAGTAGACTAAGTCCCCATACCTTTGAACCATAGAAAATTGTAGGTCTAATAATGTTGTCCATGAGATCCATCTTGGACAATATGTCCTATGATATAAGATAAGATAATTATATTAATGTCCAACAAATGACCACAAAGTAGGTGTTGAGATTTTATGTAATTTCGGAAGT
>ML796148.1:115671-182840 GCA_009831015.1 Picea engelmannii | reverse complement strand
TTGAAGTTCTCCTTTTATTTTCTCCTTCTTTGTCTCTTCATTTGATTGAGTTTTTATTCCTTCTCAAATAAGTTATGGTAGTTCAACTACCTTACTTTAGTTAAGCCCAATCAGCTTAACTAATTGGTTGAGACAAATAATAATAATATATATTAAATAAGGGTCTAATTAAATAGATGGGACCCTTTGTGACTCCCATATATTTCTTTTAATAATCATCAAACATGAAATATAAAACCACAATCATTTGATTCAAATATCCTCCTTGTAACTCTCGTTCCCATATTTATGATCAAATATTTAAATATCAGCAAAATATAATATGGTCATAACCAAAAATAGTATTATATCCATGCTCTCCAAAAATTGTCTAAATATATGTTTGTTGTCCAAAACATTGTCAAAGAAAAACATTGTCCTCAAAATGGAAAATAACATTAATCATCATTAAAAACTGTATTTACTGAGAGGCATTTGGCCTCTTTTCACTGCTGCCCGCTTTTGATCTTTCTGTTGCACCCTTACGTTGATTGGAACCTTGAGGCTGGACTACATTGATAACGTGAGAACAATCATCTTTAAGATGAAGACGGAAAGACACAGATTCGGAGGACTCTTTGGATGATTTGGAGGCAGTGGCCACTCCTTTTCCTTTATCTTGCTCGGGCTTGGGAACATCAATTTTTAACCTCTTACTAGCATGGGAGGACTGCACGAGTGAGACAACATGATCAACTTTGGGATTTTGATTTTTTGGCAATGGAGGAGAGGGTAACAGCAAACACGTAGTAGGCCAACTATGGTGATGAACAGTAGGCTTATGGACAATATCTTGTCAACCATCATTGGCAGACGGTTCTGGTTGCATAGACACATGAGGGGGAACGCGGATACCAGAAAAGTTTTGATGTGGCTGGAAGGGCGGTCTCTCAGGTCGAAGCTAGAGGATTCCATGGCCAACTAGGTTAAAGAATCCAACTTGAAAGAGTCGGTTTAATTCATGTGGATCAGCATCAAAATGTATTGAAAATCGAGGTCTTCTATCACCCCTCTACCTCTATTGCCTTTGCCATTACTGCCTCTGCTAAAGAAGCTCATCCTGAAGCAATATTCCAACATGTCATGAAAAACTCTTAACAATCCATGCATTAATACTCTACCTAAATAAAATCAAAAGGAAGGTTGGCTCTATTATTCACCACAGAAGCACCTGCAATCCATCCATCAACATTTTAAAACTCAACAATCAATCACCATTCGAACAAGGAGTGATAGGGTTATTGGGAAGATAAGGGATTTATAATGTGCGAAAAATGGTAGCATGGATGGGAGAAGACAACGAATATTGTTCAAGCAATGCAGAAGTAACACAAACGGTATCCATATCCAACCTCCAAATACCAATCATCAGCTAGCTTTTCTCTTTTTTCATTAATCATTTTTCTTTCCGTTAAGATTTTAAATTTCATACTAATAGAACGCAGAATGTTATAAATGTATTTGGGAAGGCGAAGGGAATATAATGAGCGAAAAATGGTATAATGAAAGGGAAAAACGATTATTGTTCTATTATATGCAATGGTATCCATAATGTTATTACCATCAAATAAAAGAATTGCCAAAACTTTTCTCGGTTTCAAATTTAAATCCAAAATAGCGTTGTTCAAAACCACGGGAAAGTTCCAAGACTGTTAACTTACAACCTTTATTTCCTTTTTATTTTCATTTATTTGCAGAGTTTTTATAATAGACTTTTAACAAAGTTATTCCAACCATTAAAACCAACTACATCAAGCGCGCAATGGGGGCTGAGAGCACAACATAAGCCAATAATTCCTCAATATACAATGTTGGTATCACAACCTTAAATAATTGTTGTGTAAACAGACTAGGTTTGAAACCCATGTGCAACTGGTGTTTATTTATTTTAACATCGTACAGTTTTCAAAATCGACCAAAATCCCTGTGGATAATCAACCAACGAACCAGGACTTAATGCCAGTACCCAATCTTCCCACATTCGGGTTATTCTCTTACAACATAAATCAAAACCAAAGTTCGAAACTCATAATTTCCATACATAAATAGAAGAACCGAGGTCTGGTGGAACGCAAGGTGAAACCTTCACAAAGGGTTTGTACCAAAAACAACATTTAACAATCTCTTAAGATATCACTTTCCACAAACCTCTCATGGCGGCCACAAGGCAAATACACGCATATATTCACAACAGACTGAAAGGTAATTTGAAGGAGCCATGAGTCTTCTAAAGACTGTTTAAGCAAAACAATTGTTCTTTTACTTCGCAGAGAAAACAACACCCTTGAATTTTAACGACCAGAGATGAGTGAAAACCCAAAAAACTTGCCATAAAGTTGTCAACATTCATAGCACAGAAGCAGTATTCATTCTGGACATAAAGAAATTACATAATCTGAACCGAAAGGAGTTCGAACACAATCATCAACTTAAAACACTTGAATGCCAACAGGGAAGAACTCCTTTAAATGCCATTACATAGTCGATACCCATATGCATTCATTTAACTTCAGAAGCACACACAATCTGCAAGTAAACCTAAGAGCCAACCTCACGATTTTATTCTGAGCGAAGTTATATTTCATGAATGGAGAGGTGAGAGTTATCATGCTTGTAAGTTGAATAATAGAAACCAATAAGCAGAACTATTCTTTCCAAAGCCGAACAAAGCGAAGGCAGCATCAACCAAAGCAATCAACCAAATGTGAACCAAGTGAGGGTGGCAATCTTGAGGTAGGGTTGGAGTGACGTGCAGTAATTGCACGTCGTATCTTACATTAACTCCATCAACCATAGCCCAGTATGAGCGCACCAACATCTCCAGCGCATAATCCATTATAGTTACCAAATAACAATTCAATACAAAGTCGGATTTGCCACCTTCCATAACCCTTAAGTTTTATGTGCGCGCTTAACACCTAGCACAAAGTGTATCATATGTCCCACATTCATTGTTAGGGAAGCATTACCACCCTTCAAAATTAACCAATGTCCATGATAATACAAGAATTCATAAGTGCAATATGCCATAACCATATACAACCCATACTTGGAGTTTAAATCAACCATTCAAAATATATGTGCAACAGAATAAACCACGATACTCATTGAAACAACACTTTGTCCTTTTAAATTAAATCGCCAATAAACCTATCATTTGCCCATTTCGCTTGGAAAGCGGTTTCGAATTTTTAAAACTGTAATTATTTTTGCAAACTAGACATGAGCGCATAAAAAGACGAGTCATCCTTCATCATTATGCACATACAGGGTCCCACCTATTTAGTATATTATTAAATATATATAAGTAGTAAGGCATTGCAACCAATTTGCATGCAGGGATTTCAATGTTGCACTTTTGGGCGTCAACAATGCGTATGTGGGAAAGAAGGAAAATGATGAGCATGCATCACCATACAATCCTCAAGAAAAAAGGATGAGACAAGGTTATGACCCAACATATTGTCCTCACAAGAATATGTTTGCTTCTCACACGGATTATGAATAATAATATTTGCATCACCCTTGTATATCATTGTCATTTTGCTTCCCTTTAATCTCTTCATGTGCATTCACTCCACTAGTGTTATCTGAACCTGGATCCCAAATTGATGTGTCTACATTTGTAATATACTCATCACCACAATTAATGGATGCATACACTTCCTTGTTGGCTGGTCCACAAAGTATATGCTCAATTATCACATCTGTAACTATGAATTGAGCTTTCAATGGGTTCCAATCCACCAACCACCTCAGATTTGAACCCTTCTTCTTTTTTCCCAACTGATAAGTGATGCTCCAACAACTTAAAATGCTCTAACAATGTTGTTAAATTCTTTTGACCTTTTTGAAAAGTTTGTAACAATTCTACCAATAATTCATGTATTGTCTTCATCTTTACTAAACCTATGGATGTAAACCTTACTACCAAGTTACCTTGTTGAAATGAAAAGGTAGAAGTGTTGGTCACTTGATAACAATATGAAAACATATTTTCACTCTTTACCCCTTTCAAGTTGGCAAGATGCACGACTCTAATACCATTGTAATAACTCTTCTAGGTTGCTATTATGTTTTTCTAGTGTTAAGTGGTTCAAGGATTTTGTCAAACAATTTGTTACCATGTTCTAGTACCCTTGAAACAACCATCTTATAATTGTTGCAATATTCTAAGGTTATTGTTGGCTCAAGACTTTTGACAAAGACTTTGTAGATATGCTCAAAACCCACTGTTAAACCCTCTTATATTGGTTGTTGTAGTGTTTTAGATGAATTTTCGATTGGTAACTTTTGTCAAACATTTTGGCAGTAGATTCATTTTCAATGTAAAATCACTTTATTGTTTTTGTTATATTATTTGGTTTGTAGTTGTAACTTCTCTAGTTCAAGACTATTGTTAAATACTTTGACAACATGCATAAATATCACTGTAAGTTCTCTTATTTTTGTCATTATGTTTTGTTATTAGTTGTTTGATTCCTTATTGTGTATTTTTAATGGATAAATGAGGGTTTTAATGCCAAACAAAGCTTTCGCACTGAATGTAAATTATAACAACAGAGTATCAAATAAAATAATTCAACTAAATTACCATAACAGCAAGTAAACACCACTAACCTAATTATATTTATATATCTAACATGTTACATATGCATGGTAGGAATGAGTTTCAAATCAACCTCTCAAGGAGATTATGCCCCCCCATACAAAAAAATGACATCAACAAAGACTATGACCTTGTTGCAAGTAAAATCGGCCTCCTCTCAATAAGAAATTCAGCCTAGCACTAATAAAACTCAGCTAGCAATGAAACTTGGCCCCAGCAACAAATAATGTAGCCCCTTAACAAGAAACTCAACCCAGAATTAAGGCAACTCAGCCCCCAACAGCAATAAACCCAACTTCTACTCGACAACTCGACCTTTGAAAGTGTAACTCAGTGTGCACAAGAAAAAACATGTTTTCTCTAAACCCCAAACTGTTGCAAAAAACAGATCAACCTCCTCAAAGATGAATGCAAGTGGAAGATCTAATTGATCTCCACTCTTAATGGTTATGGTGGAATTTTTCACCACCGAAATATGATCATCGAGGGTGGAATATTTCATCACCGAAATCAATCCAAACAATAACTTAACTCCAAACCACAAAGGCTCTAAGAGCTCTCCAAATCAAATCAAAAATAATCATCAACATAATGAGAAAATGAGTTTTTAATTCTTTTTTATACTCCATTTATTTTTTTTTCCCTCCAGTGACTTTTTAATTTAACTTTAGTAAAATCACTTTATTAATTTATTAGACCATTTTACTCTAAAAAATTATTTATTTGACTTTAAATCTTTTTCGAACACAAGAAGTTATTTTTCAACATCTCAACTTTAAGACATTTTCCCCTCGATTCCAACGAGCTATTACAGTAAGTTGTCCCTCTTAAATAATTTAATAAAATAGCAACCTAGTGAAATCCATTAAATAATGTTCAATAATACTCTCAATTTACAAGAACAGCCGAAATACATTAAAATCGAAATCTGATTGCACGAAAGTAATCTCGACGATGAAAAATGATAAACAGACCTTTGAAAGCATCATATAACCCCTCTAAACCATCTAAGTTCATTGGTAACATCAAATCACCCCTCTGATCAAGAGGACATAAACCCATAACGTCATCCACAATTGCAGAGCAAGGGAACCCGAAAAAATGAACATTATAGAGGAGTGATTTGACGTTATCAGTGAACTCAAATGGTTTAGAGGAGTTATATGATGTTTTCATAGGTTTGTTTATCATTTTTCATCATCGGAATCACTTCTGCACGGTTAGTTTTCAATTCTGATGCATTTCGATTGTTCATGTAAATTGAGAGTATTATTGAGCATTATTTAATGGATTTCACTAAGATTGTCATTTTAATAAATTATCTAAGAAAAACATCTTAATGTAATAGCTTGTTGGAACCGAAAGGAAAAGTTTTTAAAGTTGAGATGATGAAAAGTGACTTTTAGGGCCCGAAAATTCTTTAAAATCAAATAAATCAGTTGGAGTAAAAGAGTAACAAATTAATGAAGTGATTTTATTAAAGTTAAATTAAAAAATCATTTGAGGAAAAAATAAAAGTAAATGGAGTATAAAGAAAAAATAAAAGGTCATTCTCTCATTATATTGATGATTATTTCTTATTTGATTTGGAAAGTTCTTTGACCCTTAGAGATTAGGGGTAAAAGTCATGTTTTGAATGGTTTCGATGATGAAAAATTTCATCCTAGTTGATCAAGTTTCGGTGATGAAATATTACACCCTAGCCATTAGGACAAAATATCATTCAGAGCTTCCATTTGCATTCATCATTGAAAAGGTTGATCTGTCTTTTGCAACAGTATGAGGTTTAGAGAAAACATATTTCTTCTTATACACACTGATTTATGTTGAATTAAAAATAATAAAGTACCAAGGACAGGTGTTTTTCATCACCTAGACGCCTAGGGGTGAGAAAGTATTCAATGTGGTCCCTAGTGCATTAATTTCAAGTGGGGTGAAATTAAAAGTGACTTTATGAAGTTAAGCGAAGTGGGTGAATGAAGAGACATCTCATCTCAGTCGTCCATCTAATTTATCCTCCACCGTCAGATTAGAAAACCCTTCACCTTCCCTCGTGAGGTCGATTTAGGGAAAGGGCGCACCTATTCTTGGCATTCTTCATGGGATTTGGAGAGAGTAAAAGAGAGAGAAGTAGAGTTGAAGCAAAGAGGACATTTTGTTGAAGGTGGCAGGGATTTTAAGACAAAGCTACAGCACATAAATTGAGTTAGGTACAACATTGTTCTAGGTTGTACTATACGGATTTTAGAGGTCGTATTGTTGTATTTATGGCACAGAAATCAAGGAGAGGTTGAAGCATTAATTTCTAGAGATTTGACATGCTTTCTAAAGCTGTCGTACTATACTTTCAAGGACAGAACACGAGTTTAATGCTCTAGCACGATTTTTTAGAGAAACCGTATAGCCAAGGGCACACAAATCGAGGAGTTGACATGTGCATTTTGTATAGGAAATTCTAACACAAATTTCGAGGAGTCTCTAGCTCACATTTTGAGGAGAAAACTTGGCACGAGTTTCAAGATAACTTCGATATTTATTTTTGAAGAAAATGACTGTTGTAAATGACATTCTCTCTGAGCTCAAATAATAATAAAAGCCCCTCTCTCACTGGTTTTCTCCTTGTGAGTTTTTTCAGGGTCGAAGTTAGACCAAAAATCTCTGAGTATTAATTTTCTATGTGTGTTTATTTCTGAATTATTGTTGTAGCAGACTTCATGTGTTTTATGTTCAAGAGCATTTAATTTTCTGCTTACTAATTTGCAACCAGAATTTGCAATGTGGGTTGGGCATTAAACTATGTGTCTCAGTGAGACTTGAAAACGGGTTGGAATCTGAACTTTCTACAATTTACACTTTCGAAAGTCGATTTGTTGAGTAGAGATCAAGTTTATTGTTGTTGGGGGGCGAGTTTCATTGGTTGGGTCGGTTTCTCTTAATTATGGATCGAATTTCTTGTTAAGGGGTTGAATTATTTATTGTTGGAGTTGAGTTTCATGGTTGGCCAAATTCTCATAGTGTTGGGCCGAATTTCCTATTGTGAGGAGATTGATTTTATTTGCAGCAAGGTCGTACTTTTTGTGGAGGTCATTATTTGTATCGAGGGCAGACATAATCTCCTTGTAAGGTCGATCTAAACCTTCATCATACTCTTAATATGTAACAGATTAGAGATATAAATAAAATCAAAACATTTTTGTGGTGTTTATTTGTTGTTGTGGTAATTTAATTGAGTTATTTCATTTGTTACTATGTTGTTATAATTTACATGCAATATGAAAGTTTTATTTGGCATTAAAACCCTCATTTGTCCATCAAAAAAACACAACAAGGAATCAAACAACAAACGGGAAAACATAATAGCGGAAATAAGAGAATGTACAATGGTATTTGGGTTTGTTGTCAATGTGTTTGGCAATAGTCTTGAACTAAATAAATCAAAACAACAAACCGAATAACATAACAGCAGTAAGAAAGTGATTCTACAAGGGTATTCTACATTGAAAGTGAACCTACAGCCAAAGTGTTTGACAAAAGTCGTCAATCAGAAATTCACCTAAAACACTACAGCAACCAATATAAGGGGGTTTAGCAGTGGGTTTTGAGCATATCCATAAAATGTTTGTCAAAAATCTTGAGCCAACAATCACCTTAAAATATTACAACAATCATAAAATAAGTGTTTCAGGTGTATTAGAGCATGGTAGCAAACTGTTTGACGAAAATCTTGAAGCACTTAAACACTAAAAAAACATAACAACAACCTAGAGGAGTTATTACATATGTATAGGTTTAGGCATCTCTGGTCCAAAAACCGAAAGAAGATGGAGAGGAACTTCTAAGTCTCCCTAAAAGGACAATCACCTTAAACATTACAACAATCATAAGATAATTGTTTCAAGTGTACTATAGCATGGTAGCAAATTGTTTGATGAAAATCTCGAACCACTTAAACACTAAAAACACATAACAACAATCTAGAGGGGTTATTACATATGTATAGGTTTAGGCATCTCTGGTCCAAAAACCGAAAGAAGATGGAGAGAGACTTTTAAGTCTCCCTAAAAGTACAATGAAAGCATCCTATAATCTCATAATATATTGGGTGGCACTTGAAGACAAACGTGTTCCTTCATCTAGTTCTCTTGAAGATGGCAAATCGAGCAAATCCTATTGTCCCATGCGAAATGATGATCTTTGTCCCCCTGAAACTTCCCAAATAAAATTCAAAGAGCATGCATCTATGTCCAAGTGTATAAGGGAGATGAACAATAAGACCATCACTCAACTCCATGTAATGTTCTACACAAAATGTCATATTGGGCTTAAACCCCCCATGAGGATCTACCCAGGTAACCTGACTATAATATCTAAAGATGTCCTCTCTAATAATCGTATTCAACTCCTGCTTGGGAAGCCTTAAGAGAATATATAAAAGGGGGAAGGCAATGCATCAGAATCCCAACCAACTAAAGTAGACAAGTAACCTTAGCAAACTAATGGTGAGCACAACCAAAAGTATTGGAAGTGGATATGACCTCTAAAGAGAAGTAAGAAAGGTAAGGATAGTCATCTCTATTGGCTGGTGAGTCAGTTTAGCATCGAAGTTGAAGGGAGACCAAACCAAAAATGGTTTCACTCCTAAAGGCTAAAGGAAAGGGCTACGAACTTTACTTAAACAATGTCCTATGAAACTATCCTCTTGCATCTGATGACGCAACAAAGCATGAAGACGTGAACTCTCTCTCTCATGGCCCAATCCATCTCAAGTAGACTAGGTTCCTCTCTACAATAGAGAATTGTAGGTCTTATAATGTTGTCCATGAGATCCATCTTAAACAATATCTCCTCACAAGCACTCGAGGAGACCAAGGAAGCAATCATTGCAACTTATGATGTTAGCGAGAAATATCTTCATAACAGTAGCAAATCCATGAGATAATAGAAGTTTGACATAAGATGTAATAAGCAATGTTTTTTCAACTTTTTGTCATTACCACAATTCAACACCTTGAATCATCTATATAATCTTGGCACAAACAATGAACCTAAAAACAATAAATAATATATAAAACTTTTAGAATAAAAAATAGTGAACTATGATGAATATACATTAAACACAACAAGTAACATATCATACCAATTCTAATTTAAGATAGCATTAACATTATCTACCAAAAGCATTGTCGCTTTCATCAACAAAAAGAAGCTCAGATGATATTATGGAATTCAATGAAGTCTCCAACAACCTTAGTTTCTTTATAAAATGATCGTAATTTAACATTTTATTGTTTTTTTTTCCGACATACACCAACCTTGGTATTATGATCAATGGTCATTTCTTCCACAGTTACTTGTTCCACCTTTAAATTACTATCTTCGTTCATTTTACTCAAAAATCCATTTGCATACTCATCTTTAACTTCATTAAGATGGGTAGTGTTTTCTAAAAAACAATCTCTTTGCTCATGAAAAATACAAATCGAGAGCCACTTTATTAAAGGGCAATGTAAGATGCATAGAAATAAGTACTTCCACTCTAATTCACATTGTCATAGATTGGTGTTATATAACATCAATTTACTTTGATCATAAGCAATTTGGTTGTGTTTTAGAAAATGTTGTTAATCTTAATTAAGTTAAAAATAAGCATGCAAAAGGATTGTCTAATCCAATAATGGAAATAGTATTTTAAAAGTAGAAAATGTAACATAGTGGAGGAAGAGGTCATCTGTCTTAATGTCAAAGCAATGATATATAGGAAGGAAGAACAAAGGATGTTAAATCATGATCCTTTGAGATTGAAACCAAGGTTATTGGAAACATTATATTCCAAAACATCTAAAGATCTTATCGTTGATGGAAGTGATAATGCTTTGGTAGATAATATCAATGATATCTCAAATCAAAATTAGCATCTTGACAATTTGTTGTTTATAACATATATTTATCATAGTTTGTTGATTTTCCTCTATGTTTTACATATATGTTGTTTTCGAGATCATTGGTTGTACTAAGGTTATATACATAATTTGACGTGCTACACCATGGTAACAACACTAGGACCAGATATTGATGAAGCAATATCATAAAGACCGAACACTGATAAAGCAATATTACTTCTTTACAACTCATGTCAACATAGATCAATATTGATAATGATCTTTGGTGGTTGATAAGTCAACATAACACCAAAGCAGAAAAGAGACCAAACCAAAAAAGGTTTCTATCCTAAAGGAATGTGCTGCAAACTTTGTCTGAACAATGACCTGTGAAACTATCCTCTAGCCTAATGATGTGATGGATCATGAGAATCTAAACTCTCTCTCTCTCTCTCTTTCTCTCTCTCTCTCTCTCTCTCTCTCCAATCCAACTCAAGTAGACTAAGTCCCCATACCTTTGAACCATAGAAAATTGTAGGTCTAATAATGTTGTCCATGAGATCCATCTTGGACAATATGTCCTATGATATAAGATAAGATAATTATATTAATGTCCAACAAATGACCACAAAGTAGGTGTTGAGATTTTATGTAATTTCGGAAGTCATTCATAAGTGTAATTGTATTGGTTATTCCTAAGTGTAATTGTGAAAGGGTTTATTGATAAGTCATGTCTTTTAGGTCTTTTATAGTATAAACAAAGGTTATATCGAGTCATTTTGATCACTCATTGAATACAAGTACAAGAGAGTAGTACGCACTTATCTAGGAGCATATTCTTGGTTTGTGTCTGGGTCTCTTTGGTCTTGATTTCGTGAAAGAGCATTGTATGACATTGTACATGTTGGAGGAATCTATACTGAGGAAAGTTTGCAGGGTTTTCTCCCCCTTGGGTTTCCTTGAGGATATATCTTGTTGTTCTATGGATATCTATCTTTCAGTTGTGATCCTTTTGCATATTAAATAATAATAATAAGTATCACTATATCATGGAAATGGTGCAGAAGGGAGCAGTGAGGCTCCAATGTGTGGCTATGGATGAGCAGGTTGTGGATGTGCTGACAAAGTCGTGGTCAAGGATGAAGTTCGAGTACTTCAAGGACAAGCTCAGCGTAGTCCCTCTTCAGAGGGAGTGATGGCTTCAGATGTTATCGCAGGGTAGTGGATGTCATGATGACATGTTGTAACTATTGGAGAGCTACCCACTGGCCCTAGATGCAAGCTGAAGAGACGAGGTACAAATGTTATCGCAGGGTATTGGATGTCATGCATAAAGATATCTGAGTTTTCTGCGGGAAACTGAATAGTTTTCATGATGACATGTTGTAGTTATTGGAGAGCTACCCATCGACCTTGGATACATGATGTGAAGTCACTATGGATTTCATGTGATGTATAGATTCGTGTGTCCGACAGTCAATGGTCATGAGCTCGTGTGGATGGCGACAGTGTTAGAGTCTGTGTCTGATAGAATACCTTCCTCGTTAAGAGGCATTGTTGAGATTTTATGTAATTTTGAAAGTTGTTCCTAAGTGTAATTGTATTGGTTATGCCTAAGTGTAATTGTGAAAGGGTTTATTGATAAGTCATGTCTTTTAGGTCTTTTAGAGCATAAATAGAAGTTATATCGAGTCATTTTGATCACTCATTGAATATAAGTACAAGAGAGTAGTACGCACTTATCTAGGAGGCTATTCTTGGTTCGTGTATGGGTCTCTTTGGTCTTGATTTCGTGAAAGAGCATTGTATGACATTGTACATGTTGGACTTCAATCTATACTGAGGAAAGTTTGCAGGGTTTTCTCCCCCTTGAGGGTTTCCCTGAGGATATATCTTGTTGTTCTGTGGATATCTATCTTTCAGTTATGATCCTTTTGCATATTAAATAATATATATATATATATATATATATATATATATATCATCTCTGTTGAAAATTCAACAATAGGTCAATGGGATTGTTGAGGACAATGATGTCGATACAAAGCAGGAGTACCAAAATGTCTCCTATATAAAGAGAAAGAAGTAAAGCATGAGATCTATGCTAAAACATGGAAAACCCTGGACTCAGAGTGCAAGCGACCGAAACGAGAGGGAGATGTACAGAGGGGAGGGATCCACGGGATAGATCATGGTCCACTAGATATATCTCTCCTATCATCCATGGTCGAAAGAAGAAAACTCAAGATAAAATATAGTGTCCCAGGGAAGAGCTAGGGGGGAATCTGGGTCGCCTACTACATTGTTGTCTAGAATAAGTAATCTGCCTCTAGTATCTAGGTGATCTCGTCTGCCTCTTGTTAGAAAATTTGGTCTAGCGATATCCCTAAGGTCTCCAAGGAGGGGGAATGATCTTTCGAGTCTGCACCGATCTAGGGTCAAAGGCAACGTTGTTGTTAGTCTATCTCCAGTGCCCCTAGCTGATGGGAGATAATATAAGTTTGACATAAGATGTAATAAACAAAATTGCTTTATCAACTCTTTTATTACCACAATTCAGCACATGGGATCATCTATATAACCTTGGCAAAAACAATGATCCCAAAATCAACAAAAAAATCTAAAAATTGAAAGAAAAATAGTGAACTATGATAAAAATATGTTAAAAACAACAAATTATGTCCAAATACAAATTATAATTTAAGATAACATTAACATTATCTACCAAAAGAATTATCAATTTCATCAACAACAAAAAACTCTGATGATTTTATGGAATTCAGTGAAGTCTCCAACAACATTGGTTTCTTTATAAAATGATCATGATTTATCATATTTTTTTCTTATACATACACCCAACCTTAGCATTAGAACCAACGATCATTTCCTCCACGATTACTTGTTCCACCTTTAAATTATTACATCAATTGAATGTATTATGGAATTCCTTTGCATACTTATCTTTAATTTTATTAAGATGAGCATCGCTTTCTAAAAAACAACCCATTTTTTCTCATGAGAAAAGCAAATACAAAGCCACTTTATTCAAGGACAGTGTAAGATGCATGCAAATAAGTACTTTCATGCTAATTCGCACCATCAACTTCCATAGAAGATTGGTGTTATACAACATCGATTTGCTTTGCTCATAAGCAAATGGGTTGTATTTTAGAAATTGATGTTAATCTTAATCAAATTTAAGATAACCATACAAAATGATTGTCAGGTACAATCAATGGAAACGGTATTTTAAAGGTATAACATGTAACTGTGGGGAAAGAGACTATTTGTCTTGATGTTAGGGCGATGATATATAAGAACTTGGAAGGAAGAACAAAGGATGTTAAATCGTGATTTAACATGTTTTTTCCTTCTTTCCTACATACACCAACATTATTATTAGGACCAATGGTCATTTCCTCCACAGTTACTTGTTCCACCTTTAAATTATCATCTCCATCAATTATACTAGAGAATTCATTTGCACACTTATCTTTAACTTTATTAAAAAGAGCATTGTTTTTTAAAAAACAACCCAATTTTACTTATGAAAAAAGCAAGCCCAGAGCCACTTTGTCAAAGGGCAATGTAAGATGCATACAGATAAATACTTCCCTATTAATTTGCACCATCAACTACCATAGAAGATTGGTGCTATACAACATCAATTTGCTTTGTTCATAAGCAAATGGGTTGTGTTTTAGAAAATGATGTTAATCTTAAAGAAGTTTAAGATAAACATGCAAAAGGATTGTCAAGTACAATCAATGGAAATAGCGTTTTAAAGGTAAAAAATGTAATTGTGGTGGAAGAGACTAATTGTCTCTATGCTAAGGCAATGATATATAAGAAGAAAGAACAAAGTATGTTAAAAACCAAGGTTATTGGAGACATCAAATTCCAAAACATCTAAAGGATCTTATTGTTGATGAAAGTGAATGTTTTGGTAGATAATGTTAATGATATCTCAAATCAAAATTGGTCTCTCGACGGTGTTGTCTATAATATATTTATTACAGTTTGTTGATTTTCCTCCAAGTATTACATATATGTTGTTTTGGGGGTCATTGGTTGTGCCAAAGTTATGTACATAATCTAAGGTGCACTAAGACTGAACACTGATAAAGCAATATTGTTTCTTTCCAACTTAGTCAAACTTTTTGGTCCCCTACATTTGCTAACAAATTTCTCACAAACATCAAAGGCTACAAATGGTTGCTAGGAGGTCCATAATTCAAATACTTTTGTTTCAAGAAACTACCTCACTATTAATAAATATAAAGATTGTATGGAAACATTGTTGATATTTCAATAGAGGTGTGGAATGATACTAGTCTAGATACATCTTAACCTCAGATCTATCAAGCGCCAAGAGGGATCAAATCCCTCATTTCATTAATTATTGGCTTTTGTTTTAATATTTTACTTTTTAAATGCCACGAGTGATCTCAATGTTGAGCACGAACATTACACATCGCACTCGTATTGGGATGTGGAATATGCCTCTCAACTCAATTAAGTGAGTATGAAATTAATTCTTTCATTGTTTCTAACATCTTTTGTTCGTCTACTTTAGTATTAGCATCCCTATATCACTCCAATAGTCACATGCTTCTTATCTACTCTTTGTGGAACAATTCAAGTGACTAGGAAAGCAATGCCAAGATGCACACTCTACATTATGAAACCATGGAGGTCTCTTCTTAAATGTGTCTTACTTTGCATATCATAATACAAAGGCAAAGCAATCTTAAGGGAGTTCATGAAATCAAATTATGGAACTCGTTACAGGCATTGCAACTTATGATGTCGATGAGAAACATCTTCATAACATTAGCAAATGCAAGAGACAATAGAGCTTTGACATAATTTGAAAATAAACAATATTGTTTTATCAACATTTTGTTATTACCACAATTCATCACCTGGGATCATCTATATAATCTTGACACAAACAACGATCTCAAAAACAACAAATAGTATGGTAAACTAAAAATAAAAACAGTGAACTATGATAAATATACAATATAAACAACAAATTATGTCCTCACACTATCTATGATGTCAAATAGAATCAACATTCTCTATCAAAAGCATTCACTTCATCAACAAAAAGATGCTTAGAGATGTTATGGAATTCAATGAAGCCTCCAACAATCTTGGTTTCTTTCTAAAAGAATAATGACTTAACATACTTTATTTTTCTTTCTTACATACACCAACCTTGCTATTGGGAGTAATGGTCATTTCCTCCATCGTTACTAGTTAACACCTTTAAATTACAATCTCCATTGATTGTACCTGGGAATTCTTCTACATACTCATATTTAACAGGATGGGCAACATTTTCTAAAAATAAACCCATTTGCTCATGAGTAACGCATATCCAAACTCCAGAACCACTTCGTCAAAAGACAACAGAAGATGCATATACATAAGTACTTCCATGTTAATTCACACTATCATCTACCATAGAAGATTGGTGTTATACAACATCAATTTTATTTGCTCATAAGCAAATGGGTTGTGGTTTAGAAAATGTTGTTAATCTTAATGAAGTTAAAAATGAACATGCAAAAGGATTGCCAAGTACAATCAATGGGAATGGTATTTTAAAGGTAGAATGTGGAACTATGGAGGAAGAGAGCATTTGTATCAATGCCAAGGCAGAGTGATATGTTGGATGGAAGAATAAAAGATGTTAAATCATGATCCTTTGAAAATGAAACCAAAGTCATGGGAGACATCAAATTCTAAGAGATGTGAGGACCTTATAGTTGATGAAAGTGATAATGATTTAGTAAATAATGTTTATGATATCTCGAATGAGAATTGGCCTCTTAACAATATGTTGTTTATATATTTATTATAGTTTATTGATTTTCTTCCAAGTTTTACATATTATATCTTGTGTTACATCCCAAACTCAAACTTAAGTGTGTAAAACTCCTAACCACAAAGTGAAACCCCAAAGGTAACTCAAGTTGCCCATTGAAACCACAGCAGCTCTTCCCCTCACTTTAGGCTTGCTCTTCTATGACATAAGGGGGGCTTCCCTAAGATATGATTACTAAAGGTAACTCTTCATATCACGTTGACCCTCCTTTGCATGGCTTTAGTAATCCTATCTTAAGGAAGCCCCCCTTGTGCCAAAGGAGAGTCTACCTAAAGTGCAGGGAAGAGCTATTGTAGCAAGGGCAGTCTTTCTTAGTTACCCTTTTACACACTTAGTGCGAGTTCAATAGGTAACATGTTGTTCTCGAGATCATTGGTTTTGCCAAGATTATATACATAATTTGAGGTGCTACACCATGATAATAGCACTAGGACTTGACACTAATAAAGCAATATTGTTTCTTTCCAACCTATGTCAAAATTTTATCGTCTCCTACATTTGTTGATATTACAAACGAGCTTCTCACAAACATAATAGGCTTCCATAATTCAAAATATGTATACATATTGTTTCGTGAAATTGATCTCAGTATTCCTAAATACAAGGATTGTATGAAAATGTGTTGATACATAGATAGAGGCATGGAACGATACTAGTCTAGATCCATCTTAACCATAAACCTATCAAGCGAGAGGGATCAAATTCTCGTTCATCGATATATGGGCCATAAAAATGTTTTAACAATTGAAGACATTTCTTTGAATTATTTACTTCGAAAAAGCCTCAAAAGATCCCCCCTCTTCCCCAGGATATCCAAATGGAGTGTGACTCAATTGCGAGTGACAATAGGGGTGACCCAACGAAACTCGTCGTGACTCAAACCTCAACCAAAATAGAAGTTCTAATTATTTTTATATGTGCATGTGTATTTTAGTTTTTCACTTACGATAAAGCCAAGTTTGTTATCAATATTTTATTTTGTAATGCCACTTGAGCATTAGCATTACACATCACTCATACTAAATTGTAGAATGCACATTTCGATGCAATTAAATGAATGTATAATATATATTCTTTCCCCATTTCTAACATCTTTTGTTCATCTAATTTATTAATAGAACCTTTATATTACTCTAGTAGTTACATGCTTCTTATGTACTCTTTGTGTAGCAATTAAAGTGGCTTGGAAAGCAAACCCAAGATGCACACTCTACATTATGAAACCATGGAGCATCCCTATTTTCCTTGGTCCATGTTAATATAATTTTTAAAGAGTCAATAGCAAATCTTATCTAAAAGTCATTTGGATAAGCTAAAGGGGCCCCTAACTCCCAATCTTCTCCAATTTTTCCACTCCTAAATGCATTTTCAAGATTACCCCATCCACACCCCAAACTATATCAAAATGAAAATACATTGAGCTTAATAATTCCTTTGGCACGTCAAATGCCATTAGCACTAGCACAATTAGTTTCAATTGGCCTCATCCTATAAGGTGACCCAGGTTCAAAACTCGACTAGCCGAGAGGAGATACCTAAAATCCATTAATGCTAAGGGTTGGTGTGGCCCAAGCCGAGTGCGATCCCTGAGAGATTTTGACAACTTAGAGAACCCTGGGTCGCGGTTTCTTAGACCACGGGCTAGCCTCGCAAATAGTTCCTTAAGGGCTTTTGTACATTACAAGAACCAAAGATGCTTTGCCTTGCTCCTTCACAAGACACTATATCTCTGACAAAATATTCTCAAAGACGTCTTCCCATATCACCAATGCCAAACTAATCACTTCTTCCATTCATCCTCTTAATGATGCTTGTCCCAAGGGACATTTTGGCCAATTTTCAATTACACAAAATGCCAAGTAGTGTGGACTTATGTGTCTCCAACCCACTGCTAAAATAAATCCCATTGCCAACTTTTTCTCAACCTTGGTTGTCATGAGAGTTGTTGGGTATCTTGGGATTCTATCAAAAAGCTACTTTGGCTTCTTTCCCGCCACCCATATTTACCCCTTTGAGATTTATTGCACTTCATTGTATTCCTTGTGAAGTTGACTTTACTTCATGTCTTGCTTTCAATTCATTTTATTGGGATATGATTTAAGCACTCCCAATGTATATTTTTATCATTGTATTTTTTCAAATATCTTTGGCCACTTGTGGACATTAATATTCATATTAAATTTAATTCAAAATAATTACACCCTATCACAAGAGGGAAATGAAAAAGGATAGCATATTTATTTGGCCAAGAAGTTCAAGAGAAACAAAATCTTGTTCTTTTACCACCACTCTTTGCTATAATTATCTGTAGATAAATTCAATCTATGGAATAAGTGCAAAACTAATAAAAGTGAGTCAAAAGAAGAAATCAAATCATATTACCATATTAGATAAAATCTAAAGAAACCATTGTATAGCAATTGGAAATAAGATGGCTTGTCTAGCTTGTATTCTCAATCTTTGATCAAGACCACAAATATTCATTTTTTTGAATAATTTTTTACATGAGATATACATTTGATCCAGAATCGGATGCAGGAGCCTGACATGGCTCAAAAATGCTCAAAAATAAAAGTTCTCGTAATGGAATGAAACTAGTGCCATTGCGTCCGTCTCGTCGCGTTAATTTCGTCCATATATTTACTTTCTCAAATGGACATTGTATGAAAGAGTTACTGCACTCTGACCATTTTTCCAAACAGGGAAAAAGTCAACAGTCAAAAGTGACGTGGCACTTTCTGGAGGTGACACGTGGCAGTGGCAAAAGTGACAAGTGGCAGCACAGCAACAGGTGACTGGTCAGTGACAAGGATCCACCCAGAAGTTGACATGTGGCACTTTATTGACAAATTGTTTGATGTCATGTGGCCCAATCGATGGTTGCCACGTGGCACCATGGGATTGGTCAATGGGTTCATATGTCAAAAAGTTTTGGAGCCCATGGGATTCGAACCCATGACCTCTTGGTAGGCGCCAAGCTTTGGGAAAATTCCAACTACCAATGCGCCACCATGTTTCTTATTATATGAAATGAGTTTTAAATTATTTAAACTTTAATGTTTGGTGTATGGGCGCACAAGGGGATAAGCTCCAGCCCAAGGATCTTGGGGATATCCCATAAAACCGGGGGGCGCGCATGAGAAGGGGCTTAGCCCACTTAAGGCGCCTTATTTTGAGCCCTGATCCCATGCAGAGCACCATAAGACCAGAGGCGCGTGCCCAGTTAGGGGCTACTCTGCATATTTTGTTTAAAAATCGGTTTTTGACCATATAATTTGGTTTTTATTGATTTTAATTAACCAGTTTTGGTTATTTGGCCATATCTTGGTGGATATTGGACCAAATTGAGTGCCACGAAAAGTGGGATGTTGGGATTTGATCTCTCTACCTCATGGCTATATAAACTAAGTCATTGAGAGGTTTTACACAAGCAAGAAGCAGCAAAGAAGCTTGAAGCCAAGGTCAAGAAGTCTTGAGCAGTGCAAGTAGCTGAGCTTTGGAGGCAGTTTTCGAGAGTTCTATTACTCTGTTTTCAGTGTTGTATGTTGCGTCGGGTTTCTGAGACAAAGCAGAATACAGCTAGTCAGTCAGATACCCTATATGATGTAATTTGAATGCAGATTGTAAAGCATTGAATATTTAATAGAGAAAGCCTCCCGCACTGAAGACAAAGGCCCGGAGACGTAAGCGAGATTGCCGAACTCCGTTATCAACTTCTTGTGTACAATTGGTTGATGGTTTGCGTTCTTGTATTATCTGTTATTGTTCTTCATTATTCAAGTCTTTGTTGTCTTTATATTCACATGCACCGTCAGAAAAAAAAAAGTCTTGATTAAATTGAGGTTATAGTGTGTAATTGCTAAGCTTCGAAGTTCGGATCAAGTAATTACACACTATAACCTCAATTTAATCAAGACTTTTTTCTGACGGTGCATGTGAATATAAAGACAACGAAGACTTGAATAATGAAGAACAATAACAGATAACACAAGAACGCAAACCATCAACCAACTGTACACAAGAAGTTGATAACGGAGTTCGGCAATCTCGCCTACGTCTCCGGGCCTTTGTCTTCAGTGCGAGAGGCTTTCTCTATTAAATATTCAATGCTTTACAATCTGCATTCAAATTACATCATATAGGACATCTAATTGACTAGTTGACATCTGACTGACTAGTTGTATTCTACTCTGTCTCAGAACCCTGACGCAACAGACGACACTGAAAACGGAGTAATAGAACTCCCAGAAACTGCCTCCAAAGCTCAGCTACTTGCACTGCTCAAGACTTCTTGACCTTGGCTTCAAGCTTCTTTGTTGTTTCTTGCTTGTGTAAAACCTCTCAATGACTTAATTTATATAACCATGAGGTAGAGGGATCAAATCTCAATATCCCACTTTTCGTGGCACTCAATTTGGCCCAATATCCACCAAGATATGACCAAATAACCAAAACTAGTTAATTAAAATCAATAAAAACCATAATTATATGGTCAAAAACCCATTTTTAAACAAAATATGCAGAGTAACTCCTAATTGGGCGCACGCCCCTGGTCTTATGGCGCTCTACATGGGATCAAGGCTCAAAATAGGGCGCCTTAAGTGGGCTAAGCCCCTTCTCATGCACACCCCCCTGGTTTTATGGGATATCCCCAAGATCCTTGGGCTGGAGCTTATCCCCTTGTGTGCCCATACACCAAACATTAAAGTTTAAATAATTTAAAACTCGTTTCATATAATAAGAAACATGGCAGCACATTAGTAGTTGGAATTTTCTCAAAGCTTGGTGCCTACCAAGAGGTCATGGGTTCGAATCCCATGGGCTCCAAAACTTTTTGACATATGAACCCATTGACCAATCCCATGGTGCCACATGGCATCAAACAATTTGTCAATAAAGTGCCACCTGTCAACTACAGGGTGGATCCTTGTCACTGACTAGTCACCTGTTGTTGTGCTACCACTTGTTACTTCTGCCACTGCCACGTGTCACCTCCACAAAGTGCCACATGTCACCTCCAAAAAGTGCCACGTGTCACCTCCAAAAAGTGCCACGTCACTCTTTGACTGTTGATTTTTTGTCTGTTTGGAAAAGCGGTCAAAGTGCAATAACTCTCTCATACAACGTCCATTTGAGAAAATAAATATATGGACGGAATTAGCGCAACGAGACGAACACAATGGCACTGGTTTCACTCCATTCTGAGAACTTTTATTTTTGAGCCTTTTTGAGCCCTGTCAGGTTCCTGGATCCGATTCTGGATCAACATTATAGTTAACTCATTTTATAATCATGTACTTGTTTCTACACTCCCAATATGTCAACAAATTTCTATATGGCCTCCTCTTAGTTTAACTAACATCATTAAAATTCGAGGTTTTAAAACAATATCTCCAATTTCTTCAATCACTTAACTAGCCATCTCCACTAGGTTTGAGATAATACAAATCACCTTGTGGTAGATGAGATCCTAAAAGAATATTCCAAGTTTGTACAAATATTTAGGTTAAAATGATTTCCAACTCAATCTTACAAGGGTTGCGAGCCAAAAGATGATGAAAAAAGCCTCTACAAAAATCAAAAGAAATAGTATTTATAGATTATCATAAGCTAATAAGCAAATTTCTAGCTATGATTCTACTTATTACAATGGATGATTTGAGTATATGAAATGTTTGACGGTCTTGAAAGAATGATGACCATCTCTCTTCTTTATTTTCTATGTTTGTGATGTTTCGACATTAATACAAAGAATGACATGTGTTCATTCAAAATTAGATAGGCTGAACCATTCTCCCTAGGAATGTTGCCAACGGGGAGGCCGTAGGTGACAAATCCAAATTTGATGGAGCTGCACAATTCATCTCGGTTTACTTTGTTGGTTTGACAAGGCAAATGTCTCAAAATGGTCATCTTATAGCTAAAACACAATGTCCACAAGGGGAATTTGAATTCAAGATTATGGTAAATTTACAAGACATTATGCTCCATTAAGATAAAGAGGGTAAATATTTTGACATTTTACCAATATGATGAAGAAGTCGATGTCTTTAAAAATTCATGATAGTAAAGAAAAAAAATCAATGGAAGATTCCAATCAAAATCTAAAAAAAAAAAAAAATCTCTTTTAAGGTTCTACAGGTATTTAACTTTACAAAGATCTAGGCTAACAAAGCTCATTGATGTAGGAGCCAAGGAATTCTTAGAGCATGTAGAATAAAGGTCGTAATTAATGAAATATGTTCTAGAAGTATAAACATCTTTCCTGAAACACGAATTCTCTAGACTATCAACCTTGCAAAAGGGAAGAAAATAAGCATCCATCAAGAAAAGATAGAAACCAAAGGGGTTCAAGAATTGAAACAACCAAACAAAAGGCAGCATGATTATTCCAATCCTAGGAAGCAAAGATGCAAACTAGCAAATGGGCAAGCATCAATCAATAAAAGTTTGCAAAAAGAAGGAAAATGTTTCAATCTAGTCCATGAACTTGCAATTGCACACAAAAGGAGAAAAGGGCACTTCAAGATGGTGAGAAAAGGAATTCTTAGATGTGCAAGGTATTTAACTTTACAAAGATCTAGGCTAACAAAGCTCATAGATGTAGGAGTCATGGAATTCTTAGAACTTGTAGAGTAAAGGTCATAATTAATGAAATATGTTCTAGAAGGATAAAGATCTTTCCTAAAACATGAATTCTCTAGACAACAATCTTGCAAAATGGAAGAAAATAAGCACCCGTCAAGAAAGAAAGGAACCAAAGGAATTAAAACAACCAAATAAAAAAGAAGCCTGATTATTCAAGTCCTAGGAAGCAAAGATGCAAACCAGCAAATGGGACGCATTGATCAATAAAAGTTTGGAAAAAGGAAAATGTTACATTCTAGTCCATGAACTGCAACTGCACACAAAAAGAGAGAAGATAACTGTAGGATGTTGAGGGAAAGGTGGATCAAATGTTGTCAATCTATTTGGACAACCATGAGCTCTTTCAAATTACAAGTGATAGGATGAAGAATGATTAATCAGAGCCTGTAACATAATCCTATGCTGCATAGATTAGGGCCGACATAGGGATTATGTGTAACTTGTCATAAAAATAAAAATTATGAAGCATACTTTCTATAACTGCATTATGGGTTGAGCCTTCTAGCAATTGAAAGACAATTTTCAATCATCTTTGTGGCTCCTTTTAGCTGGGCAGGTGTTATTCTTGTAGATGATTGAATGAACTGCAACTGCACAAATAAAAAGAGACAACTGCAGGATGCTGAGGGAAAGGGAGATCAAATGTTGTCAATCTATTTGGATAACCATGAGCTCTTTCAAATCACAAGTGATAGGATGAAAAATGATTAATCAAAGTATGTAACATAATGCTAGGCTGCATAGATTAGGGCCAACAAAGGGATTATGTGTAACTTGTCATAAAAATAAAAATTATGAAGCATACTTTCTATAACTTCAATCTAGGTTGAGCCTTCTAGCAATTGAAAGACAAAATTTCCAATCATCTTTGTGGCTCCTTTTAGCTGGACGAGTGCTATTCTTGTAGATGGTTGAATGATAACAAACCAAGGCAGAGGTTTGTAGAGTGTTGTCCATTTGACAACACTTTCCTTTCTATGGAGAAAGAGATGGATCTGCCTATGGTAGCAATACATCCAAGATCAATCTAGGAGAATGTTAGCATTCAGAGCTATCTTAGTTGATCAAGGGACATCTAGAAAAGTTGTTTTTAGGATAGAACTTGATGTATTAGAGTGAAGAAAGCTAATATGGTAGCCCAACTGACTGTTAGGAAAGGGGGGAATGTGAAGTTTTAGCCTGATTAAACTCATCCAGATGCATTTTTTTATTTTTTAATGTAATATCAAATGCATTTTTCAAAAAAAGATGTATTTGTTACAACTAAACCAAAAATAAAACATGCAAGAAATTATTCCCTTGTGAAAATTCGGCAGGATCTAAGTTCTTCTGGCAAATTGTGAGTTTTTCATGATAAAATCCCATGCAGATCAAGAGTACACACAACTTTGAAGGCTATATTTAATCTAATGACTTCAACGTGCTGACAAGATAACAATAGATATTGTCAATTTGCATTATTTCTCAAAGGTTGAGTCTTACATTTCCTCTTTCAATTCAAATGAAGACATTTATTCCATATGTTACAAGTTTACAACATACCTGCATGACCAGAAAATTTTGGTGCAAGATATATTATCAAACTTCCTTGCCTTTAATCCTCAACTTATGAACAATATGATTTGTGAGTTCTACAACAATCGGATAGAGTTTGTACCTCTGTAAGTATTCTCGTCCCGGTTGCACTTGTCAGTTTGTCATTGCCCCTCCCCTTTGACCCCACCAGAGGAGGGACGTAGTGGCTTAGGGGGCTTCCGTAGGCCATAGTCCCCAACTAAAGGGGAGCTGTGGGGCTTTAATGGGCACAAGGAGGGCAGGGCTGGTTTAAAAGGTGTCCATTAGGAAAAGTGAGGGCTAAAAGACCCCCAACCTAAGGGGTAAACCACCATTGGGTAAAGAAAAGGGCTAAAGACCCTAACTTGAGGGATAAGTCACCCAAAAAGAAGGAAGCAAGTAAAAGGCAAGATCTATATTAGGGGGAGGAGGAGGCTCATTTGAACACACACAAGGATTATTTTGGAGTTCTTTCTTCTGTTTTTGGAGGCGGTTGCCTCAGTCTTTTGAAGGGTTGGTAAACCCTCAGTCTCTGTTGAGTTTCGGTAGGCTCTTGCTCACCCTAGCTCAACTTCTGTCCTTGTCTGTCTCTTAACCTCTGCCCAGACTATTACAACTGCAATCAAGGAAGACCCGAGCCTTAGATCTGGTACTTGGTGGAGGGGCCGAACCTGGGAGCAGACCGAGCCACTATCCTGCAGAACCGAGGATTGAAAGAGGGTTGAAGGAGGACTGGCAGTGACATTTCTTGAGGGCCGAATGGGCTGGGAGCTGCAGCGAAGGGTTTGAGGGAGGGCCGCACCCTAAGTCTGCCCTGTGGGAGGGAGCTGAGGACCTACTGGAGCAGCCGGAGCAACAGCAAGGATCTCAGGAGTCCGAACCCCCTCTGTTGAAGACAAATTCAGCCATAAGGACAGCAATATCTTTACAGTTGTTCTCCAGGTTTAATTTAGTGTTTCCTGCATAAGGAGTTGCTGTTACAACATTCAATAGTTGATAATTGATAATTGTGACTGCACTCTGGTGTTTGAGACAGCAGCCTCTAAGAGGGTTTTACTGCTAGTTTAATAGCAAGCTAAACATAGAATTCTGGACAGCTAGACTTTCTGATGATTTTGAACATGTTTTACTGCTGATTTTGATATTGTTTACTGCTGGTTTTGGGGCACTGTTTACTGCTGGTACTTCTCTGCTACAGTACTGAATTCGGTAGCGATTCATATGCTGGATATTTATAAATGTGCCCTGTTGCTGGTAGAAAAACCGTATGGTATTGCACAATTTAACTGTTTCAGGTTGACCTAATTCCCTTGTACCAGCCTAGGAAACCCTAGGTATTTTACAGTGGTGTCAGAGCTGGTGATCTTGCCAACTTGAGGGGTATTCAGTGGAAGAAAAATCTGCAGCAGTCAACTGAGGTCAAGGACAGCATACTGAGGTTGGAAAGATGAAGACCAAGAAGGAGCTCATGGCTGAAATAAAGTGGGAACTAGCGGTAGGCAAGTACATGCCTTACTATCAAGAGTATTTAGAACTGGGTAAAGAGTTTTGTGCAGCTATGTATTTTCGAGACTATTGCACCATCAAGTATGGAAGCTGGCCCGAAGGCCTAGATGAGGATTCCTTCAATGGCACAAGACGAAGATTAAAGCAAGATATGGCAGAAGAGCAGTGGGATCCATTGGTGGCACAGGCACATTCCCGTGTGGAGGAGCGTGCATCCAGCCATGATGAGGAGGTGAGCATAGAGGAGGATCAAGCAGTGGTCGATGATGAGACCGTTGACACTAGTATGTTGACGGGGTCTGTCACTAGTACTAATGGTGAGGGGGCAACGTCTTGCCCCACCTATGTTGACTATGAACCAGCACCTCATGCACCATTAGCAGTGTCCTCTGAGGTCCATGGCACCAGCACCTTTGACAGACAGGTCGATGGCATACACGTTGAGGATGCTTATGATGCTGAGGGTATGCTAGCACCCAGCTACGATGAGCATTCAGCATCCCATCCCACTCATGACACCAACAATGATGATGAGGGCATGAGGGCACCCACATATGACAGAGGAGGGGTGTTTGAGAGATCATTGCGGGACATGGATCCTTCTTCATAGGAGTCATGTGTGGAGGACGATATCATGCATGAGTCCCATGATAGCAGAGTATCACCAAGTGCATCAGGTGATGATGATGAGGAGAACACTCTTACAGATGACGATTCAGACCATTTGGATGCGGTTGGTCAGAGATCGTTAGCACTGCGTGACTTGGAGGATTGCTTGTTGGTGACCGAGGATCGAATCACACGGGTATTGACCAGGACCGATGGAGCTCGTAGATTCATTGAGGGTATTATGTGAAGAGCTCAGATAAAGGAGAGACACAGTAGAGTGGCAGGTGGAGTCACTAGTGCTCACTTGCGCATCTGCAAAGAAGCACTAGAGCAGTTGAAGTCAGACTACTTGCAGTTGTTTATGGATAGGGACCTTGCTCTCAAGTTTGTTGAGGACAAGGCAGGCGAGGTTGAGGAGCTTTGTTATCAGTTGAGCTTGGTACGCTCTTCACCACTTACGGCAGAGACTCCATCATATTTGGCAACCATGATACAGGCAAGCGTGAGTGTCACACATGAGATGAGGGAGGAACCTCTCGTGACGAGCTCGAATGAGGAGCATTTCGAGTTGCCAGTACTCAGGAGGAGACATGACTCCAAGAGTTTGGATTGCACTCTTAGGGATCATGAGCCCTTTCTTTTGGAGATAGTTGAGCACCTTCCTCGTGGACCAACCCGCAAGGAAGTATATGTGTCCATGGATTGGGTGGACAGGTACATGACTGGCATGGACACACTCTGGGATACAGATAGAGCCATCATCAACAGAGTGTTGGGTTCAGTAGCGCGCACAGGACACCAGATGGTATAGGGAGTCATAGTGGTGTACGAAAGCATGCAGGGGTCTTCATTGGCACACGATAGTGGGCAATGGAGCTTTGGAGCATTTCCACCAAGGAGACCTCCAAACAGAGGCCTTGAGCACACCCTTGATTTGAGGTTACCTAGGATCGGAGAGTGGATGGGTGAGCCTCGAGGGGCAGCATACACCTCGATAGTCGAGCTTCGACGAGGATGTCAGCATATGAGGATCGAGGAGTCGGATACTCACAGAGCTGTTCCCAAATATCATCAAGGGATCTTGGTCATGCCCTTCGGTTTGACCAACACATTAGTCACCCTCCAGTCTTTCAGGCAACTATCGAGGCATCTTTCGTTGTGGTTTGATGCCCTCAGCAGGACATGGGAGGATTACCAGAGTCAACTGGGTTAGACAAGTAGCCTCATATCAACGACAAAGTCCATCCATTAGGACTTGGTGATCAAGGTACAAGGTGTGCATTGGGAGTCTCAGATTCTATTGGAGTTATGCACAGAGTTTTTAGCAGCAGACATTAGGAGTAGTAGACTCCTAATAAGGTGGTGGGACCCGAGCATTCATTGGGGCGATAGGTTGCTTCAGATGAGATTGATGACTGATAGAGTCGAGGTAATGATGGATCTGCATCGTGATGGGGATGAGGTAGGTGAGAGGAGTTGTGGAGTTTTTCTTCTCCCCCATGATACCCAGGATCGAGAATAGCCATGGATTGACAGGCGTTGACTTCACTAAGATGTCTCGACCGAGGATGGTCCATGATAAGGAGTTCCAGGAGAGGAGAGCACAGTTTGAGCATGGTGGTCAGACGGTGGTGATTGGAGGGATGCATCATCAACAGGACGATTCCTCTCGGCGATTGGCATGGGACCCTAGGATTGCAGTTGTTGGCATGTCGACAGTCGACCCCAATGGGATTGCTAGTTTGCGTTCTCCAGAGTTTACTCTTGGAGTGCGTAGGATTAGTAGTATGGAGGAGCAGTCTTCTGAGGAGTTGACAGAGCCTTGACAATTTATGATTGCTTGGCTTGTCAGGGATAGTCTGGCAAGTTCTTTTGTGTGCACAGGGCAGATCGGTGCTACGAGTATAGGATGCTTCGCATCACATAGGGTAGTTTAGGACCCGGTGACTTCACCACTTATGAGCAGGTCAGAGAGAGTTTTGTGTGGGGGCACCTCACGGACATTATGTCAGGACGTATGGGGGAGTCTATGACTTGGCAGTAGAATAGGTCGAGGCACACTCTTAGGGCAGGGTTGATACAATCTTTGCCCATTCTAGAACTAGGATGGGTAAGCGTGTGAACAGAATGCATTACAGATTCACTGAGGGTGCAAAGCATATTGATTGATCGGCCAACAGAGCTCACGCACTTTCTGGTGATCTCATGGGCAGCACGGATGACAGAGCTACCTCCTTGGTAGAGGCTGATCAGATCAACAGGGTCAGGATTGACTCCCCGCATTAGTCAGGCGATGGTAGTAGACCAACGAACCGAGCGGTATTTGCATGATTACGTGAGGTCATGGATTGAGTGGTTACATTTGGGCGAACCTTGCAACGATACCTCTCATGATAGCTTGCAGACCACCTAGGGTCGACATAGCATGTGTGTAGACAGGCACGGGGTAAGATTTGAGATCGGAGATGTGGTGTACTTGACAATGCAGCCATTTGGACCGTCTCCATAGAGGAGAGGTGGCACTGAGAGGGTGAGGCCACACCTCTTTGGTCCATTTAGAGTGATTCAGAGAGTTGGAGAGGTAGCCTACAAGTTGGAGTTGACCGCGAGTAGTCGGGATCGCAGTGTTTACCATGTATCATGCCTCCAGAGGGCATGAGGACCACAGGTCACTACTCCCATTGAGTTACCGCCACTAGATAAGAGGGGACGGATGTTGTTAACTCCTAAGAAGATTATGTATGTCCGGGAGAGGGGACTGAGGAGAAGAGTGATCGGGGAGTACCGTGTCAGGTGGAGAGATTGGCCTGTAGAGGATGCCACATGGGAGAGCGAGCATATTTTGCAACATCCTAGTTTGTGGTTGTTTGAGGACAAGCAATCTCGAGGAGGGAGGACTATCATGTCCCCTCCCCTTTGACCCCACCTGAGGAGGGACGTAGTGGCTTACGGGACTCCTCATAGGGCATAGTCCTCAACTAAAGGGGAAACGTGAGGCTTTAATGGGCACAAGGAGGGCAGTGGCTAGTTTAAAAGGTGTCCATTGGGAAAAGTAAGGGGTAAAAGACCCCCAACCTAAGGGATAAACCACCATTGGGTAAAGAAAAAGGAAAAAGACCCTAACTTGAGGGATAACTCACCCAAAAACAAGCAAGAAAAAGGCAAGATCTATATACGGGGGAGGAGGCTCATTTGAACACACACAAGGATTATTCTGTGTTGATTTTTCATAAGAATTAGGTTAAGCATGAAGTTCATTCCATTTTATCATTTAACCATAACCATAAATGTTGCAGCAACCAAGATCACAAGAAGAAGCACCATGCACAAGAACACAAAATGTATCCTAGGAAACCCTTCTCAACAAGAGAAGAAAACCCAACCAAATCCTTTGCTATAATCTTCAAGAGAAAGACCTTTACCAACAAGAAATACCTAGCACACAAGAGGGTGCACAAAACCCTAGAACTCTAGCGCCCAACAGAGGTGCGCACCTTTTGCCAAAGAAGTGTACTTGCTGAAATTTCCAAACTCACAAGAAAGATATGATTCCACAATGGAGAATCATCCCTTACTTATATTAGACTTGTCCAATCAACAAGGGCGTTTATTTGCTCAACAGGGCCAACCTCTCTAAGTCACTATTTTATTATTATTATTATTATTGTAATAATTAATATTAATTATCTTTTACATTTATTATTAAACATATTAAGGTGGGGCCGACCTGTACCCTTTACATAACAATTAGGGTTACAGGTAGGTCTGACTCTTGAACAATATATAGCAAAGGATCTGATACACCCACTAGTGCTCATCCACTAGGGGCACATCCATAGGGATGTCATAGCTCTTATTCACTGCATTACACAGAAGAACCAGGTATTCACACATTCACATGTGCTCGTCCACAGGCACGTCCACTCTACAGATCTGCTTTCCCACTGCCACTGACAGGAGAATCATCTGGAGTCTTCTCGTCAACTCTGCTGCTCAGAGGAGGTTATCCCATCATCTTCATTTCTGTTCACATGACGATGTGACCAGCACTTATGGGATTTCACGCGTTCACCTTGTGCTCAACCACAGGCACGTCCTAACTCAACAGATCGCTTTTCCACCGGATAATCATCTGGAGTTCTTCTCACTCTCTGAATGGAGGAGGTCATCTCTACATTCCTAACTTTGTCTCGGGCAGGAACCACGCACCCTTCTTAGGGGCTTTCTCTCAGGTTTGTAAGCTGATAGAAAGACTCACATAGCTATTATGTTCCACATCTCACAGGTTTGTAAGCTGGAGGATGTCTCCCATAGATGCAATCATCAACACTCCCTCTCAGCTAGGGAGGCATTCTTCATCAAGCCAAGTCTCATACAGATGTACTCTGAATTTTGTTTTTGGCTAGAGTCATCAATACTCCCTCTTAACTCGGAAGGCGTTCTTCACCAAGTCTGTTTGGTGTAAATGTTTGCAGTCTGCTCAGGTGTAGAAAGGTACTGCAAGTATACAATTTTCCTCTGCATCATATCTCTGACATAAGAATATTTCATCTCACTGTGTTTCAATCCATTAGGAAACATTGGGTTCCTTAAGGAGCTTTATACATGGCTCTTGATTAGGATCGATCTCGTGGTCAAGTAAATCTGGTAGAAGTTTGTGAAGCCACTTTGCTTCGCTCAGTCACTGCTATATGCTCTGTCTTTGTGGTACTCAACGCCACAAAGTTTTGTTTCTTGCTGCGTTTAAGAAACCATGGCAATCTTCATAGTAGAACATCAATCAGATATGTTCTTTCGATCCACTGTACTTTCTACTCAATTTGAATCGTCATGTCCGGCAAGCTTAAGTTCATACTGAAAGGCATATCTCAAGCCATATCCAATTGTGCCTCGTAAATACATGATTTGTTATCGTCTAGTGAGTCTATCTTAGTTTGACACATGAAATGACTAGGCCCATTCATTGTATGGCATGAGTCAATTCTGGTGTTAGCCAGATACATCAGTAATCCAAACAACTGTGGATTAGTCTCGTCTGTATTGTTGTCAATCTTCTCCTTTCGATCCATCACAGTGGATTTTTCATTCTGTCATACTTTTTGTCTCAAGAAATTTGTGCATCATATTTAGAATTTTCATTTTTAGAAGTCAATGGTTACTTCTATCCAACGACATGGCTTTCTGAATAAGCCATCAAATTCAGGCTCTTGTTACCTTAGTGTAATGAGATAGGTTTGGATAAGTAACACCTTTGTTTGGAATCAAACTCAACAAGAATCTATCTATCTGATATGGCTTCCAGCTCATGGATGATAGTACGGAAGGAAGTGTATCAGGTTTACTGGATCAAGTGTCTTATCATAGACAACTCCCTTTGTTTGTGAGAAACCTCTGGCTATAGATCTTGTCTTGTATTTCTTGACACTTTCATTAGATGCATGCTTGATCACATAGATCTACAGATTTTCCTTTCTGATCCCTGAGTAATATCTTTATGCATCATTCTTTAAGATATATTGGTATTCTTCTGTTATGGCATTTTGCCATACGGGTTCTCTCGTTGCTTCTCTAAGAGGGGAAGTCTCAGCATCAATGAAGTGGCTCATGACTGAAGGACAATTTGAGAAACTCTTTTGCTTTCTTGGAATGTGCCTTGAGAAGCTTGTATGTTTCCCTTCCTCTTGAAGAGTGGATCTAGAAAGGTCTTTTAGACCTTACTGCAATATTTCTAGATATGTATCGACTGAAACAATTGAATCATCTTGAGTAAGGTATGTCTCCCTCTGAACTGTTGAAGGGGGAGAAGGTATTTGTTTCACTGTCAATCTTTATTTGTGATTCTTTGAATCTTTGAAGGAGTATCTCTTCTTTAAGAACAACATTTATGCTTGTTCTTATATAATAAACAACTTAAATATGGTTTGGACTCCTGTACCAGGGATAATGGTCCAAGTCTTTTGAGAGCTCTTATACTAGGAACAATGTCCTTCATTTATTGAAAAATATAATCAACTATAAAATTATAGATCAAAATATTTACCAAGTTGTAGTCATGTCTTTTAGAGGAAGTACTTCTCTCTCTTCTCTTCATTTTCTTGAGGTGGATCTGGATCAATGTCAGCAGTGGTAGCATATTGTTTTCCCTTTTTTCTGGTTGGACAATTTCTTGCAATGTGTCCATACTTGTCACATCTGAAACACTGAACTTTTGAAACATCTCTTCTTTGATATCCTGGATTGGATGAAGACTTTTCTTCTTTAAATGTTTGCCTGAAGTTTCTTTTGAATTTTCCTCCCTTCCTTGTATGAAGTGCAAGAGCATGATTTTCTTCTAGGGAATCTTCCACTCCTCTATTTCTAAGTCTAAGTTCTTCTTGAGTGCATGTCCATAGGCGCTCAAAAGTTGGTAGAGCTTCTCTTCCACTATTACTCCGAATGAAAGGCTCCCATGATTTTGGAAGATTCTGGAGAGTGGTTAAGACAAGTTCTCTATCAGACATGATTTCTCCAATGGTCTCTAGTTGTTCTTTAATCTCTGATAACTTCATGAAGAAGAGTGCAACTGTGTCATCTTTCATCATCTTGGTACTTTGAAGTTGGCTCTTCAAGGTAAGAGCTCTGAGAGTGTTGTAACTTTCAAACATTCCTTTCAAGGTTTTATACATATCATAGGTTGTCTTCAGATTGGCAATACAAGGCAAGAGGTGATCTCTTACTGAGTAGATGATTATTTTCCTTGCTCTGACATCATCTTCTTTCCTTATCTTCTTCTCCATATCAGTGACTGTGTCTAGTAGAATTTTAGTTGTTGCATCCAAGAGGTCTTCTTCTTCAAGGGTGACTAGAAGCTTTGATTTCCAGGAGCTGAAGTTGCTTGCTCCATCAAGCCTATCTTCCACTGATGTTTTTTCCTTCATTTGATTTGTTTCTTGAATCCTTGCAACCTAGATTATATTGGACTTACGACTGCCAACAATTGATTTGATAATATTACAGAAATGCTTGTTGATTCAAGAAAACGTTTCTTCACAAAACCAGAATTAATATTCTGCAGGAAATTTCAACACCCTAGAAACCCTAGGGCCAAAAATCAAAATTTCTCGGAATTTCGTTTTGAGAGCTTATGGAGTTGTGCTGGAAGGTCACTCTTCTATGTTGAAAGTAGCCCCAGCGTCCAAGTTTTAAGGGGCTGAAACACCCAAAAGAAGAGGGTCGTACGAATTTTCTGAAAACCCTAAGAGGGTCGTACGGTTCTGCAAAAGAGGCAGGATGACTGGTAAAGGATGAGACTTGGTAGATGCTTGTGCAATGGGTTCTTTCAAGACCTATGCTCTAATACCATGTTGATTTTTCATAAGCATTAGGTTAAGCATGAAGTTCATTCCATTTTATCTTTTAACCATAACCATAAATGTTGCAGCAACCAAGATCACAAGAAGCACCATGCACAAGAACACAAAATGTATCCTGGGAAACCCTTCTCAACAAGGGAAGAAAACCCAGCCAAATCCTTTGCTATAATCTTCAAGAGAAAGACCTTTACCAACAATAAATACCTAGCACACAAGAGGGTGCACAAAACCCTAGAACTCTAGCGCCCAAGAGAGGCGTGCACCTTTTGCCAAAGAAGTGTACTTGCTGAAATTTCCAAACTCACAAGAAAGATATGATTCTACAATGGAGAATCATCCCTTACTTATATTAGACTTGTCCAATCAACAAGGGCGTCTATTTGCTCAACAAGGTCGACCTCTCTAAGTCACTATTTTATTATTATTATTATTACAATAATTAATATTAATATTAATATTAATTATCTTTTACATTTATTATTAAACATATTAAGGTGGGGTCGACCTGTACCCTTTGACTCTTGAACAGTATATAGCAAAGGATCTGATACACCCACTAGTGCTCATCCAATAGGGGCACATCCATAGGGATGGCATAGCTCTGATTCACTGCATTACACAGAAGAACCAAGTCTTCACACGTTCACCTGTGCTCGTCCACCGGCACGTCCACTCTATAGATCTGCTTTCCCACTGCCATCGACAGAAGAATCATCTGGAGTCTTCTCATCAAATCTACTGCTCAAAGGAGGCTATCACATCATCTTCATTTATGTTCACATAACGATGTGCCCAACACTTTTGGGATTTCACACATTCACCTTGTGCTCAGCCACAGGCACGTCCTAACTCAACAAATCGCTTTTCCAACGAATAATCATCTGGAGTTCTTCTCACTCTGTGAATGGAGGAGGTCATCTCTACGTTCCTAACTCTGCCTCAGGCAAGAACCACATACCCTTCTTAGGGGTTTTTTCTCAAGTTTGTAAGTTGATAGAAAGACTCACATAGCTGCTATGTTCCACATCTCACAGGTTTGTAAGTTGGAGGATGTCTCCCATAGCTGCATTTATCAACATTTTGGAGTTCTCTCTTCTATTTTTGGAGGCGGTTGCCTCAGTCTTTTGGAGGGTTGGTAAACCCTCAGTCTCTGTTGAATTTCGGGGGGCTCTTGCTCACCCTAGCTCAACTTTTGTCCTTATCCGTCTCTTAACCTTTGCCCAGACTATTACAGCTGCAATCAAGGGAGACTCGAGCCTTAGATCTGGTACTTGGTGGAGGGGCTAAACCTCATTACAGTAGGGGGTGACCTGGGAGCAGACTGAGCCACTATCCTGCAGAACCAAGGACTGAAAGAGGGTTGAAGGAGGACTAGTGGTGACATTTCTTGAGGGTCAAGTGGGCTGGGAGTTGCAGCAAAGGGTTTGAGGGAGGAGTCGCACCGTAAGTCTGCCCTGTGGGAGGGAGCCGAGGACCTACAGGAGCAGCTAGAGCAACAGAAAGGATCTCAGGAGTCCGAACCCCCCTGTTGAAGACAAATTCAACCATAAGGACAGCAATATCTTTACAATTGTTCTCCAGGTTTAATTTAGTGTTTCCTGCACAAGGATTAGTTGTTGTTACAGCATTCAATAGTTCATAATTGTGACTGCACTCTGGTGTTTGAGACAACGGCCTCTAAGAGGGTTTTACTACCGGTTTAATAGCAAGCTAAACGAATTCTGGACAGCTAGACTTACTGTTGATTTTGGACATGTTTTACTGCTGGTTTTGATATTGTTTACTGTTGGTTTTGGGGCATTGTTTACTACTGGTACTTCTCTGCTACAAAACTGGATTCGGTATTAATTCTATTCATATGCTGGATATTTATAAATGTGCCCTGTTGTTGGTAGAAAAAACGTATGGTACTGCACAATTTAACTGTTTCAGGTCGACCTAATTCCCTTGTACCAGCCTAGGAAACCCTAGCTATTTTACACAGTTCAACATTTGTTCTAATTTTGAGTTTTTTTTCTATCAATGATTTTCTTTTCCATTTTTAGGAAAATAGCCCTAGATAAGTTTTAGAGAGATAGGGTGTTGATCCCAAGGAGAGGTTGATTGCAAGGCACGTGTGTTGCCTTAGTCTACTCCAAACTAGGCACGGTTCTCTAAGAGGACAACACATGCATGTATGCATGCAAGCAGGGCACTCTAACATAGGCGCTTAGGATTAGGTCATTTTTAGTGTAAAACCCTAGCCTCCTCATCTATAAAGAGAGACGGGATCTATTGTTATTCATTCAGTTCAGTAGAAAGAAAAGAGTGAAGTGATTTTTGAGTTTCAGATATGTTGCAATTGTTGTTATAATTTTCAGTTGGATATGTTTTAGTTCCTTGTAAACATCTGATTTCATTTTTTAGAGTACTTTCAGTTTTGTTGATCCTATGTAGGTAGGTTAGGTCAGATTGCTAAGACCGATACCATGTAATGAGAATTTCAACACAATCAAGGTTTTCCCATAATCAGTTTACAAAAAAAAGCAATTGTGTTCCTCTCCGTAGCAACATACACTATTTCGAATTGATAGCTATGTAAAATAAGATTACTACTACGTAAGTCATCACAATGCAATACTATTGCAATTAGTGTACTAGATATAAAACAAAACAGTGTTAATAAATTGGTGTAGCCACGATGAACTCAGCTGATCGCAGGGTGCATGCACTGGATGCAGGATGCTTGCACCTAGATACGCCAACCTACACATCTGGTGCATACTTGGATGCGAGATAAAGCACTTAAGCCTATCTGCGGACATACCCTTCATCCCTGACAGTATTTGAGGGATTTGGGGGGTGATCCATGTTGTAGGGATGTCTCTTGTCCTCTGTTACAAGGGCATCATCACCCATAACAATAATCTGCCTCTTACAGAGATCATGGACCTTCTTGACAGCCACATTCTATAGCCCAATACGAAAGGGATGTGTCACATATATCAACTAAAATAGAATAAAAAATGGCATTCAACCTCTGACACCCAAATAGACTAGTATAAATCCATCTTAACCCCGGATCTATCAAGGGCCAAGAGAGATCAAATCTCTCAAAGTGCAACCCTTTCTAAGGGTGTAAAAACTTGATATTTTGCACCTTGAGGGAAAAAAATCCTCTTGACATTTGATAGATCCCATGTAAAGATGGATCCATGCAAAAACTTGAGGTTTTGAACCTTGAGGGAGCAAATTCCTCTCAGCATTTGATAGATCCCACAGGTTAAAATGGATCCATGCTAGATATAGATGAGTCTCGAAAACTTGAGGTTTGCACCAAGAGAAATTTGATCCCTTTGAAGACTTGATAGATGGGGGTTAAGATGGATCTATGTTAGTTATAGATAAGCCTCAAAAATTTGAAGTTTGCACTGAGGGTTTTGAACCCTCTTTGTTAGTTTTTGGTAGCTCGGTAGGTGTCTCAGCTAAGCCTTAGTGTCCTAGGCCAGCTGATGGACACACATATGACCCAAATTAGTCTTATTATCTCACCCTAAATCAGACTTAGGCAAATCAACAAATAATTCATCCTTGAGTGGATTGTGGGGCCCAGGAAGGGAGGGCACACCTCATGGGGGGCTAAGTGCTCTGTGGGACCCTGTCCAAAGGGGCGCTCCACTTAGTGGAGAGTGGGGTCCAGCCCAAAGGGGGCACCCCAATCTCAACCATTGAGGCCCAAGGTTGGGCACACATCTCAAGGAAAATGGTGGTTGAAGGTGAGATAAAAGAAGGGGCTAAGGATGGAGAAGTACATTATTCTCATTTGTGAGGTTGTGTAGGTGAGAAGAAGAGGGTGCTTGGGCAAGAGAAGAAGAGAGAGAAGTTGAAGGAGAGAGGGCAAGTTCAGGGCCAACTTTGGGCAACCAGCAGAGGTTATCCTTAGGCCATACTGGTCTGCAAAGAAGGGCCATTTCAGAATAGCAGCAAACAGAGAGGAGCAGGTTGAGTTTTCTCGGCTTGAGAAGATTGTTTGTAGATCGTATCAGCACCGGCAAGCAGGCCAAATCTGTATAGGTCGTACATGGGTTGTACCTGAGCCGTACAAACCAAGTCGTACAGGGCCAAAATTTGTCGGGTCGTACAACCAACAACTGGGGCAATTTTCTGTTGAGGAATGTGAACATTTTTGTTGGGAAATTTGTAAGAGTTTTCAGTTTACTCTGTTGCTGTAATTATTCTCCTTAATGCCCAATAAAAGCCCCTCTTAGCTGGTTTTCCCCACACTTGGGGTTTCCAACGTACATCTGGTGTTGTCCTATTTTTATGTTTGGTTATGTGTATGCTTCTATTGTCATTTTTATGGTTTATTACTCAACTGTAGGTTAACTGCATAATTCTAAAATTTATATCAACAAAGTAAATTTCTGAGTTTAATAATTATTGGCATTAATCTCAGTGACTGAGTAATAGGAAAACTCAACATGGTATCAGAGTTCAGCCTCTAAGTACAGGAGGAGCCAAGATACTTGTTGTGCAGACCAATCAATGCTATAAGTAAACCGTCACAAGAGTGAATGTAACATCATCTATTATTCATTTTATCTATATAATTATTCAAAATATCTCTGTCTACAAATTAAATAACAAGCTTACTTGTTACAGTGGTATCGAAGCCAAATCCTTGGCTATTGTGGTTAAAACCTGCACTCTGCAAAGATCATCCATACAAGCAGTTGCTCATTCGTGCACATTTCCACTAATCAATTCATTTGTACATATTCGTACATGTTCTGTACCTGATGTAGATTTCTACCGTCGTATATCCTCATCTTGTCCGCTGTCACCCTTGTTTACCGTATGTTGTCACCTGTACAAACCGCAATTCCATCAAACAATTCGTCATACGACTCTTGGTCTTGTCCGTCGTACTCCTGTAGTCCCCCTCGAGTCGTACACCCGCGCATGGTCTCCCTCACCCTCAATTCGTACACTCGTTGTCTCCCTCGATCCGTACACTTTCGTATCCTTTTCCCACAAATCTTTTTTTTTAATCACTTGTGTCCCTTTATAAAGTCACGTCCCCCCTCTAATCACTTTTTTAATTTTTAAAGCTGACCAATTGTTTAAAAAAAGGGGGGGCAACTTATTATTTAATTAAATATCATAACTTTAATTTTATATACATATAATGTAAAAGTTATTAATATATATATATATATATATATATATATATTTTAAAATAAAATATGGAAAGAAGTAGGAAAAAGAATGAGGAGTCACAAGAAGACATTAACCGTCATAAAAGCGAAATCAACGGCATTAAATATCGTCTTGGTAAAGTTGAGAAGAGTCAAGAGGAATTTGGCGAAGTACAAAAAACACTATTGGAAAAAATCGATAAATTATTACAAAAATAAGACAAAATTGACACGTTAATAAACACGTCGTAGGAGCGATGGAATAGTTATTTAAGAATGAGGGGTGACAACAAGGACAAGAGAAAAAGGAAGGTTAATGAACAGATCGAGAGAATTGATCAATTGACCAAATGAGTGGACGCATTATTTGCAGAATCCTTAGACTTTCGAAGACCATCACAAAGTTCTAGATCACAAAATTTAGAGGATCAGGGACACTAGGAAATACAAAAGATACATTTTTCAAGAAATACGCAAAAATTTCAAGATAGAGATTACCAAAAGTTTAAAATGGAGTTATCGAAATATGACGGCAAGGAACATAGAGGAGTTGTTGTCTGGATCAACAAAATGGACAGTATTTTTTAATCAAACCCTCCACTGGTGAACAAGAAAAAATAATGACAGCATCCAATCGTTTAGAAGGAGAAGCTTATGACCGGTACCTATAGTGGTCCAAAAAATGTGAAGCTCATTCCTTCCATTGGCAAGGCTTCACAACTGCCCTACTAAAAAGGTTCCATGACGAAGAGGACGATGACCTCTATAACAAGTTCGTGCATCTTAAACAGAAAGGAATCATAAACGACTATACACACGAATGGGAGGTACTGGCAACAAGGCAGAGTGGATTCCCTGATAAACAATTGCTAAAGATGTATATATGTGGGTTGAAAGATTATATTTGTAGCGAAATAAAACTATGGAATCCTAAATCTATCGAGGATGCTAGACAAGTGGCAAAACTAATTGAACTTAAAGACAAGTACAGTAGGCCAGAAGGATAATTGTGGATGGTGTCAAAGACCACATTATTCCTCATCTATCTGGCAAGAAGATAGCAAAGGACATGTGGGAGAAGCAGTGGACAAGACTAAGTTGGTGAGGACAGTCTTAAATGGCTTCACCAAGCATTGGAAAGTATTTGTCCGTGGAGTGGTGGCTCGAGAGAAACTCCTTGATTGAGAGAGATTATGGGATGACATCACCCAGGAGGAGCTAAGACTTGATGCCACTCTGGCTAGCCAGCCAAAGAGTGAAGAGGAAGAGAATGTGGCTCTTCATGTGAAGAAGGGCAGTGGAGCGGGAGGTTCCAGAGACATGAGCAAAGTGAAATTCTTTACATGTCACAAGACTGGCCACTATGCCAGCCAGTGTCCCAACAAGAAGAAGGAGTCGGAGGTAGCAACCACAGCATCTACTGAGATGGATGCGTTTGTAGAGAAATTCGAGGATGAATTTTCTCTGGTAGGTCTTTCTAGCAACAACAAACTAGCTAAATTGGAGGATAATGGGGCTTGGTTCGTGGGTAGAGGGTCATCTCGCCATATGACGAGAATGAAGTCGATATTCCTTAGTGTTTCAAAGACGGGCTCAAACTCGCATGTGGGTAGTGGAGTCGGCACCATGTATGCAATGAAAGGGGTCGGATGCGTCAGATTCCATCTAGAGTCAGGTGGTTCTCTAGAGGTGGATGAGGTGATGTATGTACCAGGGATGAGGGTAAATCTGCTCTCCATATCAGCTCTGGAAGATATGGGGTATGCAGTGATGTTCAAGGATGGACAAGTGCTCATACAATCAGAGCAAGCGGCCTTGGATGCAGCAATGAGGCTTTGCATCATGCAAGGTATGATGTACAAGGTGTTGGGATAGCCTGTAGGTGGGTCCAGGGGAGTCTTGGACCAAAGATCAGTGTCAGGGACAGTCAATTGGTATGAATTGACATTGATGGAGGATCATAGCAAGAAATCATATTAGAGTGCAGCGAAAGAAGCAGGGATGTCTTCCAGTTCAGAGGGAGTAGCCAACAGCTGGGGCTATTTTCTGCTAAGGAATGTGAACATTTTTGCTGGGAAAATTGTAAAAGTTTTCAGTTTACTCTGTGGCTGTAATTATTCTCCTAAATGCCAAAAGCTCCTCTTAGCTGGTTTTCCCCACACTAGATTTCCAAGGTACATCTAGAGTTGTCCTATTTTTATACTTGATTCTGTGTATGCTTCTGCTGTCATTTTTATGGTTTATTACTCAGTTGTAGGTTAACTGCATAATTCTGAAATTTATATCAGCAAGATAAATTTCTGAGTTTAATAATTATTGGAAAATTCAACACTCTTGTTTCATAATAGATTCATGATTAAAATGGATCTATGCTAGTTATAGATAAGCCTCAAAACTTTAGATTTGCACCTTTTTGAGGGATTTGATCCCTCTTGGATCTTGATATATCTAGAGTCAAGATGGATCTATGCTAGTTATAGATAAGGTGTGCAACTCAAGGCATCTGATCCATCATAGCATTTGAGGGATCTAGGTTTAACGTGCATCTATGCTAGATAGAAATAAGGTTTGCACATTAAGATATTTGATCCATCATGGGGCTTGACAGATCTGGGTTTACGATGGATATATGCTAGTCATAGATATAATCCCTGTTAAGGGGTGGTCTGACACATGTTATCTAAGTTGGGAGTTTAAAGGCTTATATTCAACAGACTAAAAGTTATATGGGTTGAGAGATTAAAAGCTTATATTCAACAAATTTAATAATTGAAGTAGCAGTAGACAAGCTGAAAGAGTAATGTACCTTCTTAACGTGGCATCGGCAATCGACCTTCAGACCTCGAGTTTTCTTCTTCGAATGTCTTCAAAACACGCTCTTCTTCTTCTTGGCTAGGCGTTCCCTGATCTTAAAAGTTATCTGGGTTGGGAGTTTAAAAGCTTATATTCAACAAATTTAATACCTAAAATAGCAGTAGAAAACCTGAAAGAGTAATGTACCTTCTTAACGCGGCATCAGGAATCGACCTTCAGACCTCGAGTTTTCTTCTTCGAATGTCTTCAAAACACGCTCTTCTTCTTCTTGGCTAGGCGTTCCCTGATCTTTTTCTTCGCCTTTTTCGCTGGCGATGGATAGCCAATCAACGGATCCCTGTGCTGGCCCTCGTTTTCTGCAAGGCAACCCTCGAATTTCCTCATTGGGTGGCTTTCCGATCCCGTGATAGTACATCCCCCAACCTAAAACAAAAGCGCACACAGATAACCTTGATCCCCAATCCCGCACAGAAATTTAATACCCAAAACGTCTATACACTATCTTATTCTGCTCGGGGTATAATAAAGGATGATATAAGACATTTTTTGGGTAATAAGGTTCTCTCTTTGTGCGTTGTGTTATTGTTAGGCTCGGGAGGTGATGTTGTGGATGGAAAAGCCAACAGCAAAGCGCTTAATGAAAATCAGTAAACATGAAACAGAAGCCATGCTTGAAAATGTATATTCGGATCGAGCAGAGGAGCCCAAGACAATTAATGTAAAGCGTCGTGGAGAAACTCCGAGTTTTAAATTGGAGTAGGGTTTGTTAAGGAACCATCAACATCGCCAGCGGTGTATATGGTTGGATGTGAGCGAAGCTCTTGCCCAGCGGTTCACGCCTTCCCAGCGTTTGGATTTCCATTTGTCATGTATACGGGGGTTTGGTTTTATCGTTGGGGATTTTAGGGCATCGCTGGCCTGTACATTTTCAGAAAACATTTTCAGAAAAAAAAAATCGAAATAAAAGATTTTACGGAAGGTGTTTATCACGGTGAAGGATAGACATCATATCGATTTTACTCTATGCTGGTATGCATGGATAGTGTTTGTTTTGGTACACTTGGAAAATTGGGCATTGATGGACTTCACTCTTCCACATCTCCTAGCTATATTCTCTTGGTTTATTTGGCTTACTCCTACTTATAGTCTCTTGGTCTATTTGGTTTACCCGTAATAGGGCGATATTTGAAAATACATTTGTCTCCATTGATATTGTTTGTTTCAGAATATTGGGCTTGCTGAAAATTGAAAAGAAAAAGAGGAACTCGGTCCCTCAATTTATTCAGCCTATTCTTTAGATGAATGGAAATAATGCATGGTTTGACGGAGCATCTCAAAATATTGGCCTACAATGCGGGGCGGACGGGTTGATTCTTCATTTTGATGACACTAAGATCGCTTGGACCTTCAGCTGTAGAGCAGGATCTAATACAAAGGCAGAACTACTCAGCGTTTGGGTCACCCTTCTTTTGGCTTCCCGTCATAATATTATGTATCTTCATGTGAGGGGGGACTCCAAGATCATTATTGACTAGTTAAATAAAAAGGGACAGCCTCAAGTTACTGCGTTGAAATGTTGAAAAGATAGGATCATTGAGCTCACTCAAGCTTTCTCTCAGATCAGTTTTTCACATATATATAGGGAATTAAATGTGGAGGCGGATATCATGTCAAAAAATGCATTATCAAAACAAATTGGCACATTGACGTATCAACATTGGACAGATGGACTTGGGAGTCCTCCTCATTGTATCATCCTCTTTTAGTTTTGATTTATGCTTAATCTTGTATATATTTTGTCTCATGCTATTTTGAAGGTTTAGAACCTTTTTGTCGTCTTGATAGATCAGAGATGATAGGATCTGATAGGTTATATCTATCTCCATATTATATGGGTTCGGCATCTATTGTAAGGAACTCTATATTGGAACAGTGCTTATATGTATGGGATCAATCTTTATCCTTTTTGTAAGGGCTCGGATATGTATCTTTTTGGTTTAAAAAAAACGAGATAATACAAGTGAAATTTTTCTTTTGGAAAAAAAAAAAACGAAACGGGAACGGGTGGGTGAGGAGAAGTTTGTTAATCATGTATAATTTAACAAGTGTTGTATGGCAACTTAGTCCCTGCCAAGTAAGTAATGAAATAAATTGTCATACAATATTTTTTGAATTTTTTAAAAACTAGCATACCCCCGAACTGGGGGAAAGGCAACGCCGAAAAGAATAATATATATATATATATTTTTTAAGTTTTTTTTTATAAGTATATTATTTCATGAGTAGCATTGTAATGGTATATTAATTATGAGTAGAAAAATGATTTGTTGCAAGGTGTTTAGGTCAAAGTATGATTGATAGGTATTTGATAGTAAATATTTGAAACTATTTCATATCATGTATAGAAGTATGGACCAAGTCAAATAGTTCATGTATAGAAGTATGATTACAACATAGACGAATCTAGAAAGTATGCAACAAAGAAGATAAGTGTGCCTCTTCTTGTTTTCGTAGTGAGACATAAGCAACATCCTTCATTTTTTCATAGCGTTCGAAGGAGAAGGTTGGTGTTATTCACATTCCTTCTATAGTCGTAGTGCGTGACATTGTCGTGAAAGTCAAGCCTTGACATTCAATGTTTCCAATGTCAAGGTCATGCCTTGAGATTTATGGATAGTCAATGCCCAGGCCATCTTAAGAGGGATTTGTTTCTTGTTACTCCTTTGTATGGGTGGAATTGGTACATGCTTTGGTTGGGTTTGGTCCCATTGAGGGCCAATGTATTTATCAAATTCCACAACAACATATGTTGGCAAATTTGGAGGGTTAATTCCTGGTGCATATACAATTTGCATGACTAATCCGAGAGCACCATTGACTAATCCTGCTTGGACCCATAAATTGTAGGATAACATAACTCATTGGCCTATACATAGCAAGATATGTTTTTCCAATTGATCATCATCATCATGGTGTGCATTTGAAGCACCAAGCAATTCTGCAGCACTGCGTGCGATTGGCTTATTCAAGGATTGAAGCATGAACTTGTTATGGTTGTCAACAAGAATGCTTGTTGCAAATAGGTGGATTGAAGAATCAAACAATAGACATTCTTCAACGGATAAGAATCTATCAGTCCTAGATTGAAGTAGGTTCCAATCATCAATGGTTGGTGTATCATTGTGAAGGTTGGCTAACAATTGGAGGAAGCGGGACTGGGTGACAGAGATGCCTTGTTGCCGGAATATTGTTTCCAACTTGACTACAGTGATAAAGGTTGTCCATAAGCTCCTGCCTGGAGTTTCTCCTGCATAAAGAGACTTGTCCATTATTGGTGGTAATTGACCCAAGTCACCCACAAGAATTATTGAACATGAACCAAATGAGCAGTGATTTTTTTCTGGAAATGCCTCACGCAAGCGACTTTCAACTTGCACAAAAATTCTAGATCCTATGAAGCTCGTCTCATCAATTAGAATGTAGTGATCAATATGTTTCATCTCTTCTTGGAACACTGCAATGGATTGACCATGTAAAGGCCTCATGTCCTTGATAGGAATCCTAAGTCTTGCATGTATAGTGGTCACATGTATGTTAAATGTTGCAACTCCGGTAGGGGCAAGAAGCAATAGTGGGATATGGCCAGAGGGTGCTTGAGAAGATAATGTTTCTTTGATGCAGTGTATAAGGTAGGATTTTCTTGTGCCTGCAGTGCCTTGGATGATCATCTTCAATGGTTCTTTTGGTTCTTTTGCTTGTAAGTGATGCATGATGATGTCGAATGCAATGTGTTGATTTGTAGAGAATGTATTTATGGAAGAAAATAACGGATTCATTTCTTGTAGTACTCTTGTATTCCTTTGATGATAGTTGATGAAGCTTGGTGCAATGTCTAATGTATCTTGCGATACTTTGAGTTGATCCCATGGGTGGGAAGTGTCAATCTCTTGAAGTCCCAACATATCAAGAGAAGTGAAGTTGATATTGTCGGTAGGGACCAATCTTGATCAAGACTGTCATTCATTCATCTCCATGTTTGGTTGTATGTTAGTATGGCTATGCTCATCTTCAGATGTTTGGTCATTAGGAGTGGGCATTGGGATGTGATCAACATGGTAGTGATCTCTTATGGTCTCCCAGGTAGCCACCATGTCTTCATTTGAAAAGCCTATATCTTCAGAGAAGGAACGAAAGGGTTTTTATAAAAGCAACTCACTCCAACAGAACTCAACAAAGTTATCAGAATCTTTGTTTGGTATGGTAGTAAAAAGTGTCCATACATAGGCAATTGTGGGGATGTTTCTTTTTTTCCACTTTTCTTTTTTCTGTGCTTGGTTATATGTCCAGTGTTTTGTGAGGTCAAACAAACATATAGGGTCAATAAAAACAGGGCATATTAGATATGCATCAATGAAAGTGGATCTAGATAAGCAGTTAGGCAAATCATAGGAGATTCGACGAAATATTTGATGACCAACATTGAGTTTAGTGAAGGTATGGTTGCATGTGACAAGGGGTAACTTTTGGATCATATGGCAAGTTTCTTGGGCACTTATGTCACGGTCTACAATTGCTTATGAGTGCAAGCGACGACAAGCAGTTGAGGCAGGGTCATCTAGATGTGACGTAGATGCAATTCTGGTCAACATATGGTGGTAGGTCTCTGATCTCCCCTCTTCTTTGGAAGCATATTTAGCAATGTATTTTAGAACTACATATCGAGAGAGGACTGGTTAGAAATCTACATTTGCTCTCCATGCTTGGAGTATGTTAGAATTATGGATATTTAGGTGCTCATCATTGCGTGCCGACCGATATGTCTTTTGACCCATTTCATAAATGTAGAGAAATGACTCCATTTCTACCTTCCAAGGGAATTTATACCTGCATTCGATTGTAGCTCCTTTTCTACGGAGACATGTTGTCTCATTGCACTTTGTATGTCTTTGAACTTGATTTAAGAGTTGTTCATAGTCCTCAAGTGGGTTGGATGCAAATATATCATTTTTATCTAGTAAGCAAGGGTCATCTTCAATGGAATGATGCATAGCCATGTGTGTGTCATGGTTTTCTCTAGGATTCCAGGCTGTAACATAGTTATCAAAGAAACTCTTTGCAGCATAGATTTGATTTGAGTTTTCCCAATTTAATCTTTCCATGTTTGGAGCACCAGCAAGCCACAGAAAGCCATGTATATGTGCAGAGCCACGATGTTGCCATTCATACCTGCAAAAGGGATATGAAATGATTAGTAAAGAGCATATAAATGTATAGGTTTGGTAGAGGTAATTGCAAGTAGTATACATTGTGTACCTATACCAATAGTCAATTGCATGCATTTTTTTTGTAGTATCTCCTCATGGAAGAATGAAAACTTTTTGTGCATGTAAGTGGCTATAGTGTTGGGGTGGTCAATGACATTGTTTGTACACCAACGTTGGCGAAGCATTGGGTCAATAGGTCCACCCTTTTGCATAACTACGTGCAAGTCTGGCCATTTTGTGTATGTTGCACTAAGAGTGAAAAACAAGGTTGGGCATTGAAGTTGCGTGATCATGTCTGTTAGCTCGGTCCTTTGCATGGTCCAGAATGCTCTAGTCCCACGTAGATGTGCTCCGAACCGCATGACTTGTTTTGGGAGTTTGTTTGCAGGGAGTTCTTTGAGATGCACACACAATTCTTGAATTGTGGTGGGTGTGTTATGATTTTGACTTTGTTTGAAAAAAAATGTCGTTGTTGATTGACTTCGATGGCGCGTAATCAAATTGTAGAGGTAGTATCTGAAATGAGGATGACTACCAAACCTATTGTCATGGTATCTCATTAAGTGTATTGCATAATTATCAAGTGGTATGTTTATCATGTGTGGTTGGCAAGGAAGGGCATCTACAGTGGGGAAAAGAGAAGGAAACGCCATGTCAAATAGACCCTCTGTGTTGTACTGATTGATTGGCAATAGTCCAATTGTTGGCCATTCAATTGTATTTGGTGAAAAGTTATATGTAGTGTTAACAAATGCTCTTATTTTTTCCAGTTCTAGTTGTGTATTAGGCAATCTAAAGGCAAAGGAAGACATTGGTTGTTCATATTGGCAAACATCATGGTGTTCTAAAGAGATATTTGGTTCTTCCATGGGAGAAGTTAAAGTTTCTGTAGAGACATCATGGAGGCGAGTGGAGACATTGGTGCATGTAGTGGGAAGTGAGGCAAGCACGTTTTGGTCAATTTGTACGTCATTGTAATATTTGTCATTTTGTATCTTGTAGAGAAATGCATTGATGCCATGAGATATTGTCACATAACAATCATAACATTTCCCCTTTCCTCCATGTCTCTTGACAACTAAGATATCAAGTTCTGAAAGGTGATGGGGCAAGAAAGTTGCTATGTGAAGGATTTGTTGTGGGAAACTAATAGTGTGGCCACTATATTTGTATTGTCCACCTCGAGTATGCCTAACTTGCAAGATGGGGCTAACTCGAGCAATTAACATTTCCTCAACCTATGTAAGTATTGACAGAACTGTGGGTTGTTCACCGGGGTCCATATTATTCCATTTGGAGAAACGATGCCCATTATTTTCTCTATGACAACGAGTACAAATGTGTCCATTAGGAGATGGGTGAATATGAATGCTAGGATATGATTCCATACATGTAGTGCATGTATGTATGTTAGAAAAGGCATCAATACGTTTTCAAAAAGATTGGGAAGCGTGTGTATGGGGTTGAGGTTCTAGAACATGTGTTGGTAATTCCACACAAGGTTGGTTTTGGTTTATAAGTGAAGTCTCTCTAAGTCTATCCAATTTTTATTTTTATTTTTTTTGTCCAGCATATTTTATTCGACATTGTTCATTTTGTTGGATCCTAGATGTATATAGAGGATTGGTGACTCAACTATTGGTTTCTGTATTAATAGTGTAATTGTTCCATCTATTTCTTATTTTTTTGTTTATTTCTATAGCATGAAGTGTATGGCGCTGGAGATTGTATAGAGTCTTGTTGGGAAGTTGAATTTGTGAAGATTTTATGTGCGAAGTATTTGTTGGCATGCATTGTTGAAAGAGAACATGTGTTTCTAATGATCTTGAGAGACCTTCACCAGTGGTGTTTGTTGTTGTAGTTGGCAACATTGGAGAAATTCTTGTGTCAGATGAAATTGCCAATAAGAAAAAAAAAATTGTAGTTAGAATTCAAAGCGCTTGATATCACATTTTGTATGTTTGATAGCTTGTTTTTGTAAGCATGTTCTCAAAATAGTTATACAAAAAACATTTTTTTTAAATATGTTTATATAATATGTTTAAAAAACTCCAAAACATAAAAAGTTTATATAATATGTATGTGCACAAAAGAAGGGAAATTACAAGTTGGTGTTTGAAAAAAACAACCATAACACTTCAAAAACACTATTTAGCCAATAATTAAGGGACCGTGATGTCCTCTTTTGGCTTTGATATGTGATCAATTTTATCACATGCAATCACAATGCTTTTGATTTGTTTTTTATTGGAAAATGTTTCTTCATGCACTACAAGTATGAACAAGTAGCTATGAAAGAACAACTTTCCAAAGATGTCCGTGATTTTTTTGGTATTTCCCTCATATTCATATTCATATAACTTCTCTGCAGAAACACCTATAAGTTGTTCGGGGGCTTCTTGAAATTTTGTAACATTGATCTTGCTTGTTTGGTCTTCAATGTTGAACTGGAAAATGTACTTGTACTCACATTCAAAAACATGTTGATTGCACCTTTGGCAGTCCCAGACACCATCTTCAATAGGTGTAAGTTCTTTTTACACTTTTGATCTTTGAATGTGTTATCACTTGGTATTTTCCTTGGGTTGTATCAGGGAAACCCTGAGGTAACCATTTCAACCACTTTCGATTGTATTTCTGACCTATACAATCAGAGAGGGCTCTCTCAAGGGCCAAAAGATATTCAACAACACATTCAGAAGGTCAGATTTCTGATAAGAACATGTTTGTTTTTATAAAAGTTGGTAGGACAAGCAAGGAAAAGGTATCATTGGGCAATGGAGTCAAAACCAKAAATTTCAATTCATTTACAGTCAATGGCTATTTGGTTTCTTTTTGAAGGTTTGAGGCAAAGTAAGCATTATGTTCAACAATTGAGTTTTTATGAAATGAGAGTTTGAAAAGAGGGGGAAGTCCACCACAGTAAGAGCATCTACCCATGGATGAATTCTTATTGCAGCTTTAGAAGAACATACATAGAGGGAAACTACTAGAACAGAGCACTAAGCAGGGATGAATTCTGAACCAGTAATTTACAAACAACACAATAAGCATTTGTTGTATGAATGGAGCATTAAACTAGAATGAATTCCAAACATTCCCTCTCAGTAAAATACTAGAAAGACATGAACAATAAATGGTAATGAAGATAACATAGGAAATTTACAAGCCAAACATAACACTATGATGAATCTCAAACTCCTGAAGGAGATAACTTCTGCATTGAACTTCAAAACGAAATTCAGAGTCTTTACACCCATGAACAATAGAAATGGCTCCTCCAACCAAGAGTCCAACCCTTCTCCCCTCTTGTGCTATGAAATATATATTAATATAGGTCCTTTCCAGCTCACCAATTCAAACTCCAACCCCTTTCCCAAAATATAAACAACTATAAATAGAAAATGACACGTTTTAACTGACTTCTTGCTTTTCAAGAGGTGAAATTCTGAAAACTATGCTTCCAAATGACACTTGTAATTCTCAAAATATAATAGTTGTGTAAAATCTAAGAACGGTTTTTGTATATAAGATCGTTATAAAGAAACACCTCTCTCGGTTTCTTGAAATTCATCTCCAGCTGGCAGGAATACATGTCGTAAAAACATGTCTTAAACAGTAAATCATCAAAACTGGAAAAATAGGGCTCAAAGATTCCTTTGAATATCCCAATTCGTGACACTTGTGTGAAAAATAAAAGAGGTTAATGTTCTTGGGTCCATGCTTCAAAATAACCTCTTTTTTATTTTGAAAATTCATCCCGGTTCACCCGGAAATCCTCCTGGAAGTCAACTGGTAAAAAATACCAGTTCAATAGTCTTAGAACAGAGTTTCTGTAGCACATTCCATAGCGCATTTTGTAGCGCCTAAGCCAGTCTGTAGCGCCAAAGAAGAATAAAGTAGCCAAAACCTTCCTGACCTCCAAACAAGACAAAAAATCTCATGGAGTACATGATGGCTATGAGGTTGATGCTGGTAATTTCATATTTGCACTCAGATGCTTGCAGACTGCCTAACCTCCAACCCTCTTCCTTAACTAGTTCGTAGCGCCAGTTCGCAGCGCCAACTCAAATATAGCTTGCACACTTCGAGGGGGCTATTAGTTGATGGTATGACATAATCCTTGAAGAACATGATCAATCTTATGTGTTAACATCTGGCTCCACAGGGGATGGAGACCTCCTTGTGAGGCTCCAAGAACATGTAGTTCCAGTGCCTTATCCATGGGCTGCTCCCAACCTTTAACCTCTGCAAACTGCTTTGACCTATGACCTTAAACTAAAACCAAATGCAAACTGAAAAATAACTGTTGAAAGATATGCTCAGAGTGCTGAGCTTATTTCACACAACCTACCTACCCTAAGCTGACCTCTGAGTTGTTTGATCAAGTGAAATGAAAAATCCAATGGAGCCATGCAAGCATCTCGTCCACTGGTTGGATCCCTTGCATGTGTTTCTTCAAAGGCAATAAGAAATACCTAATTAAAGGCAAGGCATCTAAGAGTTTGAAATCAGTTTCATCATTGACCAAATCTGAAAACTTAAGCTCACTCATTGACTGCAAACACGCTGCAAAAGGATATTGGAGAACACGAGTAAACACCACTTGTTGGTCAATAACAAAGGAAGGAGTGAGTGTGCATATAATTTCTTTCTGTTCACAAGTATGAAATGATGCACCAGTCCTTTCCTTCACAGTAGATATCTTTCGTTTTGTATGTTTAGCTCCAAGGTCACTCTCAAAGAAAACGACCATAATCTGATCGTTGTCATCAACATGCATATCAAACAGAAAACTCATGTATTCAGAACCTTCATCAATTAGAAACTCTTGTTCCTGTTCAACTAAAATATGATCTTGACTGCCTGGGAATTCTGAATTCATATTTTCAAAAGATATAGGACTATGACATGTCACTTCACATTCATAAGTGCCTAAAACATTGCACTCTTCTTCAACATTTTCTGACTGTGAGGTATATTCATCATAAACTAGTTCATTGTGTAAAGTTCTCATACATAAACTTTCAGAACTTTGATTATCACCGGTTTCTTCGAAAATTTTAGAAAATGAAAAATTTGAAACAAGATTAGAGTGACCATACTTAACTTTCCTTTCATCATCCCAAGGAGAAAATAACTGATTTGCAATATTCGAATCCTCGAAGCATCGCTGAACCCATATGTAATCTTCATTCAGCTCTAAAAACCCTATGTGGTTTTGCATAAACCCAATTTTTTGTGCTTGATCAGTGATATTAAAACCTCCTTTCATCAACTCAAATGAAGCAAAACATAAAGGTAGAGAATTACCTTCAACCTGGTCATTGTTTACCTCATTTGCAGCTGTGAAATTATGACATGAGGGTTGTGAGCTGTCATTAATTCTATGAAAATAATCATTTTCTAATATAAGGCCTACAACTGGTTGCTCAGGAAAAAATCCTCATAATCATCATAGACTAGTGAATAAAAAATCTCTTGACTGTCAACAACAGGGGAACTTGGCACAACCATTGGTAAATCATAAATTTGATCATAACCTGTTGTAATATTATCCTCATGACAAAATAAACCCAGTTCTGAATCAACCTCTTTTTGCTATTCATACCTATTCTTACACTTTTCAAGATTAAATTTTTCATCCTCTGTCTCATCTAAAATTTTTCCATAGTCTCTGAGATTGTCCTCCACCTACTGGGCATCAGAGAACATTTGCTGCAAGGTGGTAGACCTCCTCTCTAAAAGAAACAAAAACAAGTCTATAGGGAGAGTTGTTGCATAGTATAACTTGGCAACATCTTCGGGTGGTTGGATTTCTTTGGGCATTTGATGGTAAAGAATGACAAACCTCTTGTTAAAACTTGACACAGTTTCACCCTCTTGTTTCTTCATGGAACAAAATTACGAAAGGAGTAATCTTAAGGGTTTTCTTTCCCCCCAAAATCTAAGAAATATTTCCCTCAATTGATCCCAAGAGATAATTGACTCAGGCTGTAAGTGTTTAAACCATGTTTTGGCCTTTCCTTGCAAAGAATGAGAAAAAGCTCTTGTAGACACATCACCATATTCAATCTCAAAAAGGTCTACAAAATGTTCAAAAGTCTGGATATGTTTTTCAGCAGACAATTCATCAAGATTTCCATCAAATCTGGAAGATATTTATAATGTTTCAGAGGAAAGTCATGAAGGATGGAAGGCAATTTAAGAGGCATGTATCTTTCTTGAATCTTGGAGGGCACATGATTAAGAATAGTAGGTACACTGCTAGCTTTGGCTTCATTTTTCTCACAAGAGTGTTCATGAACATCATAGGATTTAGGAAAAAGGGCGTGATCAACCTCAATTGTATAGGAAGAAAGTATGTGTACTATTTTCAAAGAAGGATACACAAGAATGGATTCATAGTCTCTTTTTGAAAACAACAAGTGAAGAAAGACTCTTTTAAATAACTCAGGAAAGGACAAGAAGACATTGAATAAGCAAAATAGTACTTGTTGAGTAAATCTCAAGCCTAGGTACCTGATTTTTCCATACTTTCGTTCCATATCTCTGTGATGTGAGCTCGTCCTCCAGTGGAGTTTTGTAAATCTGATTGAAACATAAGTGGAGTCGCCAAGTGAAAAGTACACAACCTTCTTGTATCTAACTGTTGTTCACCATCAACAATCAACTCTAAAACTTTGTCGTTCTTTCCCGAGGAAGATGATAGCTTTGGCTCCCCGACAACGACGCCAAGATGTTATCACTTGGTATTTTCCTTGGGTTGTATCAAGGAAACCCTGAGGTAACCATTTCAACCACCTTGGACTGTATTTTTGACCTATACAATCATAGAGGGCTCTCTCAAGGGCCAAAAGGCTCTAAGACTCAAAAGATATTCAACAACACATTCAGAAGGTCAGATTTATGATAAGAACAGGTTTGTTTTTATAAAATTTGGTAGGAAAAGAAAGGAAAAGGTATCATTGGGCAATGGAGTCAAAACCTGAAATTTCAATGCCTTTACAGTCAATGGCTAGTTGGTTTCTTTCTGAAGGTTTGAGGCAAAGTAAGCACTATGTTCAGCAATTGAGAGTTTATGAAATGAGAGTTTGAAAAGAGAGGGAAGTCCACCATAGTAAGACCATCTACCCATGGATGAATTCTTATTGCAGCTTAGAAGAACATACATAAAGGGAAACTACTAGAACATAGCACTAAGCAGGGATGAATTCTGAACAAGTAATTTACAAACAACACAATAAGCATTTGTTGTATGAGTGGAGCATTAAACTAGCATGAATTCCAAACATTTCCTCTTAGTCAAATACAAGAAAGACATTAACAATAAATGGTAATGAAGATAACATAGGAAATTTACAAGACAAACATAACACTACGATGAATCTCAAACTCCTGAAGGAGAAAACTTCTGCATTGAACTTCAAAACGAAATTCAGAGTCTTTACACCCAGGAACAATAGAAATGGCTCCTCCAACCAAGAGTCCAACCCTTCTCCCCTCTTGTGCTATGAAATATATAGTAGTATAGGTCCTTTCCATCTCACCAATTTGAACTCCAACCCTTTTCCCAAAATAGAAACAACTATAAATAGAAAATGACACATTTTAACTGACTTCCTTCTTTTCAAGAGGCAAAATTCTTAAAACTAGGCCTCCAAATGACACTTGTAATTCTCAAAATATATCAGTTACGTAAAATATGAGAATAGTTTTTGTAGATAAGCTCGTTCTAGAGAAAAACCTCTCTCAGTTTCTTGAAATTCATCTCCAACTGGCAAGAATATGTGTCACAAAAACATGTCTTAAATAGTAAATCATGAAAACTGGAAAAATAGGGCTCAAATATTCCTTTGAATCTCCCAATCCATGAAACCTATGTGAAAAATGAAAGAGGTTAATGTTCTTGGGTCTGTGCTTGACAATAACCTCCTTTGGATTTTGAAAATTCATCCTGGTTCACCTGGAAATTCTCCTAGAAGTCAACTGGTCAAACATACCAGTTCAACAGTCTTAGAACAGAGCTTCTGCAGCACATTCCATAGTGCCTGTCTAAATCCCTAACGCCTAAGCTAGTTCGTAGCGCCAAAGGAGAATCAAGTAGCCAAACCCTTCCTAATCTCCAAACAAGACAAAAAAATCTCATGGAGTACTTGATGGTTATGACGTTGATGTTGGTAATTTCATATTTGCACTCAGATGCCTGCAAACTGCCTAACCTCCAACCCTCTTCCTTAACTAGTTCATGGCGCCAACTCAAATATAGCTTGCACACTTAGAGGGGGCTATTAGTTGATGGTATGACATAATCCTTGGAGAACATGATCAATCTTATGTGTTAACAGAATGTAAGTGGGCATGCAACATACCAACAACTATCTGTATTTAAAGAAGCAATAGTTGCCTCAACCAAAATGAATGTAGGGTTTGGATCTTTACCAATTCCCTCATTTTCTATGTCAGCCAAGTGTTTTTGAATAGAAGGGTGCCCTCCTGAAGCTCCATGTGCAGATAAGGAGTGACAAGTTAAATCTGTTAAAGGGTTATCAAACCAGGCTCTCTAATCTTGGTCTTCTTTGAGAATAGGATTGATGGAAAATTGGGATGTGAAGGTTGTAGTAATTGATATCCTATCAAATTCAGTTACTTTTACTACTTTCAGAGCGATTATTGGAAAGTTATTTGAGATAGAATATTGGTGTAGATTATGTTTGTTGCAAAAGACTCCCCATAATGTGACCTCTATACTATATTACCTCGACATGTCTTTTAGTTGGAGGGTTCTCTTATGTGTCTCTATTCCATTCTCTCTCATGATGGTTGTTAAAGGGCTAATAGAGATAGCAATTCCAATAATATCAACCATAGAGTTGTTGACTAAAGTTGGTACCACATTAATAAGAGTGAATAGAAAGTTGTGGTTTGATATTGAATGATCATCCTCTAAACAAATTTCAATGGTCGAGTTAATATCTAGAGTTATTTCCCAATCATTTTTTAAATAATTGAATTCTTTTTTTGCAAGCTTGATGTACCCTTTTGAGATGATGAAATTTTTTCCAATGTCTATGGAAGGATGGAAATTTGTCGCTTGTATGTTGAAGCGGGTAATGTGTATTTCACCATTTTTTGTATCAATAACATCGAAGCTAAATACATGGCCAAGTCCCTTAGCATTGGTGAATGTGCATATATCAGTTTTTGAAAGTACTTTGACTTTTAGAGTCCAGTCCTTTAGGGACGCATGCAAAGATGCAATAGGTGTAATTTTGGGGGTTGTATTAGTAGGTTCTAATGGTTGTTTTGTATAAGAACTTACATCTTCTATCAATGCTGGTGCACCAACACTGTCTTCTTTACAAGTATGCACTTGGATTTCATGCACGATCAGAATCCTACAGAAAGAGTAAAAGCAATGTAAAATTAGCATTTGCATTATTGGTCACATAGCAGGGAGTGTAAAATGTGGTCGGTGTGTGTGATGCATGTAAAAATTAAAGGAATGTGTAGAGGGAAAATCAAGATAATAATTGTATAAACTATAACTAAGCTTGAGCAATGTGAAGAAGATAAAGTGAAGACATACTTGTTGTCTTGGATAGATATACAAGTGAAGTCATGTAGTTCAACCAAGGACCCTTTTTCTATTTGAGATGAAGTGAAATAGTGACCAAGTGCCGAGGAAAATAAACTTCGCAATGTAGTGGCTCCATCGGATAGGACTAATGAGTAACAATCTTCTAATGTTAATTTGAAGTCCATTATTTGTATAATAGGACTGCAAATAAGCTCTCCATTTGCAATCCTTGTAAGTGAGTTTGTTGTCAAAGAAGATGCCATACCTTTGATATTTTTTTTTAAAAGTGGAAGTTCAAGGGAACTGAAATACCACATAGGAAAAAAACAATCAAGGAATGTAGTAAGTAAAATATACTGGATACTAATGGAATTAAAGGAGAATACACATGTGAGTAGAGGAAAAAAAATGTGTTAAAGTATCAACATATTTGTTGATGTATGGTTGTAACTATTTGAAAAAAATAAATGTATGTACTTTTGTAGTGATTAAGAAGGAATAAACATGAGATGATAGGAAAAGAAAAACATGAAGTAGGAGAGGAAATGTAAACCCTAAAAATGTAAATATATGTTATTATGTAAGGAAAGACGTTTAAGAAGGAATAAACAATGTTTTTTACTATTATTATTTTTAAATGTTTTTCACATACAATCCACATAAAAATGATTTTCTTTATTATTATTCACATACAATTTAAAATATGTATATGAGGGATGTAGACATGCTTACAAGTAGGAATATCATGTTATATAAAAACAAAGTGAAGTAATAGAATATAGTTATGTTCATTATGCCTTGATTGTTTTTTCTATACTTGTAGTTGCTTTGGTAGATCTCTCAACATGCGCTTTAACATAGACCTTTCATCGCCTTCACATATCCCTTTAATGGGTTTTTGTTGGTAGCTTTTAATACCACAAAAAAATTTCGCTCTAATTGTACTCGCTTTAGTAGACCTGTCAACTTGAGCTTTAAGACCATTTTGAGCTAATCGATGTTTTGGTTCATGTTGCAATGCGTCTTGCACACTATCATATATTATACCAAAGCCTTTAGAGAATGAGCCCGTTGTATGAAAATAATAGATGAATATTGTTTATGTATCAGAAATACTAAATTTTCTAGCAAGTTCTTTTAACTCTGGTCTTGAAAGGTTCCCCCTTCCAGGATGAATAACACGGATTTGGAATTGTCTTCTATGTTGTTGGAGGTCATCAAAAAAATGTCGAATGCAAAGTGTGTCTGCCATTGCTATGTATGTTGGCAATTTTTCAATGAGAAGGTGTCTATCTGAAATACTCTCAAGAGAATGTAAACATCACAGTTAGTTTTTTTTTGGAAATGCAAAAAATGTGTTTTTACAGTCCATAGTTATAGAAGAATATAAACAAGTTTAAGCAAAACAATAAAGAATATGGAAAATAATTGATATAAAAAATATCTTTAATGTGTAAATAGAAAAATATAAATAATTAATGTGTAAATAGAAATACCGTGGAGTGAAGTTGAGATGGAGTGGAAAAAATATTCATAGATTTCTTAAAATAACAAGAATAACCTAATAGTCTTGGCAATGTTTATAAATATTCAGTGTGACCTAATTCATATTAAAATATATAACCTAAGATTGATATTAATGTATATGATTGATGGTGGCTCCCTAGTTAAATGGGGTCAAGGAAATGTCCATTGTCAGTCTACCATCTAACTTGGGATGTGTAAGGGGGGCTTCATAAGTCCACACAACCCTTACTCCTAACGTAAGATAACATTTTTCACCCATTAAATTCTGAGTTTAAGTAGCAGTGTCAAATGCTACTCTATAATGTTTCCATCAATCTAATAAAGAAGAATAAAATAATGACTATTTACGTTCCATGTTGCTTTTGTGAATATTGAAGAGTTTGAACAAAAATAATAATGTATAGATTAAACATATATAAACTTAATGTAAGAAATTTTAACATATCAACATTTAACATAATAAAACAAAGGATAATAAAAGAATATTTGAATTTATATAAAGTATATTTAACATTGTGAATGAGATAAAAGCATATAGAATTAACATCAAATCATTTTTAATTGTAAATCTATCAACATATATTTCATGATATAAATAAATAGATAAAAGATTGTTTAATGTTGAAGGGTATATATATATCACGGTTAGGGAACACAAATTGGTACATGTAGTTGGAGTATAAATTGGTTGCCTAGTTATATGGGAAGATAACTCGAAGGAAAATGGAAAATAAATAAAAAAACATAGGGAATTTTTTTATAGAAATAAGAGGTGGTTGAAAAAAAAAACCCACATAAACAATTCACAATCCAAAGAGAGAACTTGAACTTTAGAAAACAAATATTTTAATAATTCATTATAAAAAAAAACTAATTAAAATATAAATAAAAAGATATATATTTTTTGGAAAAAGACATACATCTAATATTTTAGGGAACTAAGCCAAATTCCTATATATCACGAGGGAACTAAGCCTTATTCTAAAAATTAATTTAAAAAAAAAAGTATAAAAAAATAATCAAACACTTTTTTACAAAACATTGATAAACTATTGAAAAACACACAAAATTAATACTAGTAAGGAAAACCATAATGACGGGAACTAATAATATAAATCCAAAATCCTCCCAAACTTGGATGAGATTGTATAGCTTTATCAATGTAATTGGATTACAGTGTGACAATGAAAGCAATGCAATATGTAGCTTTTGAGTTATATTTGATATTTCAGTTTTGTTTTGTAGGTCTAATATGGACGATTATAAACTTTTGATTAATTTCAATGAAGTTATTAAAGAATAATTAATATATCATATTTTTCTTTTTTGCTAGTTTGTCCATGACCTGCGGGACTAGCTTGTGGCTTGAGAAACCGCGACTCAGGGGCATCTAAGCCATCAAAATCACCCGGGGATCACACCCAGCCTCAACCACACCAACCTTAACATGGTTGGATTTTTTGTCCCCGCAGGTTTCGAACTGGTGACTTTAACATCACAAAGTGCCTTAACAACACACTATGTCACCGATTGTCCTACACCTCGAGGACAATTAATATATCATATTAAATATAAAATATATATTTGGTATATTATAAGTATTGTTAATAAAATTTTATTTTTTTAATATCTAAAATATATTATATTAAAAAAATTAAATGATTGTTTCATTTTATCCCGTAGTTATTTTTATGGTATGTTTTTATATCTTTTATTGTTATTGTCAATATAGAGATAATGAGATTTTGAAAATAAAACAAGTGATGCATGGCAGCGTAGTCCCTGCCAGGTTGGAATGGGAGTAAATGCGACCGTGTACAGACACGTGGGTTGCAAGTTGCTGTACATGTGGTATCCATGCAGAATTTAATATTCCCAAATTAGTTTTATTTTAAATTTATCAGAAATTATTAATGTCTGCTACATCAACGAAGGTTCCTAATATCTAAGTTTGATAGAACATGCAAGATTTAAAAGGAGCGTGGACAAAAAAAATTAGTGTACAATAGTATTACATTTAAAAGGTTCTTGGACACATAAAATTTAGCATACAAAGTAGTAACGTCTGTTACATAGGTTTGTTTTCTTTAAATTAGCATTGTTGAATCAATTTTCTTTAAAAGAAGGCCTCCTGACATAAAATAAATTGAAATTTATCAAAGTATAGGTTCTTGGACACCATAAATTATACATACGAAATATGTATTTTTATAAAGTACATATTAACTTTTATAGATACCAAATATGTACTTTTATAAAGTATGGGCATGAGATTATATAGAGCATGCACAGAGTCCTCATTGCATACTTAGGAACTTTTTGGATCGCGGGTTATCGGGCTAGCGGGCTCAAAATTTGGGCTCTATTGTTCCGTGCCCTACAAATACCACCCAGAGTTCCGCGATATACAAATTGACAAGTGGACTTGCGAACTATTTGAATTTTAAGGGCCTCGTGTTGATGTAATAGCACAATTGGACTTGGGCCTTGAAATTGCAGTGCAGATGTGGCAAACAACATGAAGGACATGTGGTAAAGATGCAAGAAATGATATACTCTCTATATGTGTGAGTAGAAAAAAAGTATTGAACACAATTTTATGATATTTATATAAAAAAATTAAAAAACGTGTTACATATTCTTGAAAATTATATATATATATATATATATATATATATATATATATATATATATATGTCAAATACGATATCTCAAATTTGAATGAGTGATTTATCTCAAATTTAATTTTGAAAATGACGAAACAGAAAAAGATATGCATTAGAAAAAAGAGAATTGAAATAAAATAAACAAAATGTCTTGACATTTAGCATAGCTGAAGATGAAAATCTAGGAGCACATAAATATATAAGGAGACAAAAGAATAGTTTTATTTGGAATATATGAAAAAACAATAGTTTGCTACATATTTCTTGAAATTTAAATGTGTTTGTCATATAGACTGGGATTGGGGCTCCCGCAGACCATAAGAGAAATATGTACAAGAAATGGGACTGTGGAAAGAAGAAGTGGGAGATGATAGAGTGTATTACCTGAAAAGTAGAAATGGGAAGATATCGGTCTTTAGCTATAGATTTCTATTTAGAAAAGGTGGAATAACTGGATTGATAAAGAAAGGACTATAAGTATAGACTTACATCGATGGTACATATAAGTATTTTTGGTGTTTGCTTGCTGATGCCTTTTCCTGTTGGATTTCGTCGGCGACCCGCTTCAAGTTCTCTTCAATGTAGCTTCTCAAGGGGGCGACGTTGATGTCATTCCAAATTTTAATGCTGAAAAGTTCATTTTCTAATCCACTTAGATCAATAGAAATATTACACAGAGCCTGATGAATGTCTCCATTCTGTACCGAATAGCGGACTAGCTAGTTGTCCACGTGTTCTTCATGATATTCAAGAATCCTGTAAAATTTTCTAAAGACAACGCCTTAAAATTATCAACTTGGTTAGCGAAAGCTTGCTTGGTTAACGCCAACGAGTTGATGATTAAGCCAGGGTCTTGGAAGTCGTTGGTCCTTCCGGCTAAGTCTATTTTGGCAAGCTTTGTGAATAATGTTTCTTTCTTTGATATTTCTTGCTCACATGATTGGATGATCAGATACAGGTTCTTCACCTTCTCTTTCCAGCATGCTTCTAATTGAGTGAGCCATTTTTTGGACGGGAGGTCATGTTGTCTTCTTGTCGTGTCTACCATGTTGTTGACATGAAAGGCAAAAGGGATGACCGTGTGAAAATAGAAAGTTTCTTCATTTTTTAAATCCGACTGCAGAAGTTTGAGCAAGTTATGTGCATTACTTCCCAAGGATTCCATATTTTGTGATGTTTCCCAGGCCTTAGTAATCAGTTCCATTCTTTTGTTGATATTTTTCTCCACATATTCTCTACATGATGCGAGGAAGGTGGAGGAGCCTTTTAGGTTTGGTGCAGGGGTGCAGGGAGTTGCAGGCATGGCTATTGCCAAAGGACTGCCAAGTAATCGCATAGGAAACAAAACTTCCTTTAATTCCTTGATCTGGTCCTTCAGTTTGGCATTCTCGCCCTTAATGACTCCAATGGAATCATGAAGAGCATCTCTGGTTGCCATGTGAAGTTCAGAGATTTTGGATGCCTGCATATTAGCAAGGTCAAGTTCTGAACGATGTTTTCTTTTCTTATCTTTTACATCTCTTTTTTCAATAATTAACTTTTTAGATTCGCTTTCAAAAACAACACTCTGGAATACGAAGGATTCATCTTCGTAAAAAAATTCGGCATCAACTATGTCCATTAGGTAGCTATGGTGAATTATGTTTCTCGACTGTTCAAGGTTAAAGAATATTCTATCCAGATCAGCATCAAGATCCATGTTTTCACTCTCAATTTCGGGCTCGTCCGCCTCCCCTACAATTCTTTTTCCCTTCTTCTCCACGGGAATCTTGTGAGAACTATCAATTTTAGGATGAACCTTGTTCGTTTGAAGAACTTTGGGTTGCTTTGTTACTGTGGCAAGCCGTTGGAGTGATGCTTTGTTACTGTGGTGGTTCTGGTCCTCAGGTCCGAAGATGTTCACTGTATCTGTACAAAACTGTTGTGGAGGTGCTGCCAGTATTTTATGAAAACGTTGGTTTTATCTAGACATTGCTTGAAATGAACAAATGGAAGGGATACTATAACCTATCGAAAATGTTGGTTCAATGCGTGCGAATGGAAAATCTCCTTGAGCTCTTCACTCATTAATGACAATCTCTATGTGTGATGTATGGTGAGTTGTTAGAAGTAAAGCTTAATTATTGCATACTTAGAAGTGCGAAGGTGGCGGTTACGACGAAGAACATTTAAGGATTGGAGGTTTCGTGAACGAACCAAGTTGACGGCGTGCGAATGACATTCGATGGTATTTGAAATTAACACTAGGAAGGGATAATAAAAGCCTCCACAAATATTGGTTTAGTGCGCATTAATGGCAGATCTTCTCGAGCCTTGTGCTCATCAATGCCAATTTACACAGTGCCTGCATGATGAGTTGTTAGCATTAAATATTTAGAAACAAGACATATATATATATATATATATATATATATATATATTGATATTCTACAATTTAATTAAACAAAGTTATCAAATGAGTCGTCTTCGAGTGCAGGTTCAATTATAGATCATTGAAGTTTCGGGCACAAGATGTATACCGGGCACACGGGGCTTGAGAGGTGTTTGGCGCCCACAAAGGAACCTGAGGGCATAAAATCCGCGAACTATGAAAATGAATGGTGGTAGGTTGAACTCGTGATGTAGAGATATAGATGGACATGAAATCTGGCACTCCACCATCTGGGAACCTGCTAGCATAGACATGGATTACCCAAGTTTTGGATGCAAGATGTACACTCGGAACATGTGGAATAAGAGTTCGATAACGTGTAGCGGGGAACCCGCGGACATAAAATTGGCTAAGGAAAGCAAAGCGGTCGGTCGGACTCCTACTGCATATTTCATAATTCATGTGCAACACGAACTGTGTCATGACCAGAACAGTATGTGTACAAAGCAGGGAAAAAAAATATGTACCTTTATAAAGTATGGGCATTAGATTTTATAAAGCATGTACCGATATTGCATTCCAAACTTGGCTACTTTGTGGATCGCGGGTACTCGGGCTATCGGGCTAAAAAATAGGCCTCTATTGTTCCATGTCCTACAAATAGTACTCAGAGTTCCGCAATATACAAATTGACAGGCGAACTTGTGGTTTGGCTGAGATTTTATAGAACATGTACAGTTTTTGGATCGCGGGTTCTCGAGCTGGCGGGCTAAAAAAATGAGCCTCTATTGTTCTATGCATTACAAATAACACCCAGAATTCTGGGATATACAAATTTACAAGAGGACTTGCGGGCTGGCTGGCTCAACATTGTACTTCTATTGAATTCTGCGATATATAAATTCATAGACGGACTCCAGCGCTGGCGGGCTTCGAGAAAGGAGCAATACATACTAAATATGTACTTTTATAAACTATGGACATGACATTTTATAGAGTATGCACATATCCCTTATTCCATACTTAGCCACTTTTTTGGATCGCGGGCTGGTTGGGCCAACATTGCACTTCTATTGTCTCGTGTCCTCCAAACAACATTTGGAGTTCCGCGATATACAAATCCATAGACGAAATTGAATATGTATTACACATTACATGTAATATGTATTGCAAGTTATCGGGCTGGCGGGCTCTAAATTGACAGACGGACTCCACGAGTGGCAGGCTCAAAATTGAATATGTATTCGACATTGCATGTAATATGTAATACATATTACATGTAATATGTACAATATGAAACGGGCAAGCGGACGACTGGGCTGGCAATATAAAAGTAACTAGAAATCTGAACACGTGTATCTGCTAGTTCCGGACCTAGAAATTTTCTAACGAACGAGTAATCCATAGTAAATATGTACTTTTATAAAGTATGGATATCAGATTTTATAGAGCATGCAGGGATCCCTCATTCCATACTTAGCCAGTTTTTGGATTACGGGTTCTCAGCTTGGCGGGCTGAAAATTGGCTCTCTCTTGTTCTGTGTCCTACAAATAGTACCCAGAGTTCCGTGATATACAAATTGACAGGCGGACATTGGGCTGGCTCGCTCAACATTGCACTTCTATTATATGTACTTTTATAAGCTAGGGACATGAAATTTTATAGAGTATGTACAGATCCCTTATTCCATACTTAGCCACTTTTTTGGATTGTAGACTTGCGGGTTGGCTGGCTCAACATTGCACTTCTATTGTCCCATGTCTTCCAAACAACATTCAGAGTTCCGCGATATACAAATCCACAGATGGAATTGAATATGTATTACACATTACATGTAATATGTATCACAACTACTTTTTTGGATCACGGACTTGCAGGTTGGCTGGATCAACATTGCACTTCTATTGTCCCGTGTCTTCCAAACAACAGTCAGAGTTCCACTATATACAAATCCACAGACGGAATTGAATATGTATTACACATTACTTGTAATATGTATCGCAGGATATCGGGCTGGCGGGCTCTAATTTGATAGACGGACTCCACGAGTGGTGCACTCAAAATTGAATATGTATTAGATATTACATGTAATATGTAATACATATTACATGTAATATGTAATACATATTACATGTAATATGTACAATATGAAACGGGCAAGTGGACGCTGGCAATATAAAAGTAACTGGAAATCTAAACACGTGTATCCGCCAGTTCCATACCTAGAAATTTTCTGAGGAACGAGTAATCCATAGTAAATATGTACTTTTATAAAGTATGGATATTAGATTTTATAGAGCATGCACAGATCCCTCATTCCATACTTAGCCAGTTTTTGGATTGCGGGTTCTCAGCCTGGCGGGCTGAAAATTGGGTCTCTATCGCTCCGTGTCCTACAAATAGCACCCAGAGTTCCACGATATACAAACTGACAGACAAACATTGGGTTGGCTTGCTCAACATTGCACTTCTATTGTTCAGTGTCCTCCACGCAGCACTGGGAGTTCCGTGATACAAAAATTGACAGACGGACTCCAGGACTGGCAAGTTCAAGATTGCGATTGTCTACATGTATAACATATAATATATATGTTATATAGCTAACGTTATCTAAAAACATTATTTTAAAGTACTAAATTATTAATAATAAATATTGATATTGTACAATTAAATCAAAGAAAATTAGCAAATGAGTCGCAAGATTTGAGTTCGGGTCCAATTGTAGATCACCGAAGTTTCGGGCGCTAGATGTATACCACGCAGATGGGGCATGAGAGCTAGATGGCGCCCACAAAGGACACCGTGGCCATAAAAATCGAAAACTATGAAAATGAATGACGTTCGGTTGGACTCGTGATGTAGAGATATAGATGGACATGAAATCTGCCACTCCGCCGTCTGGGAACCCGTGAACATAGATATGGATTACCAAGTTTTGGATGCAAGATGCACACTCGGAACACAGGCAACGAGAGTTCGATAACGCGTACCGGGGAATCCATGGGCATAAAATTGGCTAAGGAAACGAAAGGGCTTGGTCGGACTCGTAGTGCATATTCCATAATCCATGTGCAAAAGCAACTGTGTGGTGACTAGACCAGTATATGTACAAACTAGGCAAAACTAAATATGTACCTTTATAAAGTATGGACATGAGATTTTATAGAGCATGCATGTATATCGCATCCCATACTTTCCCACTTTGTGGATCGCAGGCTCTCGGGAGGGCGGGCTCAAAAAATAGGTTTCTATTGTTCCCTATTCTACAAATAGAACCCAAAGTTCCGCTAGATACAAATTGACAAGAAGACGTGCGGGGTGGCTGAGATTTTATAGAGCATGTACACTTTTTGGATTGCAGGTTCTCGGGCTAAAAAATGGGCCTCTATTGTTCTGTGCTTTACAAATAACACCTACAATTCTGCGATATACAAATTGACAAGCGGACTTGCGGGCTGGCTGGCTCAACATTGTACCTCCACTGATTTCCGCGATATAGAAGTTGACAGACAGACTCCAGTGCTGGCGGGCTCCCAGAAACGAGCAATACATAGTAAATATGTACATATCCCTTATTCCATACTTAGCCACTTTTTTGGATCACGGACTTGCGGGATGGCAGGCTATAAATTGGGCCTCTAATGTTCTGTGTCCTGCAAATAGCACCCAGAGTTGCG
>ML796148.1:45078-106804 GCA_009831015.1 Picea engelmannii | reverse complement strand
TTGCGCATGACCTTTTCAAGTTGTGGTAAATTACTCTACATTTCTGGTCCAGGGGCACTATGACCTGATGTCAACTGGGATGAATTTCACTCTGATTTAGGTTGTCATAACTTAGTGTACGTTTTTTGTTTAAGGGGTGTATGGCCTCATCACATTTGGGACAAATTTTATGCATAATGTTTTTCAAGTTGTGATAACTTACTCTACGATTTTTGTTTAAGCCCTGTATGGCCTCAGCACAACTGTGATGAACTTCACGCATGGTTTTTTTGTTCAAGGCATGTATGGCCATATCGCAACCGGGAGGGTTTTCATTCTCACTAAAAAGCATGCGACGCGTATGCAGATTCGATGCGGTTTGGATGGAATGGACATTCAACCCTGAACCACTGATATGTCTAAGCAAAGGTTCATAATGGATATGTGTTGTATCTATTTTCAATGAGAGGATGTCAATTGTTCGATCATAATTTGAATCAACAGACCAGGAATGGACAGTGCCATCTGGCAAGGTCGACCGGACCTGGATATTTACTCTAAACATGATAGACAACCATTGAAAACAAAACCTGCAACCCTCCACATTCCCTTTTTCATATGGTAGTGCCATGTTTACAAGGTATTCTTGCCAACTTCCAATTGCCGACATATTTTGTAGGAGATATGGCGAAAGGTGCTCATGCAAGCACCTAAAAGCCTGTTGGCTGCCGCCTATAATTGCATTGCAGAAGGACTGTACAGTGTAAAGCCACAACGACTGCACATCGAACTTCGCTACTACCAAACAAAAAATTGCATTGAACAAACTATCTCCACAGCTAGACACAATAGTTGTTGCTAGCTGTAAACCATGGGACTCTATGCGATGCATAATCCATTTCCATTGTGATTCAAGGTCTTTGAAAATGAGGGGCAAGTAAATATGAGATTCTTCAACATTGCATATGGAAACAAATTTGTATAGTAGTGGTTCATAATGACCACTGACAACATTGGCATCATGGAACAAGATGCAATATGGATTGTCAGATGCAGTTTTGTTGAATAGTAAATATCTTGTTTTTCTTGTCAATGACCATATTCCAATTGATATATTGAGCCAGTTAGACAGCCACCGTATACAAAATGTATCTCCCCAAAGTCCCCTCTCATGTGCAGGCAGAATTGGGGATGCAGACAACCGCATCTTTGAAAAATACGTTTGGACATCATGTATTCCATGCAATTGCAGAAGAAAATCAAATTCCAGTTCGTATTCATAAGACTCCAATGCCTCAGCGTCACCATTTTTTAAATAGTCCAGGAAATAATCTATCAATCCATTGCGCAGGTCAGTCGAGGAATAGCGGAAATGCAGTAGAACCTGAAATGCATCGGAAAGGCAATCCCCTACAGTATATGAGAATGCATCCAATCTAAAAAGCCCATTGCTATGCAAAACCTAGTCAATGTTGTCATGTATAATGGAGTGTGTATCTATTTCATATGACTCAACATCTATTACTTCTTTCATCTTTTCAACTGTCATTTTGAAGCTATTTGTTAGATACTTTCAGTTTGCATGAAAGTAGGAAAAAACAAAAAAAGAATAAAAGTAGGAAAAAACAAAAAAAGGAAAGAAAAATAGGAAAATTTCAAGCACGGAACTGGGTACCAATCCCTATATGTATTTTTCAACCTTGTTCTTGTCAATTTCAATCCCCCCTAGTCCTCATAGAAGACGAGAAGAAAACAAACCCACACTGGAAAGCGAACCAAACAAAAAGAAACAACGTAAATAAATAACACCATAAATTTACTCAGCAGAAAGATTGATTTGAACCTATTCATGGCGTGCATCCTGTTATCACACTAAATTGCCTTGGGTCTTTTAGTTTGTTTTTATCCCTTTTTAAGCCTTAGATTTTAAATTTAAAAAAAAAATTCATCCCTTTAAAGTTTATGTTTGGTAGGACCCCTTAGATGATTAAAGTTTTGAGTCATAGCTCTAGTTTGATCCTCAAATTGATTTTTGGTCTTAGAACCATTTTAGCTCATGACTTATTTTTTTGGTCCCCTTCATGACTTGTCCCTAGGTCGATCCCTCCCATGACTAGACTGATGTGACACACCTTTCTCCTCACTCATGACCTCGTAGGCATGCCTCATTGTCCTTGCCTACCTGTCCAATCATTTTTCAAACTGGAGCATTGCTCACTCATCAGGCGGTTCTGTAGCGCCTTACCCATTCATCATGATTTCCACCATGAGTTATGATTACCACGACTGATGCCATGTTCCTTGTTTTCCGTGCCAGAAGTCAATTAAAGGATGCCTTCAAGATCTTTCATTTACGAGCCCTGGTAATAGTTTCTAATTTTGAAAAGATCAACAGTGATGCTCTATGCAAATTCACAAGTTCTGATCAGGCGACAACAAGGCAACCAAATTTGAGGCTGAAGTAGATTCGAGGGCCGAAGTTTTCGCAATTTCATCCTGAGATTTCGTTGAAGATTCCAACAGGTGTCTACTCCACAGGTATCCTGTGTTGCCTCCTTTGCATATTAATTTTCACAAGAAATTTGCGCTCAGGTTTTGGTTTGTTGAGCTTGCACAGTTGTAAGGGACTCGTCTTTGCATGATAGCCTTGTCTTCTCTCCTTTTTAGACCTGTAAACTTCATTTCCTGTACCTAGGTCTGATTACTGTTGTCTGCCTTAGCCATTGAAATTGCAAGCTCTTAAATAGCCTATCCTCTGCGTATGCGTCGTGCTACTCAAAGGCGTTGCTTAACCATACCATGTCTCCCCTACTCCCTTTGTGATTCGAGTTGAGTGAGCTTTCCTGGTTTCAAAAGGCAAATTACAGGAGTACCTTCTCATTGTTTAAACCTTCAGTACATGTACAAGTCTAAGGGTGTAATTCCCACAGTCAAGCTTGGCTTGTTAGCACCAGTCTGTTTCAAAAGGCGAGCCTTGTACATTTGAAGCCTGATTTTAAGTCTTCCTGGTTATTGATATCCTATAAGCCTTTAAAATCTCTCATTCTAAGCCATGGAGACCCCTCAGACAAAGAAGACACACAAAGGAGGCAAAGTGGTTAGGACATAACCTATGGACATGCATCTTTTTGATACAGAGCCCATGGCAAGAGAGGTCTTTCAAAGAGTGGGTTGCCTCTCTTTCTGCGAGAATATGCAGAGAGGCCATCCAGAGGTAGCAAGATAGTTTGCATTACATTTTGATGGCAGGAAAACCAAGGTTGGGGATTTGGAATTTGTGGTGACTGAAGCCTCTATCTCAGCTGCAACAGGAATCCCCATTTCAGGTGAAAAGTGGTTCAAAGACATGGCTTTGAGTTCAACCTATGCTAAATATCTCTTTAAACCTGAATATCAAGCAAATGATTTGTCTAAAAGTATGCCAAGGAGTCAATTGATTGAACAATTTGACAAAATATTGAAGATCATACAGAGATATTTTACATGTGAAGAGAGATTTAACACATTGTACCAGTACCATATAAGGATTTTGCTACATTTTACTAGTAAGGCTGAGATGAATATTCCCTATTACCTGTTAAGGAGCATAGGTAAGATGTCAGACATGATTCAAGCCAAATCTAAGGATGTGGATTCTAGCCTTTTCCACTCTAGATTGATTATAATTCTAGTCTCTGAGGAATTGGGAAAGAAAGAGATTTCATGGGAGCATTTTGCTATTACTTCTCATTTCAAGTTGAATCTTGTATCAACTCCTCAATCATAGAAGGCAAGTCCTTTATCACCCACCAGTTCTACTAAAGCAGGAACCAATAGGAAGAGAAAGGGTAGAGCCCCTGTTTAAGTTTCAGAGGTCAGCAAGCAGGTCACAAGAGTTGAGAAGGAAGCTTGTCCTTCCTCACAAAGAGATTTTTCACCACCTCCTCCACTAGGGTTAGAAGAGGTTCCTTCTTCTACCAAAGATACATCCAAGAAAGGGAAGAAGCTACTCTTCCCCTCTTCTCCTCCAGCAGTCGAAATCAAGGGTAAAAGACCTTTCACAAGGTCATCAATTCCTAAGGAGGTTTTCGAAGAGCAGTCTTTACCAACAACCCCTATTCAAAAGAAGAAGTGTGAAGGCATTGAAAAGCCTATGGTAGAGAAACAAGAAACCCCTGTGCAGAGGAAGAAAGGTAAAAGCAAAGACACCAAGACACTTGATGATGTAGACATGTCACTTCCCATGCAGGTGGAAAAGGAGACTGAGAAAAAACCTATTGAGACTGTGCATGTCACTGCTCCTCCCGACAGTCAGACCTTCAAAAGACTTATCAGGCAACTTAGGGATGCAAGAAAAGAGGTGGCTCAATTGAAAAAGGAAGCCATGTCTGACAAAGCTAAGATGACAGAGCTTATGGATGGCTACAGTCACACCCTTGACTTGGCAAGGTTTGCAGCAAGAAGGGCCCAACCCGTTCATAGACAACTAAAGAATCTTTACAGGCAGAACAAAGGCTTTCAGTCTCAGAACAGGTAGCTAAAGGTAGAGCTGCAACACTTTCAAGATGAGGTAGCCCAAAGAAATTTACAGGTATTGGTTGAAGCTGCCATTGAGAATGACAAACCAACAGTTAAGGAGAGCACAACCACACTGAAAAAGCCTGTCATTGCTAAGAAGAAGAAGTTTGTTGTGCCAAATGAAGATCCTCTTTCTACCAGAAAGAGTGTGAGGTTAAGTGTCAAGGTGACAAAATAGCTGGTAAAAGGTAAACCCCATTTTTGAAGATGGTTCCTTTTTGGGAGGGTTAACTAATATTCAAATATTACCACTGCCATCTATACAAGCTTCTAAACATTTAACTATCATAGTTTTGGACTTTTGCGAAGTGCTAACTCCCTTAGTGGTAAGTGCACTACCTACAGTACTGCCAAGTCACCTAAATACAATGGGTTTGACATTATGCAAGGCCACTATTTTCTCTACACATGCTCAAGGTTGGAGGCGCTGCATTTTTTACAGTGCTACCTAAACCTGTACACAGACGCAGCATAAGTGGCTCTACCTAATATCTGGCAGAGAATAAACCTGCACATAGTGGCGCTACGTAAAGGCACTACCTAATATTTCACAGAGAACAAAGGTTGGCACATAGGCGCAACACAGTGGCGCTACGTAAAGGCACTACCTAATATTTCACAGAGAACAAAGGTTGGCACACATACGCAACACAGTGGCGCTACCTAAATGCGCTACCTTTTCTACTTTCCCAGTTGTGAAATACGCTACTCAGGTTGCTACCTAAAGAAGCTACCAGCAGACACTAGGGATCCAGGAAGGTCAGGCCAACAACTTTTTGGATGGACGATGATGGAGAAAATTATAGAAGCAACAGCTGGAATTATGAGGACAACTACATGCTCCTAAAAGACACATGGCAAAATAGGAGCTGCGCAACAAAAGATAATCAAATCAGTTTGAAGCTTGGTTGGATTAGTCACCAACATTTTCCTGTTTTATAGCATAGGTTGTTAAATAAGTTGTTAGATCAAATAAATATTTAGAGATTTTCAAGGGAAGGAGGCAAGCTCGTGCCTCCAGCTGTTGCCTCCCTTTTGTTATAAATAGATAGATCAATTGCTTTAGCAGGTTCAGATGGTTGAGCAAGGCTCCTTTAGACTGTAATATTTAGATGAAGTAATTGTGATCTAGCTATGTACTGGACTTAAGACATTTTGGCTAATAGAAATCAACTTCTCTTTTAGCTTACTTGCTTCTAATGCTAAATGTTCATGCTTTGAATGATTCACATGAATTATTGTGGTGATGTTATGGTGGATGTTTGATCATTATATTATCATGATGTTTATTTAGCTTCCTTAGTTTTTGAGTTCAAGAAGATCCTGTGTTAAGAAGCTTTCCTCCTTAGGCTTTTGTAGACCTGATGTGAACAGGTCCAACAACTTGCAAAGTTGAAGAACAACAAACTAGTGATAACCACGAAGAGGTCCAACTGCAACTGCAGGACCTCAACTTTGTAAAGTTGAATCAAACAAGAGCAAGGATCATGGAACGAACCAATGAACAAGCATCGAACACTGAACCACTGATGCTAGTGGAGAACAATTCAACACAATTTCACTGCAAACAACACCATAAAAAAATGGAACGAAACTATATTGCAACGCCTCTGTAAAATAAACATTTAAGACTGCCAGACCTGTTAGGTAAACACTTAAGACTCTCATAATCGTCGAACAACGTAGTCCTGTGCAAACATTTAAGAAAAAATGCAACGTGGCAGGTCTCTTCTCTCGAAGCACGCAAGAATAAAGCAAAAATCAGACATAGTAACATGCTAGAGAATGTATTCTACCTAGCAGAAAATGCTAAAGCAAACATTCGAACTAATGCTAGCAATAAACCACCTTCGACCAATGCATAAGAAAATATATGATTCAAAAAGACCATACACGATGAAATACTTTGGATATGCCAACATATATAACATTGGGAATAGCGAAGCCGACAATAAGACCTCCAATCCATTCTCCAATCAAATCATGACAAATGTGGTACTTTTTATTATATAAAAATCGGTGTTTTCAGTTCCCTGGTTCCAACAATAGATAATATGGAAATATTTGTGGTCAATGGACAATCTAATACGAGGTCAACGAATTATCGATTGCTATAGTCCCTCTATGCCTACAACATGGACTAATAAGAGTGTAATAAATTTGAAATGAATAATAAAATTGATATTAAGAAATTTAATAATAAATGTAGATATAGTTTAATTTTAGTATTGGAATAAGAAAAAATAATAATATTTCAATTATTTCAATTATTTTATATGGTAGCCAAAAGTGAATTTAGAGTTATAATTTTTTTAATTAATGGAGGATGTTATTTTATAAAATCTAGAGCCATGATTATGTATTTAGAATATATAATGAAAGTCTGAATTTGGAATATAAAAATAAATTGCTCAAGTTAAATAATGAAAGTCTGAGTTTTTAAAGTTTAGCTTAATTATTAAAAAAAAAAAAGATAATCTATAAATAGAAAATTTTATATTTCTATGAATACACTTGAATTAATATTATTAATGGATAGAAAATGTTCAAATGCATCCATAAATTGTTTAGTATTAGAGAGAAGTAATCTAGGCATCCAAGCTCACAACATACATTTGAGTTTGATAGCTTATTTATACAGAGGCCCACGAAATTGTAAAAGAAAAAATCTAAAAACCTTAATCGGTCAGAGATATCTTCTAGTGAAGACGCCATTGAGCACACATTGGCACTTCCCGCCGGTTTGTCATAAGCTGAATGCCAACTATTCTTTGAGTAGCCTACAAGTCTTTACAATCGACTTATAAAACAATGGGACTAATGGCAACAAAAAAATAGAAGATTTTTCAGAATTTCCTAGAGAAGGCGTGCGCTTGACATCTTGCTTAATGAGAAGATAATTTACTTCAATGATTATTTTTTAGATAGAAAACACTATTGAGCAATCAAGGGAACCGTTTCATGAAACAGATGAAAAGCTGGCTATCAGTCCAGTGATGGTGATGCAGGTTATCAATAAATGAGATGCACAATCACAAGATTCTAATAGACATAATATGAGAACGTGACACCATGTTTAATGGTTATCAATATTTCCATCAAAATTCAATCAAAATCATTATCAATATTTCCATAAAATGATATTAAAAAAAAAAAAACAATATAGCAAAAAAATAAAGAATAACAACAAAGCAAAGAAATTACTATCAATATTCCAAAAGAATATTATAATAAATTCAACCAAGGTAATTATCAATATCTTCATAAATTGCTATATAAGAAAGAATAGCAACAAAGCAAAGAGATTACTCTGAATATTCCATAGAAATACTACAATATTTTTATATATAAATGCTATTTTAAAATTTCTATAGAAATGTTATGTTGAATGGATAAAAGAAATTACAACCCAACAAGGAAATCACTATCAATAATTCATAGAAATATACAATGTTTTTATAGAATATGTTATGAAAAAAATTACTATCGATATTTCATAGAAATACTAAATTATTAATTTCCTTTCGGTCTATCCTAAACAGATAAACAAATAAAATCAATTATTAAGATCTGTGTATGAAATACAAAAAGATATATAACTCATCAACATCAATAAATTTTATCATTTAATACGTAGTCATTAGTTAACCATAAATCACTTTAAAAGCAATTTGCTATCCGATGCCATGCCAAAGCAAGGAATAATTACTTGCCTTTAAAAAGATATCAGTGAGACTCTGAATGATACAAGTGTAAAGAGTAGAGAATGTGTGAAAGTCAAACTAGCAAGGATGGTATAAAAGTAAATTAATATCATTATCGAGTGGAGGATATGTGAAAAAAAATAAAAAATACAAAATGAGTAAACAAATCAAAACTTTATAGCCATCCAAATAAATGAAAACTAATTAAATGAACAATATGATGCATGATTTTTAATTCAACTTTCTATGTTTTAAATTTATAAAATTCGAAATATAAAAATATTTCTACTAAAATGCCTTGGAATCATATAAGGCAACTAAATTTTTGCTTCCGAGTGCATGTATGGTATTTTGATATGACAGCTAGGACAAAAGTGAGGTGGACATAATATTACACATATCTTCCAAATGAAGCGTCCACGAATTTTCAGTTCTTTTATCAATTGAAACTTTATTTCTACATCACCTAAAACTTTCACTTGTGACACGTCACTTTCAGTTGCTAATTTATCTTTATCACGTGGCACACCACTTTCAATTACTAATTTATATCACATTAGATCACCGACAATAATAACAACATCTTAGTCTAGTCCCTCCTGGGTTGTAAAGAAATGCACTACGTACATTAATTACTTACATCGAACCAAAACATTTCACCCACACGAGATTGTTACCGATGTCCTCTACGAGCATGATTTTAAAATAAAATATTTAAAACACCTTGTGTGGTAGCCACGCGTTACAATTGTATTTCAACATGCATGCAACAGTTTGTGGGAATTTAACGAAAGGATCACAATTGGAGAAGGTTGACAATATTTTTTTGTTGGAGAAGGTTGACAGAGAATGAGAGGACAACGTTCGGTCGAGCTAAGAGGATAATGAGCTCCCATAAGTCATTTGCTTGACGCTCCCTTTCCATGTTTTACATGGATAATGGTTGAGCCGAGCTTGGATTCATAACATCTGCACAACCTGTAAATGATACTTGCATTCAGAGTCTTGACAAACAACTCAATCACTATACAAACACAATGTTGTATGTTTTTCACTACTCCACTCCCATGTTGCCCCTTTCACATAACATTTCTTTCAAAAAATCACTATATGCCTCAGAATAGACATTCAAATCCTTCTATAGATTTTGAAAGAGATGATCCTGCATGCTTCTGTTGGTTTTTTGTTTTGGTTTAGTTTGAGCAGGGATGAGATACATATATTTAGATATATATTTTACCAATAAATATAGATAGATATATTCCCAATAAACGTGTACAAAATGGGATGCCTCTGGTAGATAAGGGTTTAGATGGCTATGCATACAGTCTAAAGGGTTGTTTCATGTTTTTTTATGAGTGTTTTTTTGAAATTTCCATAGCATGGAAATTGCAGGTTTTAAGTCTTCAGAGAAAGCTCATTGTAGGAGAAAGTAATTCGAGGTAACGCTCGATCTATACTCATCGATTCCTTAAATTTATTTGATGGGTTACTTGCGCTATTCCTCAAGTTGATTCTCTATGCTACAAGCTGCAAGTGGTTGGTTGTTTCACTCTTCGGTCTTCGTTAGTCAGGGGCCCGTAGAACATTCAATTCTATTGACCGGTGGGTATATCAACGTGAGCTAGAAGAAGCATCAAAAGTAAGAGCATGCTTTGATCAATGGGGGGTTCAGTCTGTGGAAGGTGAGATCTCAAATCCAAATCTTGATCTTGCGGATAACGACCAGGGTTTGAGTATAAGATTCAGAATTTCTATAATTATAGGCTTAGTTCTGAGCATGATAATAGTCATCCTTTCCATTGTTGCGAAGAGGGAGAGACCAGTTCACAGTTTTATGTGCTGGCCGTGGATTATTAGTCTTTTATGCAAGATATTTTCTTCCTATATCCTCTTCTAAGTGATGCAAACTAAACCTACATTGACATATTATAAGTCTTCTATGATATTTTCTACTGTAGATACTGATAGTCATGTTCAGTATATGTGATGATTTACTTAATATTTGGAACGAAATATTGCTAAGCTAAGATCTGTATGTTAAATCTTGTCCATTACATAATTTCATGCGAATATTTGGAACAAAATATTGCTAATCTAAGATCTCGAACATTGTTGTTCAACTTCAGTAAAAGCAGTCTATAATTTGAATTGAATACCCCTTTTTGTAGGGGTGACACCAATGGGCGAAGGCACCGTTGAGCTTTACGTCGAGAAGGTGAACAACATAGGGCTTTGTGCTATCACTCAAGTTGCGTCTCTGCCACTATAAGCTGCTTGGAGGTCTTGTTGTTAGAAGGTACTTACTGGATGATCTTCAAATTGGTCGAGATCGACGACATGATCTTCAAATTCATCGAGACATTGTCCATTCAACAATATGTATATATAAAAATTGAATAGATCATATGACTGACTTATTAATGGAATGGTTGCGTAAACCGACTTGTTGACTGTTGTCGGTTGCGTGCTATCATGACTTGCCTTAACTGCTGCATCAAAGAAGTCAATGTATCTCACCTAATTACATAATTACGCATCCCTATGGCATTAATGTATTTTATAAAGTACACCAGCCTGCTAAATACTTAAGCCATTTCTTAATGCTTGCTTAGTTTGTTTATTATTTGTGTGCTACCATCGGTTCTGGAACAAATACATTTTTCTTCTCAAAGAGAGTCTTAGCGATAACAATGGATGAAACTCTTGTTAATGTTGGTTTAAGCATGGAATGATGATGGTAGAAATAAAATCAGTTGTGAGTGAATTATGACATGTATAATATCAAGAGCAAATTGTTGGGTACATATGGATTTATTGCTCGTAGTGTTTTCCATGATTGCTTGCCAATAATCTCACCTCATCGTGCCAACGGATCCACCGAATACGCCACTGAATCCACCGAATACACAGACTTCCCACCTCTAATTGGTTCTGATCATCACTGGTCTCTGTCTATCTTGCTACATGTACCTATCACCAGTCTCTGTCTATCTTGTTGCCTCTTCCTATCAAAAGCTTCTCCATAGTTAAGCGCACACTAACCGACTTTGTATCGTGACTGTGATTTATTATTAGTTACATTACTCCAAGTAATATATTTCCCGATCCACAAGATAAGAATTTGGTGGCTGAGATAGCATATTGCATTACCAAAACGATGACAGAAAGAAGAAAGGCAACTATGGTAGAGGAGGTGAATTTTCCAGTTACGAAGAAGCTCAATGAAAGTAGTGAGTATTCACAGGCAACTGCATTCAAAACTACTAAAAAACCTACAAAATAACATATCAACTGCATTCGCAACTACTAAAAAACCTGCAAAATAACATATCACCACGTAAGATCATAAATTCAATTTTGGATTGTGTGTAAAATTTAAATATGAGGGATATTAAGTATCACAATCATGTCATTACAATTGAGATATACGTGTCATATATCCATAAGCTATGGAGATATACGTGTCATGTATCCATAAGCTATGGAGATATACATGTCAGGTATCCATAAGCTAAGGACAGACGACGAAAAAGCGAGAGAAAACTCCCCCTAAAAGAACGCCTTCGGCGTAATTAATATTAATTTCAAATCTATTAAAATATGCTTAGAAATTAGTATCCATTTTAAATCTATTAAAATATGCTCACAATTAACCACTTTAATAATACTTCAAATATATTAGCCAATTAAAATTGAGAAAACAAAGTTTATTGACAAGAAGGGATAACTAATTCAATCCTCCATGCGGTAGGGATGATGTATAAATTAGAATAACAAAATCTCTACAAGAATAATAGATGGAAAGTACATTTGTTGTGGAAGAGAGAAATAAATAGACAAATTTAGAACTATTAGCAAATGCAATTGAAAATCCAATAAATTACATGTCAAAATACAAATGTATAGTTCATAGATGATATTAATTTAGAACTATTAACAAATACAATTGAAAATCCAATAAATTACATGCCAAAATATAAATGTCTAGTTCATAGATGATATTAATTTAGAACTATTAGCAAATGCAATTGAAAATCCAATAAATTACAAGCCAAAATACAAATGTCTAATTCATAGAAGATATTAATTAACAGTTCTCTTGGCTAATGTCACTTTGCAATTTTCTGACACACATAACAAATTAAATATAGTTTTATAAACAAAGAAACATGCACTATAAAATATGTTTAGCTATTTATGTCAAGTGCCCAACTAATAACTAGTTACCAATTATATGAACAATTTTTGACATACATAACAAATTAAATATAGTTTTATAAACAAAAGCAGATAACTTCATTTTATTTGGTGTAGCTTAAATTTAATAACAGAGTGATTCAACCATAGGAACGAAACCTTTCAAAGAAATAACATCGATATTTTTAATTATTGATTAAATCTTCGTTAAATTGCCGACAAAACCTGATTAAATTGTGATAAATCCTTGTTAAATTTAAATTTCAATATTCAATTATGTTTCTGTGAAGAGAGGTGCTACAAACCAAGTAGGCTCAAAGGACGTCAAAATTCATTGCAGCTTGCAACTCATGACAATGAAGGAGAAGTGCAAAATAACTCCAATTTCTCAAACAAATTATTCAACTCAAATTTACATCGCAATGCTTTCTTTACGAAAATACTCCTGAATAAATCTCTGAGACTTACATCTTCGAGCCTGTTTTCTTGAAATGCTTTGTTGACTTGCAGCATGAGATCATATATATTACTCCCATGCTGCTCTCGCCCTCTTCGACAATGTATGGATACTCATCTTTAGTAAAGATCCCACCATTATCTATTATATATTGGAAGGTGTTGTCCATAAGCCCTCCGTTGCAACCTGCGTTCTCTTCACTGCAATCGACCAACTGTTGCTCTGATAAAGAAACCAACTTCCCCGTTTTGATATAGTTAATTCTCTCTATGGAAGCTATAGTCCAAAATGCCCAACAACTTCCTGCAAGACCAAAAAATACCTAATCAGTGACAATACAATACGATGTTAGGTGTAAAGGAAAACACCTTAAAATGTTACAAGAAATTTTGTACAAAAACATTTTGCTATCATTTACCCTACATATGTGTTGAGCTACCATTGATTTTGCAGAAATCGGTTAAATTCGAAGCGAAAAACATACAAACACGTGTCGTTCTCTCTCACCGCGACTATCTGCATGAAGAATGCAACACATGCAACGTATAAGAGCAGAGGTGATGGGATGTCAAACCTGAAATCATGTCAATATTGTCAGATTGTCAGGTAGGCTCTGCAGAGGAATTAAATGATAGTGATAATAACTAGGGCTTTAAATACAACATTGAATAGACAACAAGAGTGGTTAACCTCTGACAACGATGGCAGTGAACATCTTGAACATCTGACAGATCATAAGTGAAAATTTAATGCAGGTGATGTTACCAAGATTACCACCGACGTTTGGGAAATAAGACCTCAAAGTTGAGGTCCAATTATATGAAAGAAAAATAAAACATTTTTATTTATTTTAATTAAAATAAAATCATTATTAGTATATTCCTAAGTTCAACATTAGAAATGAGAGGAAATTTTAAGTCAAATATGGAACTAATAGCAAGTCGACGAGTGACTCATTGTGCTATAGTCCCTCGCCTTTCAGTAGGGACTAATAAGGGTTTAAAATGTAAGTATTGCCATAGAAACGATTATGACAAGGAGCATTGTTGTGCATTACATTTTGAATTGTTTTTAAAGAATGAAGTTAAAAAGTTGTTCTTTATACCACACGCTTTTAGATAGATGCTTAAAAGGAATTATGGAGAAGTTTTTACAATTCAAGGAGATGAACAACAATAGGCCAACAAGTTCATGGAGAGAATCCAACAGATTCACATGTAGGTCAAAGAGTAGTGACAGTGGGTACAATGGAGGTATAAGGAAAGACATGACAAACCCTTGGCTAGCCATCGATTCAAATTGGGGGAGTTTGTGTGGCTACATCTTAAAACAAGGTAACTAAAAGAGCTAGAGAAAAAGCTTGAGCACATTTGACATGGTTTGTGCAAGATTCTGCCATAGGTAACAAGAACACTTTTTGGTTAGGGTTGACTTCATATGTGGCGATTTACCATATCAACAATGTATAGTCTTGAGTTGTTAGAACCTTTTATGCTCGATGTGGTGGAATAAGTATTGCATGTGTTACTATTGGTTGAAGATTTGACGCCTAAGGTACAAACCGAGCTAAGGGAAAATGTTATTATGCAAAAAAGAACTCATGAGAGTTGGGAGGAAAACATGATTTATCTCATGTGGCTCTGAAGGGCCAGGTTCCATCTAAAGCAAATTATTTAGGCAAAAAGAGGTAGAGAGCAGATTTTCTTGCCTCCTCCTCCAAAATTGTTAAGTTTTCAAGGACCAAAAGTCTCCTAGAGGAGGAGGTATAATATGAAATTAGATCCTCAAAGTCATTAGGTCCCATGAGTAAGTTGTTTGGAGATGGAAATAGTTATCGACCATGGATCTGACAACAAGGTGATGACCTACAAGGCGAATGACCAATGAGGTAGATGATCGATGAACAAATCACTGACAAAGTGAGGATTAACTAGGTGGATGATCAACAAGACGGTCATCAATAACCAAGTCTTTGAAAATAGGGTCATTGGATAGAGGTTGTTGATACCAGAGTCATTGAGGGTGGAAGTTATCCATTAAATGTTCATCAACAAGCATGCTATTGAACATAGAGTCATTGACATCAAGTCATCAAAAACAAGTTTATTAACGAAGTATTTTTCAATTTGAAAGTCGGCAACATAGAACTCATCAACAAAACAAAAAGGAAAATTTACATGGGTTTTGTCAACCACAACTACAACAATATGTAAGCCAATCATCACAAGTCATATGTAAATAATTTAGCCACCATGCAATCCATGATCTAGGTGACATGTGGAGGGATAAAGAAGTCATTCAAGGGAGATCAAGAAGGAAGGGCAATGAATTCTTATTATAATGGAACCGAGAAAAAAAGCCAATGACTTGTAATTTAATCTTGGAGAGAAGGTTACTTAAGGAAAAGCTACAATGAAGTAAGAGATTAGTCACTTGAGAGGTACAACCAAAGTTTGCAGAGTAGGGGAGAGAAGACAACCCAAGTTTTAAAAGGTTTATGAGCCCAAAGTGAAAGTGTAAAATGTCATGAAAATCATAATCCTATGAACAACAAATCATAGAGGAGGAATTATATAGTGGTAAACATTGTTCAGTGGTCTACAAGCTTGAATGAGATCTAGAATTTTTTCCCTTTGAGGATTCACAAGCCCAATTGTTTTCCAATTGTGTAGATCTCTATGTGTGTGTGGTTGCATAATAGTTTTGTAATTCACCTTGTGTTTTTTTAATAATTTGAATTAGGTAAAGAACATCATGGACTATAAGCACAAGAAAAATTAAATGTAAGTTAACTCGAATACACTATGTAGATATATTGGGTGGTTTTGACCTGCCCATTAGAATATGGATCAATATGTAATTTTCAATTTCATTAATGTAACATTTTAATATTTAAAATACAACAATAATTACAACTATTGAAATAAAACATAGATATAAAAAACCAAAACAAAACAAAAGAATGAAAGAACCTACACATACAAGATTAGATTGCACTTACAAATTGAAGTAATGGAGAAAGACTTCTCTGATAACAATAATATGAGGGGTGGCAGGTGCGGGGGGAGAGTCAACATCGATCCCAGAGGAAAAAACTGAATTAACCTATGCATGGGGCCTAGGGAACTCCTCAAACAATCAAGTTGAAGCATATGCCCTGTTACAAGGTTTGCGTATAGCTATTAACTCCTAGATTCACTTGATGATTGTTCTGGGAAACTGAAGCACAATTGTTAATCATATGGTCTTGAAAACCTTTCCAAATAGCTATAACATTGCATCCATATTAGCTTGATCTTATCAAAAGGTTGACAACTTTCAAAAGATTACATTCAATCAGGTTCTAAGGGAGCACAATTAACAAGAAAATCAGTTTGTCGGTGAGGCTACAATACTGAAAGTGGGGGTGATTGGGATCAATTAAACCACACGTTACTAACCCATACCTTAATCAAATATCAACGACCCAAAGGCATGCACTAATGTATTAATTCTCCTTATGTCATGCATATATGAGCCTCATTCTCAAAGTGAGGCGAGTAAATTGATGAGATTGGTGTATCCCGATCACATGCTTAGCTTCATGGTGACACACAATTTTGAATTATTGACTAGTGTTTGCCACCATCAAGGTGGGATTATTGATCCATGGAGAGGAAGATGTCCATGGGAAGTTGGGAAACTACCTAGTAAGAGATGTTGTAATTTTTATTTTGGTAGTGTACCTGTATTGTTTTGTTAATTTTAATTCAGGAGGATACCCAGGAGGGTTACTGTTTCTATGCTACATCTGTGCAATTTTTTTTTTTTAATCTCTTTCCCTCTCAATCTTTTTTTGGATTCTACCCTCTTGGAGTGGGTTGTCTTTTTTGTTTTTGAGCACTCACTCTCAATAAGTGTGGAGAGCTTCCTTGGTTGGTATGGTCCTCTATTGTGTCCAATGTTCTCAAGCATTATAGTTCTTAGAAAGCGACAAATTGGGGGGATTATGGTGGTGATCTTATGGGCAAGAAGGATTATATTTTGGTTTCTAGTTTGTAGTTTGTATTAGACCCCGGCCTGGTGGCTTGGTCTTTGCAGCGTCCTAATGGATTACAAGAAACTGCAAGAAATTAGACATGTTCTTTGGAACCATGAGGAATCAATCAAATGCAATAGGGCTTCCATCTTTTTAGTCACTACAAAGGTTCATGATAACAAGCATCAAGCCATTTTAAATTTGCATCAAATATGGGTACTCTAATCCAACATGAACAACAAATATTTACTTTAGAAGCAGATTGTGACCTACTAAAAATTATGGTTCTAAATTTGAGCAAGGGAGTCTAGTCAGGGGCCTCGATCCAAAGAATGTTGGTGAATTCAACACAATGGGAGTTAAAGAAAGAGGACATTGTGCACTAGTTGGTTAAAGATATGGAGATTGTGAAGCAAGATTATGTCCCATCAAATGTAGACTTGGAAGAGGCTATCAACTAAGTATCATGTTTTTTCCCCCGGATTGGGTGCTACTTGGAGAGATTGAGGTAGGTAGGACTTGGCGCTTGAGAGGACCATGGGGTGGATGTGGTGACGACTGGCCCTATCTTGTTCGACATCCGACTCCCACATGAATGCACTAATGAGAGTACCTAGAACATTCTGAATACACTAATGAGAGGAGCTGGAACATTCATTTTGTGGAGCAGGAGAAGCTAGGACATGACGAATGTTTGGATCTTCGAACAACTCACACTAATGTCAAACTTCATGGAGGTTAATGACCCTGGTTCATTGGTACATTTGGCTCTTATGGTGATGATTATTGTGGGTTGCTTAAGCATAGATCAGAGGTACCCCGTGACCCATTCCGACTTTTGTAGTTGGTTGTTGTTCGATTTCTGGCTCTCATCCTACAAGAATTTGGTCTCTTCTTTTATCCCCCCTGGCCTATTCTTATCTTTCCCCTTTGCACTTCCATGGCTCCACACATCGTCCATGCTAAGAAGACCCATGTCTTCCAAACCTGTGTTTCCATGGTTGTTGATAAAGTTGTTGATTTTTATGCAGTGTCGGTCCCTCAAGAAGTTCAAGTTGTCATGCTAGCCCTAAAAAGGATGTTAGGATTATTTGAGAGCCCCAAGAAGATGAGGAGGTTGATGCTCATGTGGGGGATATCATTACAAATATGGGATGCACTCAAGCCAGAGATTCAAAATTCTACAAGACTTTAGAGATGTATTAGCACACGAAGACCATGGTTGCTCAGGGAATGTTCCGAAAAGACCAAGACTACATGCAATTTAAATTGCGCATGGAAGCTTTGGAGGACCAGAACTGCCTGCTCATCATAATGGTTTATTGGTCAGTCAAACGTAATGGAGATTCTTTCCAAGTCACTTGGGATGACTGTTAGCAACCTGGGACTTCAATGGATGTGAGGCTCACTGCCATCACATCCACATATGCTTCTCAGGTGCCCCATTTCCACGCTTGAAAGTGACCTAGCTTTTTCTAGTATGACTCTTTATGGGTCTTTTTTGCTTCAGATGTTTAAGCTTGTTTAAATTATCTAGTTTACTTGTCAATTAGCTTTATAGGCTTCTGCATGTTTACAATCATGATTGATCACAATTTTGATTTAAGCCTACTTTCCCTCTTTGGGCAAGCAAACAATTATTGGTTTTTTTGCGCTCTTCTTGAAAAATCGTATGTTATATGGACTATTGAGGATAGCAGCTATCTAAGTACATTTTGTTAATAGCTTAATAGAAAATTCATACTTACTTACAAAATAAAAACCAAGTATCATGTTTTTTAAGTTTATTAGAATACCAAGCGTTCATTTTAGACTCTATAGTTGCAGGATGTACTAGGACTTTTTGCTTGATGACATATGGAAGCATTGTATTTGGTATCTATTTGGCTTAAATTTTTTGGAAATGAAGTATGATGTAATCTTGATGTTAGCTCAACTACAACTTTATATAATATAATTTTTTTAGTTTCGATTTAAAAAAACAACAATACGCTAGTTAATTGGATTGATAATAAGATGTATATGGGAGGTATACAAGGAGGAAAAATTATTTGCAACTTAGGTCAACCGAACCAATAGTAAGGACTCCCAACTCTTAGAAAGTTACCCATAAATGCGTGAAGACACATCAACAAATTTAGGGAACCCCCCCCCCCCACACACACATTTATGTATGTAAGGGGGGGAAACTATCTACAACTCAGGTCAACCAAAAATATGGACTCCGAACTCTTAGAGAGCTACCCATAAATGCATGAAGACACATCACTGAATTTAGGGAAACCCTTGCCACTTGTAATAACCCATTTACTCGTTTCCTTGCATCCAAGGAAGACAAGCTCATAACCAATCAGAAGCAATTTTAAGTCTTACTCTAAGACTATAAGGGTGGTTTCAACCCATATCTATTTCTCCTGGAAAACTAGTATCCCATGTTGATCATTGCTAGAGCTTTACCAATAGAGGCATCAAGTGATTTCAAGTAACACCTTGCTTTAGCCCCATTCATAAAGCCAAGGATTATACCCAAGTGCACAAGGTTTATTAATCAAATTATAACAAAAGCCTCACTTTAAACATAAGTTAATAATAAAAGTGATTGGGCCTTTGTTATATAAAAGTGATATATATACAATATTGGAATACAAAATAATGCCTAGTGCTAGAACACTGCTACAAAACCATAAGCACACACAACATAACTCATATGTAGAGACTAATGCCTTGCTAAAGTGTTGTAGTTAAGTACACAATATTTGATCAAACTCGTTGTAAGTTGCAAACTAAATTGCAATGCTTAATTTATTTGTTTGTTATAAGGTTTAGTTGCATTGGTTAATTCCTTTGTTGTATTGATTTCTAAAATTCAAGGCAAATAAACCTAGAGCCATGGGACACCTTGAGGTAGTGATCGAACCTCTGGTTGCACCCAGAGAGATTATATTAAAAATATTCTTGTGACTCGTGCACACATAAGTGGATCAAAGCCCACCCCCATGTCCTTCAACTTTTCGCCTCTGAGGTGTAAGGAAGTCGGTGATCGAGTGTATTGTTAAGGCACTTCATTAGGTGAAGTCACTGGTTCAAAACCCTGGATTACCTTATGTGTTGTGAATGGTGCATTGTGGGCACACCTGGAGGTTATAGTCATAGAATTCAGATAACACGACCCTGTGTCACGTGAGTATGTGTCCGACTATTTGTTAATTCTACTACTCACAAAAAAAAATCAAGGCAAATAATGATTTAAAGAAAACATTGCTTTATAGTTACTTATGTTACAAAACATAAGTTATAATCTATTTCCTTGGAATAAGTTATAGTTGCAAAACATGTGTTTCTTCCTTAAAGGTCATAGGTTCAAGTTCATAGGGATGGATTATGTGCACCTTCATACACTAAGTAGTCAAATCGTTGCACCAAGGAAGTCCCATGTCCCACAAACAAGGGGTCTCACAGTGAATTTGACATCTAGCTAGATTACGACCTTAAGTTAGATTGTTATTATTAATTTCTTTACTAATTACAGGTTTCGAGCCCATTAATTAATTTTCACCTTCTCCTACCCACATTGGTTGATAGTTCTTTGAAGAAAATCCATCGTTATCACTCTACATGTGTGCTGCTATAATAAGTTACAACTACATTGATTAATTTATTTATCATTTATAAGCTACAAATGAATTGATTTATTAGTTTTCTAATTATAAATTATTGTTGTGTTATTTAATTTCTCGTCTTGAAATCCACATCGAAATATAGTAAATTTTAAAAATCCAACAACAAATAAATTATGTATTAATAATTTACTAGTTGTATGCTAAAATTGTGTTGATAATTTATGTGCCTTGTTAATTACATTTCGAAGAAGGCTAAATGTTCTACAAATTTGAACTTTTCTATTTTGCCATCACCAAAATTCGACCATGCAATCTTTGCCAAAATTGTAAATTTGGATTGATAAAATTGTTGTTTTGAGTGCAAAAAATGGATTTGACACACTCGAATACCCCTATTGCAACCAAATTGTGGAATGTTAATATCTGATATATGCAATTCTATCAATCTTAAATTATTTTGTTATGATCCAAGGGGGGCATTTGATATAACCCCGGGGGGGGCATATGTGTTGCTAAATGCACATGTAATGTGTAAATATATATGTAATAGGGTTAGCCTAATAGTAAAGGGGCCTCATGTGTAGGTGTGAATAGGTATATATAGAGATAATGTATTCATTATTGTAGTCAGGTGAATTAGGGTGTATGAATGTAAATGGTTATTTGGAGGAGGTTCTTCTATTCTTTAACAAGTTATTGTATAGCTTATCTATCTTGGAGTTGTGCTCCACGCTCACATTCTGTACATAGTGTGTACTTCTATTATGTTATGATATTTTAAGCATTTGGTCCATTACATTTGGTATTAAAGCATCGGTCTTAAGGTTTTGTTTCTTCAAGAAAGTCATCGTGGAATTTTTGCCATAACTTTTTTTCTAGGCCATCTCAAACAACGAAACTTGGAGGTTATTTATAATGGATATCAGGGTATCCATGGTACAAATTTAAGCTTCCAGGTCGTCATAATTTTAGAGATACACCCTATGGAAGATAAGATTTTGGACTAGTCCTATAACTAGTCTCAAACATGCATTCCAGGTAAAAAATTCATATCTTCTTCAACAAGGATCCAAATTTAGTGAGACCCATTGCATTGGAAAGAGTACAATTCATAGTATTTATGGTACAAATTTTAGAATCTGGTATTAAATATTGGACACGTGACATTCTATACAAGTTCACTCTCCTAGAAAGGCCAAAAATCAACAAGGTTTGGGAAAGTTACCCTAACTTTCACTTGGCACATCCAATTTTAGTCAGACACGTGGCATTGTAGAGAAGATATTTCAAAGTACTATAGACCAAAATTTTAGACTCAAAAGGGCCGAAATTTCATAAATACATCAGAAGGAAGGTCGAACAGAAGGACATACTCTAAATCAAGGTTTCAAAGGAATGTTTACTTAAAACTATCATAACTTTTGATTAGGATGTTCGATTGAGCCGATTCAAAAGCCATTGGAAAGAGAAAACCTAGAAGATTATATTGAACAAGGATTATAACTATTTGAGATAATTATTCCTAATATATTAAAGTTGTAAGTTGAGTTATGGGTTAGACCTCAAGTAAGAATCAACGACAATACCTAAATTTAGAGGAGATGGAGATAAAGATGAAATCAATCCTATGGAATGGTTGAGGTTAGTAAAGGAATATGGTATGGATCCTTTAGAGGCAAAAATATATTTTTCTGGTGAAGCTTGGAAGTCGTGGATGAGTATTGATTTTGATACTAGATGGAACATGACATGGGAAGAATTCGAAAAAATCTTATTAGATAAATGGATTAGGGATACAAAAATGGAGGAAATGTATAGAATTCAAGACGAGTTAAAAGAAACAAAAGAAGAGATCAAGAAGAAGGGTGATGAAATATCTAAGATATGAGACCTTAATGAAGCATTCGTCAAGGAAGTTCAAAAATTAAAAAAGGGAAAGACTAGCAAAGGAAAGTGGGAAAATGATGAGTCAAGGGAAGATTTGAAAAAGAAAGATGAAGATATATGTAGATTAGAAAACCATAATAAAAAACTATTGGATGATGTTAAGAGATTGAAAGAAGAAAAGAAGAATCATCAAAATCAAGAAGAAACAAGGATCTTGGATGAAGAATCTACCGATAGAATTAAAGAGGAAATTTGCAAGAAGGTTGAGGAGTCCCTAAAAACTGATGAGGTAAAATCAGAAATGAAATCCAAAATTAAAGAAGGATGTCAGAATTTTATAAACGGGGTGACATTGCAGCTTCAAAAGGAGAAAGAAGACAATATTCAAGAAGGGCACCAGAAGATACTTGAAGAATTTGAACTTCATCTAGAAGATGTACGTGCCAAATATGATGGTCTTATCTCTAAGGCTAGAGTAATCAAAGACCAAGCAAAGAGGATAGAGGATGTCATTGTCTCTGAACATAAGATAGATGAAATGCATGTGCAGAGTGAAGGAAAATAGTCAAATGTGAAACCATATTGACACTGTCATTACCAGGAATCATTTCAAGGGAGACAAGAAGGTTGATATCAACATTATCAAGGAAGATGAGGGAGTACTTGTCAATGTTCATGGAACAAAGTGTTGGCGCACTAGTGTAAGACCCTAGGTTCAAGTTATCTTAACCAACACAACCCTCCAGATATTGGCCTTTTCGGCATCACCTGCATGCAAGTGAAGTCTCACCTGAGGCATTTAATGGGGCTGCAGGAACCAATTTTCTATAGTAGTGAGGGAATGGGAGGTGATCATTCTATTCATTCTTACTTATCTGTTATGTGTGCGTTATTCTGTCTTTGTTCTTCATTGGTTACTTAGTGAATTCAATTACATATTACCATTATACTTCATATTACAACATAAACCCAAGTACTTGAGACATTCATACCCATTGCGCAATGATCACACAAAAGACAAATCTATTCTAACATATATCAAGAAAGTATTCATGATCAATCACATAAAAGACAATAAACACACTAGTTAACGTGGTTCACCCAACTTTGGGCTATGTCCACAATGGTTGGCTTCTTTATTATGCTTTCGGTAATTGTCTCAGGCTTGTGCATTGCGCTTACAAAGATACATCATGTTATCTTTTCCTTCACCTAGCCTAGCCACTCTGCAGTGCAAGCCTCTATCTCTCTGCAACATCTCCCTAACATTAAGACACAGATGCAATAGTAATTTTGCAGAACATCCTTGTCGCTCTCCTCTTGAACAAAACCCCTATTCTCCCAACCCATTACATATTTCTATATGAATTCTAGGGCTTAAAACCCTACATTGCTCATTCCAAAACCTTATTACAATTCATGACAACTCAAGTTGACTTGTTGTTTAGACTGCTTCTCTTGCTTTCACGCCTGCATGCTGCTTTTGCCTTGTCGACAATTGGTCTTCCTGCTTTTACGCGCCCTTCTGCTTTTAGTATGTCGAATTGCTATCCTTCCTTTTTGCCCGCTTTCTTTTCTTTCTTTATTCTTTGCTTTATTCTTCTGCTTTATTCCTCTGCTTTATTCCTTTGTTTTATTCTTCTACTTTATTCCTCTCACTGCGCACTATACTCCTGAATGTGCTTCTACTACGCACTCCAGATCCTTGTTTGTCTTCCTCTTCTTCTGCGCACATCTTCCATACTTAGGATTTTCATGAATATTATTTCCACTATGCCTGTCCAACACAAAGAATCACAAAACCATTATTCAACAAGATATTATCATAGACCAAAATCTACTACAAATTGGAGAAGCTTCAACAACAATACATGGAATCAAGGGAAATAAAATTATGCAACAACTAGCCACCAATGATTACGACCGAAAATAATTGATTTTGGATGGATGGATTATCATCAAATGAAAGAAGAAAGAAGGAACATAAGAAAATCATATTACTTGGTTTCATCACATGTGAAGCCTTTAATTGCGAAGCTCTGAGGACAAAGTTTTTTGAAGGAGGGTACTATGTTGTGACCCAAGGGAGGCATATATAGGGTTAAATGTATATGATATGATCCCAAGGGGGGGCATATATGGGGATAAATGTACATGTAATGTGTAAATATATCTGTAATAGGGTCGGTCTAATAGTAAAGGGGCTTCATGTGTAATTGTTAATAGGTATATATAGAGATCATGTATTCATTATTGTAGTTAGGTGAATTGGGATATATGAATGTAATTGGTTATTTGGAGGAGGTTCTCCTATTCTTTAACGAGTTATTATATAACTTATCTATCTTGGAGTTGTGCTCCACGTTCACATTTTGTACATGGTGTGTACTTTTGTTCTGTTATGATATTTCAAGCATTTGGTTCATTACATATTCTTGCAAGATTTCAACTTAAAATAATCAATTTCGCTTCATGTTATTTTGAGTACCCGGAAAAAATTCATAGAACGTTTAAACTACAACTTTACATTATTTGATGAGCTTCTCCTTAGAGAATTCAAAGAATTTACATTTGCACGTAACACTTTTTAAAAATCCAACACATTCCACTTGTACAATATTATGTATAATATTTTATAATTTTATATTACCAATTGTAAGTTACAACAGTGATAAATTACATTGCATGGATTACTTTCTCCTTCATAATCCACAATGAGAAGTAGTGTTTTACATCCATGTATAATTGTCACTTTTTTCCTCCGCGTTGTTCAATTTTTGTTGCATTCATTAATTTTTTCTTCTATGATTCACATTGGCACATAATGCCTTAAAGATATCAAAGGTGTGTAACTCTATGTGTATATTGATACATGTTAATAGTTTATATGTGATAAGTCACAACTACATAAGAGTTATCTCTCGTAAATCACTTTGCCTAAGATTGAATATAGAGAATGAGTCTTCAACAAAGTTCTTCGAAAACAACCAGAGCCCTACACCAGCCACCATGGTTGTGGCTACTCTTCTACCCACCCTTCTATAAGTCTCTAGACTTATTTCGTAATTCCACATGAAGCACATTTATCCTTTACATTGCCTCAATGGCCTTAAAGATGCAACAAAGCAATTTCCTCTATCCCCGCGTTAGTGATAATGCCATGCTTAGAGTAAGACATTCTTCTGGCCATTTGGATGTTGACCCCTTCAAACATACTTCCTCTTTAGAGGAGTCTGGCACAAGTTCTTTGATTGCAAAAAGGGTCATGCCTTGTTCTAACAAGTCTTCGTGTTTTTCAAGCATCAAGGGCCATTACCTTCAAAATGGAATTGCCCACCCCTTATTCAAAGATTTTATAGCAACTTGTTATCATTGATCTTCTACCTTCCCCTTCTATAATTCTCTAGACATATTTTGTGATTCCACATGAAGCACATTGATCCTTCATGTTTCCTCATTGCCCTTGGAGATGCAACAAAACAACTTCCTCCATCTCTGCGTTAGTGGTAGTGCCATGCTTAGAGTAAGACCTTCTTTTGGTCATTTGGATGTTGACCCCTTCAACCATCCCTCCTCTTTAGAGGAGTCTGGCTCAAGTTCTTTGATTGAAAAAAAGGTTATGCCTTGTTCTAACTAGTTTTCATGTTTGTCAAGCATGAAGGACACTACCCTCAAAATGGGACTGCCCAACCCTTATTCAAAGATGTTATCGCAACTTGTTATCACTATCTCCCAACGAGATGAGGATTGTTCATGGAAAAATCCCTTTTGGTTACAACTACTAAACTCAATCCTTTGGTTGTTAACCTTAAGGATAATTACATCAACTCACACTAGCTGATTTGCCACTTCAACAATATTTGGCCAAAGTCTACCTATGTTTACCCTTAGATTTTATGCTCGTTGAAATCAATTGAATTTAGATATTTTTTTATCAATCCTTGTGTCAAAGGCTTCTTCTTTGTTGATTTTTTGAAAATTAGAGAGCAAGATGAGGCCTTGAAAATGGCCCTCAGTTTTAGGGGTGTGTTGGCCTATTATATGGCCTTGACATCAATCCTTTGACCCCTACATAGAGGTTTTATCATCCTTCCCAATTTGGGTGAGGATTCCAAACCTTCCAAATTTGAATTCCCTCCAAGTTATTAGGGAGTGTCTAGGACTCCCTGGAGAGTATTTTCAATCTTAAAACTACCTATCCAAGGATTTGCATTGTGATGGATCTAAGTTACATCTTAACAAAGTTAATCCTTTCAGATGTGGAAAGTGTTATGTAGACCCAAAAGTTGGACTATGAGCAAGTGGATTTTATGTGCAGATCTTGATTTGAGACTGGCCATATACATAATTATCGCCCAGAGAAAAGCACTAAGGCTGAGAGGCTTCATCCAAAAAACAAAAAATAACATGGAAGCCCACTTTGTGGGTTGGGGAATATTAACATCACTTTGTCATTGATCTTGAGCCTAGTAATGAATTTGTTCAACCTAATAAAAGTGAGGAAATTAAACCTCGTGGCAAGCTACAAACCTCTAGATATATCAAATGATATAAATTTCAAATTTCCTTTGGGAACTCCTCTAGGAGCATTCTCTGAGAATGGTTCTTGTATTTAAGGGGACCAAGTGGGGAATTGGATTAAATTTGAAAAGATGAATGGAATGAAAGACAACACTCACATTGGTGCCCCAATACTAAAGTGTTTTCCTCGATGGAGTACACCAATGTCCTCTTTGATAAAACATAAAACTTTGAACCAAGGCCACCAATAATTAGATAGAAAGTTCAAAGAGTTTATTTCGGGCAATATATACTCATGTTAATCTCAATTTTGCCTTGTATCAATGAAATCACCCAATAAGATAGCTGGGTTTTTAGATGTATGTTATAGTCAATAAGTATATAGCCCTTACAAGAACCTTAGACTACCAACTTTCTTGCATTGATTGTAAGTTTGTTTGGCAATTAATAGATACATTTTTATAATAAAAAAGGTTATAATTGCATACTAGATTAGTTTATTTGTCAGTTGCGAGTTATAATTGAAAATATATTGATTCCATTTTAAGTTAGAATTTCATTGATAAATATATACTCCTATGATATACATTGGAAGATGGTCCTTTAAGGAAATCTAATGACCACCGCTCTATGTGTTGATTTGTAAACTATTGAGGATATTCCATTAAATAGTTCATTATAAAAATTTCTTTACTATCTACTTATTCTATGAAGAGTGGTATTAACACTATAATGAGATTAAATCTATCGTGTAGAAAGTACTTATGTTTAATGCTTTTTAATCAATAAATTCATCCATAAAACTGCAATAAATATTGTAGAAACATGGACACAATATTTTACCTTAGAGAAGCCCATTTTGGGAAAACTCCAACAAAATGAAGGACTATGCCTTTTGATTAAATCCTCAATTTATAGATTGTACAAAGTTGTGGCTCTCTTGGAGTTATTTAAGTAATAATTCCTCAACTATAGGAGACACCACACCACTCTACAACTCTCCTCTTTTTACTTCAAGGCCTAGTCTTACTCAATTATGGAGTATAACCATGGCTATATATGTAATTCTAACTCATGCTTTTGCTTCCTGCTTTGCTACAAAGTAAACTTCCCTATTGAATTGGTACACATGGTACTACTCTACTATAGAACAAATCATTGACCTCAATTCTCTTGCAACTACTTTACCATGGAATAAAAATCTCTGTAATAGGAATTTACTCCATTAAACCATGATGTTGCTTGATCCCAGACCCATTTCCTCTTCTCTTTTTATCACCGAATGAGCTAGGGAAATGTTCAGGGTTTTTAACCCTCTAGAATAATCTTAGATAAGCTCACACCACTAGCTCCACATGTGTGAGTAATGGGAGTTGGTGAGCCTTCCGCTTGGGCTATGGTGGTCTCCTTACACACACATACATATTTTTTAAGAACACAATCCCCAGTGGAAACTTAAGGAAGCTTCCCTAAATTTCATGGATAACTCATCAACATAGACTAGTATGCCCTAGCTTTTGGGACCCAACCATGAACTTTCATCCCCACCGTTGCCTAGTGCTAAACCTGTCAACCCTGATTACCAAAGGATTTGAACCTGGGTTGATGGTAGTAGAACAAGTTCGATAAACATGGCATATCTACACAAGTCAAACAACTTGAGGTAATTTCTCACACGAATGGATTAAATATAAATGTGCCAATGTATAAGTGGTTAAAACCATCAAAGAGGGAAACAATCCATGGCCCTAGCCAATGCAACCACTTGAGGAAATATATGAATGCAAAATGAAAATAGTTTACATAAGAATCTCTCACAATTTATCATCAACAAATGATCTTCCATGCTCTTTAAACATAGATCATGAACCAATCAAGCGTTAAGCTACAAATAAAGTGTCATTATTATCAAGGAGAAGATGAGTTGTTGGATCAATTTTGTCTAGAACATAATCATGACCATCATATTAGTTAGTTACAAAATCACACTAAATAGAAACACACTTTACCTAAAGATACATTAGGCCAAGTTCAACTTAACAAATCCCTAAGTGTCTAAATATCGTAACATCCCCCCTTAACAACAACTTGGGACAATATTGAAGGATTTACAAAGGTAGCACAATAGGAGAGGGAAAGAGGCATTAGTGTCTATCCCCCCTCAATGACAATTCCTTGAATGCTTAATATCTCTTGAAGCTTTAGGGGCAACAAGAGCAGATGGGAGTCTCTTCGATCCTAGGGGGAATGAATTAGAACATTATGCTTTGGGTCTCATGCAAGGGTATAACAATTAAGCCGAGGCTTATTCATGCTGGTGTGTCCTACACTTAGACAAACTACAAGGGATTAAATATTTGATGGTATTCAAAGATTCTCTTCTCATCATTCAAGCCATAAAATTCAACTTGAAGATAGGGGGGGCATCAATAAAAGAAACACAATGACCTGAATCAAATTGCTTGCTCAACAATTTTACCACATCTCCTTCTACCACATTCGGAGGTCTTTAAATGATATCACAGACACCTAGGCCAAGCTAGCAACATCATTCAAACAAGGGAAATTGGAGAAAAATGGGGAGCAATCCACCCTCCCCTTCCCTTAATTAAGTTATGACCAGTCATATCAATGTGGATATTTGTGTGGCCATTATACCAATGGGACGATGGAGAATACATGCAAGTATATCTTTAAGAGTGTGGAGCATTGACAAACACATGCGTGATTTCTATCATTTACTCTCCACCATGGACACAGAGGATGATAAACCCGTGTGGAAATATTTGGGGGATGCATTTGGGATTTCTCAGGATAGAGGTTGAGGTCATGTTCAATAAGCATGGGTTAGCGTGGGTGGATCTTCTCTTGTGATATGGTGGAAGGGGCCTCTTTGTGTTTTATCTACGCATAGGGTAATAAATTTGAGGGGGTTCAAGTGTGTTGTAATGGTTGTTGGAGGAAGCAGGTACTTTGTCTCTTTTTGGACCTTGATGTGTCCCTGTGTAGGTGCCGTGAAGGTGTGTGGGAAGTGAGTTTCCCTATTACTGACAAGAGTTTTTCCCTAGTTACTTTGGTGGATGTGAATCTCTTCTCTATTATGGGAACAACAACGGGAAACAAAATGGAGGGAGAAAACGCGAGGGAAATCAAGCACAATTTGTAGCAACATGGAGAGATAGGGAAAGAAAATATCAGTGTTATTCATGTCCTCACTACAAAAGTTTATGAGATGGAATAGGTAAGTAATTCTCATTTTGGGAATGTTTATAGTCTTCTTCCCAATTTCAGCAACCGTATAGACTCTATTGAAGCAAAATGTAGTTGAATGAGGGCTCTTTTCATAGTTCAACATGTAGAAAATATCTCGTTGGATTCTAACAATAATGACACTCAGAGCACGGTGCAAAGAGGGGAAGCAAATGCAAAAATTGGCCAACAAGTCCCCATGGAAATTGAATATGGAGTCAATCAGCATGCCGTAGAGGAACTAGAATTCTAGAGTAGTGCAAAAGGTTAATCTTTGTGTATGTATTTTCATATTATATTTTTATTAGGATAGTTTGTATGACAATATACTAGTAGAAATATCTAGAATGAAAGGCCAACGAGCCCATTTTTGTATGCAGTCTGCTATACAGAACTAAGCAGTGCTAAATACCTCCTCGAGAAATTTTGTAATTATTGTTGCATCAACACAACCTATTTTCTTTATATATAATTAAAAAAAATCGCTTAAAGCTTTTAAAACTTGGTTCTATAAGGGTCTTTGTGAAAATGTATGCAACTTGATGATCTATTCGACAATCCTAAGGAATCTTCCTGATGAAGTGCATGTGTAGCTCAATGTGTTTGTTGTGTTGATGTTGAACTAGATCTCTAGCAAGCTAAATGGCACTCTAATTATCATACTAATGTGTGTTCATATGCTATTATTGGAATCCAAACTTTGAACAGATTTTTGGAAGCCATAAGGCTTCTTAATTTACATTAATTATTGCTTGATATTATGCTTCTATTGATGAAAGAGCAAGGGTACATTGCTTCTTATAAGCCCAAGTGTTAGGTTCGGAAACAAGAACAAAATAATAACATGTTGTAGACTTCTAATAATTGGGGTCACTAGCCAAATAAAAATAAATGAAACCAACCAACAAAAGGATTCCCTCCTAAACTGTAATGTATTCCAAACTAAATTGTACCCTAAATATACTAAATTTCCCTCTTGTTAGTCCTTAACCTTGTTTTTTTATTGATTGGGTGTCCCTAGTCCCTATCCTACTCATTTTTCCATGGTTTTCTGTTAAAACTCAATGTTTACCTCTTGCTTAGAAAATTAATTTTCAATCTTTATTGCACATTTTAAATGATTTTAAAGTTTTTAAAGATTAGGATTTGATATGAGGATTTTTTGTCACATCACTTGTCATTTCATTATTTGAATTTTCAAAATTTTCCAAGTCAAAAAAGGCGCTACAGGAATAACGCTATTTCTACAGCGTTAGGAATAATCATTGTTTTGCATGCACCACCCTGCCCAGATCATGTCATAACTTTTCAAATCATGATTAGAATATTTGCATGCCTCTTTATGATCAATTTTCAGGTTGCTATTTCTATGATAACAACTACATACGAAGGATTGAGTTGTACTCGCCATACCTGCATCAAATCACACGTCTGATTATCGTGAATGAAATCATCACCTTTCTATTTTAGTATGTCGGTTATTTTTGTGCAAGTATTGAAGAAAGAAGTAATTTCTGGTTCTTAAACAACCCACAGGAATTGAAGATTCAAACCATCAATCTTCTCAGATTTTTTTATAGGATCATATCAGTGGTATGGCACCCAAAAAGAGTGGCCAGATAATCAGACTAGAGCCCGAAGGAACGAAATTGCTCAAAGCATACCCTCAGATGGCGCAAAAATTCAAGGATGTTGGCTGGTTCAATTTTTTCTCAATGTTCCAAGGGCATGATGAACGGATCTCAATGGTGTTTACACATAGTTTTGATGGCTTCGGATCTGTGGTTGGAAAACTTCTGATGCATGTGATAAAACATTCTATTGCTAAAGCCTGCAAATTGCTAGTGTATGGGGAAAGATGGTGGAAGAAGGAGAATGTGGTCATGGAGTTTGTAAATCAGTTTCTAATTCCAGAGAAACAAAACCCTAACTGGAACAAGGGAATAGCACATAGTTGGGTAAGAAAATAATGACACACTACTTTGCTAATCATCCACAGGTACATTACATGTGAAGGCAGGTTTTCCTTGGTTTATCTCTATCATATCATACTGTTGATTCATATAAATGGTGATTATCTTCTTAATTTACCCTATTTTCTGCTAAAGAGTTTATCCAAAATGTCTAAGAGGGTGCAATCTCATCCTGCTACAACAAAAGGCAGTCTCTTTCATCAGGGTTTAATTAGAACATTAGTAGTCTTCTGTTTAAACGAAGTCCAAAGATCGCGTGATTGGTTAATCCAGTCTTTAAAACTAGATTTACAGTCAACTAAATCCAAAACTGTCAAAGGGGAGAAATCAACCAAACAGAAACAGACTCTTCAAGCCACCAAATTATTCAAGCCAAATAAAAATAGACTCTTCAATCCACCAAGAGTTAGGGTAACTCGGGCTAACAAGAGGAAATTGCAAACTCAACAAACTATTGGAGATTTTCCTGTAGGTGAAGACCATGAGAAAGCTACCACTAGTCGAAATAAGAAGTCTAAAACAAATGAAGACATTGACATATATCATAATCCAGATATAAAGAGAGAAATTGATGAAAATGAGGATTACACTATAAGCCCAGTTCAGACTCCAGTCAAGAAGAAACAACGATCTACAGTTAAGAAGAATGCAAAGGGTAAGAAACAGAGCAAAAATTAAACACTTGTACCTAAAGTCCCTAGAAGGAATTCCACCAGAGCTGCCAATAAATATAGATATGAATTTACCTACCCCTGTAGAGTAATATACAAAATTTAAAGTGAAAGAAAGGAAGGAAAAAGCTAGAGTAAAGGAGATGTAGAGTATGATAAAACAATTGAAGAAAGATAAGCTTTTGTTGAGCAATGGAATGCCAAACAACAAGAAAAGCTACAAGATATTCCAGAAATCAAAGAATCAGAAAGCTCTAAAGAAGAGGATATTAGCACTAGGTTATCCTCCAAATATGAAATTAAGATAAGGAAATCCCAAGCCTCCATAGATTTGAACCAACCTGCTCTAGTAGAATAACATCCAGAGTTCAGGATGAACATAACAGAAAGAAGAAAAGATAGAAATTAAATACAAGAAATACTCTGTTTTTCATGTTTTAGTCCTTATTTTCAAGAGCAGTTTTTGAAACGATGGAGATGAATTTTTGGAAACCAAAAGAGGGTTTTGTTAGGAATGGGCCCCTTCACAAAAACCTCTCTCTGGTTTTACACAAATATCACATTTTAATATATTCAAATATATCTTTGAGGCCTATTTTTCAGATATTTCACGATAAATAATTTCCTGTTTTAGTCACTAATTTTAGGCGAGGTTGCAGAATAGTTGGAGATTAATTTTTGGAAAAAAAAAAGGTTTTTGTTGGGAACGGGGCCCTTCACAAAAATCTCTCTCGGTTTTTATACAACTATTACCTTTTGGGAGATACAAAGATATTATTGGACCCTATTTTTCAGGAATTTGCCAGATTTATTTTCCTAAAAAATCTCATGGACAACAATTGACAAGCCACCTCATCAATTCGACTTGGAGATCAGATTTGACCTTCTCCTTGATTATTTGAAACAAGAAACTAAATATAGATGAGGAGGTTTTCACATCCATTTCTTTTGGATCTTGATAGTTATGTATTGTTTCTATGTAAACTTTGTAGAAGGAGAAGTTAGAGGTCGATAAGTTGGGCATTCTATGACCTTTTTGTAAAATCCACTGTAAGATTGTTTATATTCCATATTTATACTAAATGGAAAATGCATGTTGATTGTCAAATTTGCTTTCATATCTTATTCTACTTCTTTTCTTACTTGAATTCATTTATTCTATTGCAATGCATTTGATTTCTTGATTTTAAGGAACATAGTGAAAATTTGGTTGTTTTTGTTTATTATCAAAGTTGTCTTTAAGTACATGTTCTTGTTTCTCAATGATATTTTGAAATAAGAAATCTATATGGGGTTGACAAATTGAATACTCTCATAAATTTCTTTCTTTATTTACCTTATTGTCTGATCTATTAATGTGACTACAATTTACTAATTCAGTGGGTTATTTTCTGGCTTTATTTTGAGTTATGTGTTTATTTTGAACCCTTGAACAACTTTCAACCATTTTCTAAATAACCTATTAAAAAAACCCTTAAAAAATACCATTGCAATAACCCGATGAAGCCTTAGCTTTCCCTCTCACAGTCAAGTGCAACTTTAGGGACTAATACCTCTCGTGGGGTGTTTGCATATATCGAGAAACATGACCAATAGAAAAGGAAATAATAGGATGGGTATGAGTCAAATAAAAAAAACTACTAACATTACAAAGTGGCATATACTTTGAGTGTGGTACAAGTGGTAACAAGTTTGACTCCATGCTAAAAAGAAGGTGGGGCTAGTTTACAATCTTCCATGTGAAAGTGGAAAAGAAGGTCACATGCATACTAATACCGGGAAAGAGAAATTTCTTCTTTAGTCTGCAGGACTTGGAGGCCAAGAAAATAATGAAAATGTCCCAATTCTGTCATTTCAATTTTTTTCTTAAGCCTAGGTTTCACATGGGTCAAAATCTTGGGATCACTACCAGTGAGGATAAGGTCATCAACATAAGGAACAAATATAATTAGATGGTCACCCACTTTCTTGGTATAGACATTGGGGTTAGATTGACATTTATAAAGGTCCGTGGCAAGAAGAAATTTATCCATCTTAGCATACCAAGGCCATGGGGCTTGCTTAAGTCCATAAGATGATTTATTAAGGTGGAAAATATGAATAGAGCCATTTTGAATATTGCCAGAGGGTTGATTTATGTAAATTTATTCTTGTGAATCCCTAATCATGAAGACAAATTCAACAACCATCTTATGGACCTCCTATTTATATGAAGTTGCAAGGGCTAGAACAAGGCGAATGGAATTCATTTTGGTTGTAGGGGCAAAGGTTTTAGTATAGTCAATTCCTTCTACTTGAGAAAATCCTTTGGCAACTAACATGATCTTATGTCTCTCAACACTTACATATGTGGCACACTTAGTCATATACAACCGTTATAACTAGTAAGTTTTCTTCCTTTAAGAAGAAGGAGAATATTCCAAGTATAATTTACCAATAAGGAACGATATTATTTATTCATTGTTGTATCCCAAACTAGATGGCCATAATATTTTGTAAATGTTTTGGATCACGAGTCTTTGAAACTTGAGCCAAAAGAGAGGAGGCTTGTTAGAACTATGAACAATTACACCACTAATATGAAGGATCATTGGAAAGATCATCAACCACTTCTTGTGTTGTGCAGACCCATCTAGGAAGTTGTGGTATTGGTGTTGTTTCAGGTTAATGGACTCAAATATAGAAGAGTGAGCATGGAATTTTTTATTTTCATCCTCACTATCATCATTTGAAGAAGAAACCCAAAAAGGGGTATTGGCATAAATATTAGGGATAGAAGAAGATGACACATCTGTTGAAGATGGTATGATCACTGGATTAGGCACACGAGCTAAGAGACCTTCATCAAAATTGACATCTCTCCTAATAATAATTTATGTTGAATGAGGTTGAAGAAGTCTATACCTTTTACATCTTCAAAGTATCCAACAAAAATGGACTTCTCCCTCTTAGGTTGTAATGACTTCCTTTTCTCATCAGGAATGTGAGCCCATGCTTCACTACCAAACACATGAATGTGGCTTATGTTTGATTTATTACTACTCCATGCTTCTTTCAATGTTATATATTTTAAAGTCTTTATGGGAGTGGGATTTACTATGTAATTGGCACAATTAATGGCTTCCACCCAAAAATGAGGACTTACTCCCTTTGATTAGACCATGCAATTTACAATTTCTTTTAATGTGAGATTTTTTCTCGTAGCAACATCATTTTGTTGTGGTGTGTATGGAACTATATGTTGCATTTGAATGCCCTATGTGGTGCAGTAAGTTGTAAATATGTTGTTAACATATCGATCCATTATTGTTCTAAACTTTTGAGGTTTATGTCTATGTTATTTTTCTACAAGGGCCTTGCAGGACAAAAAAATGTCAAAAAATTTACTTTTAAGTTTTAAGAAATAAACCCAAGTGTGTCTGGATAAGTCATCAATTAAGGTTAAGAAGTATTTGACACTAGAGAAATAATTAAGAGGAAGCAAATCATAGAAATCACTATGAACAAACTATGAGGAGGTTAAGGCATGCCAAGAGGCATGTTTGTCAAAACAGAGGAAGACCAATCATCGTTTTTTGTTTACATAACTATTGCAATGAGTGATAGTTCAAAGAACCAAATCTCTCATGCCAAATTTTTCTCATGTCACTGTCATGAGAAATAAAAGATGATGGAAGAGACAATGACCCAAAGTTGTCAAATCTATACAACTTGGTATTATCATGATGTTGACAGGGGGAAATGTCCCACCTTCAACATCAACGATTCTCCCCATTGAAAGGTCCCAATTAGACCTCACATTGTTTGGAATCTAGAAACCATCTGGATTCTAGCCTGGTAACCATTACTAATTTTATGATTTAAATGGATAAATTCTAAGTCCTAAATGTATTCTTAGAACTAACATCAAAATATTGTCGTGATATAACACCTAGCTAGGATTTGGGAGTGAGAAATGAACACTAAATAAATAACCATTCCAACCATTACAACATAAAACAGTTTGTTGTGGGATAATGGTAAAAACAGTGAAATCACTAGTCACCAAGTCAGGTTAGCCTTGTATTAATAACCAATAACCATTCCATATTCACCACTAGCAACTAATTGAATCACAAAAATAACAAGAAAGCACCATTCGCATGAGAATAATCTATAGTAAAAGTAAAAGTAAAAGTATTACAATGATTCCAACATCTACAAGCAAGGGAGTAGTCTCATACCACACATTCACCAAAATGAGTCTCCAAAAAGTGGTCAATAATGGCTTCTCCTCATTGACATTTCATAAAATAGTCTACAAAGGTGCACAAGAAAAATCCCATTTTCTATTGGGTTTATATTATTAATACGCAAGAGGGAGAGGGAGGTTAATCATTTTGGTTCCTCCACTTGGCTTGTGGTTCCCTTCTTATCTCTTCAGTTTCTTCATTCAACTCTCTTTTTCGCCATCTGAGGGTTCATTTTCATTATTAGTTCTAACTCCTTTAATAGTTTTGATTCCCTTCTTGACCATTTGGTTTATTTGTTTATCCATCCTTTTGTGCCACCTAGGGTTCATTTCCTTTCTTGACTCTCCAAACTTCTTGTACTCTTATGCCACATGGCGGTTTCAATTTCTTTTGTTAGTTTGAACTCCTTTCTTTGTTGTTCGCACTTTCGTCATGGTTGTTCAATTTTTCCATCCCACTACCATTTTGTGTTGCTTGGGGAGTTTTAATTACCTTTCTCAGTTCAATCTCTTTTGTGGATGTCAAGTCTCTTTCTTGATCGTTTGATTTAGTTTATTTATTTCATGCAGCTATGTAAAGATACCTGTAATGCGAGTGAATAAAGACCAAGGTACATGGGGTTAACCAAAATAAACCAATTATTCCACCGTACTAATCCCTTTTGGTATTTCAAATTAAATTACTCGGTAAACATATCTAAGCCATTTTGCTAAATTCGAAAGCAACGCTAAAAAGTATTTGCACATTGGCTAGGTGTTAGGAGAAATGATTTGAAGATCAAGACCGATCTCAAATTGGAACCCAATCATATACAACTTTGAAGAGGAAGGCCTTAGTTTAGCAATCGGGGCCGATTACAAAATTGGGTTGAAAAAGGGTTTCAACATGACTTAGGTAAGTTCAAAAGTGTGTCAAGGGACATTCAAAAAATGATTTAAAGAGTTTGAATAAGGGGGGGACAATTGAAGAGTTCAATGAGACTAACATAAATGCCTAATTTTGAGATTGGACCCGATCTTAAAGTTAGGACCCATCCACACAAATGTTGGAGGAGGAGGCCCTGATTTAACAGTTGGGGTCAATTTTCAAGTTGGGTCAAGGGACAAGGAAAATAAATGGAGAGGGGTCTTTGTTTGGATATTGTGGATAATCACCAAATTGAATCGATCAAGCTTTGAGGTAAGAACTCAAAGTTAGAAAGGATCATTAAGAGTTCAAACACTAGGTTTAAGTTCGAGTGAAAGCTTAAAAATATTCAAAACATTTCGAACCAAGTCCAAGGGAAAGTTCAATGAAAATAAAGAGGTAATAGGAAAGCCTGATTTCCAAATCGGGAGGAATGAAGGGAAGAAGGGGGTGAATATTGCAAAGCACATTAAAAGACTAGAATATGAGGTTCGAAAATAAACTTGGATTTAAAAAATAAATTTGTATAAATGAAAAAAGGAAGTCGAATTTGATGGATATAAAAGGGGTCCCCAATTGGAGATCAAGACCAATTTCAAGATCGGGAGAAAACTCAGTTAGAAATGTAAAGAAGGGCCCTGATTTTGAAATTAGCCTTGATTTGAAAATCAGAGACCAAAACACTTTGAACAAAGAAAATAAATGAAGAAAAGCTCAATGAAGGGAAGAAACCAAAAACTCAAATGAGAAATAAATTCCAGGGAAGAAAAGAAAGCAAATCAAAATCAAGTAAGGAGAAAATGAAGGCTCGTCTGACTTAACCATCTAAAAGAATGACTAGGATGTAAAGTAATGAGGAATCAAGGTTAATGTAAATCTAAAATAATAAAGCATATTCAGATAGGTGAAGAAAGAGGAGCCCCAAATTTTTCTGAAAATTTAAGGGGGGTTGTTTAGGGCTCAATAAACGACGACACATTGTGTGAATCCATGAATCTCTCAATCATTACTTCATTTTTTCTTACAGGAAGCCAAATATTTAAGAAAGAATCATACCTTAGAATTCAAACAAATGGATTATTTAGGTCTTTCCTTTGTAACGTGAACCCATACTATTGCAATCATACAACTTCAATGACACAACAACTTTTCCTAAAGATAGAAAGTATGGAGTTGGTTCCATTTAAAGATTCAACTAATGTTTGAGGTAACAATCATAATCACAAGGTCTCGCTTAAAATGGGGTTGAATATTTTGAGTAGATAAGTTTTTTCACTTTCTTTCAGTGTCGCTTCACTGCTCATGTGCATCCATAGCTCGAGTGGAGTCACCTCAACATCATAGGCCTCACTACACTACTAGCAAGCATCCATAGCCCCAACGAAGATATCTTCATTTCCCCACAAATGAATCAATTGTCAGGAAATGAGATACACTTCTACACTAAACCTAGCATAAGAGAAGAAGAATTTAATCAAGAACATAAATGACAAAGCAATCGCACAGTACACAGAGATTTTACCCTGGAAACCCAAACCGGGAAAACCAACATTCCTTGAGCGTTCTGCTCTGTTGTTGTCTTATTCAATATGAATAAAAGATTACATGTCTAACCTTGGTCCACACCTAAGACATAATCGACATCATACCCTCTTTCCTGTGCAAGAACAACCCTATAGCCAATCCAGCTTACATCTACATGACCAATAACCTACGTCTAAAGATTTCTCTAAACATTGGCTATCTATCTTACGATTCATTGATTATTATCCTTTACGACCTTACAACATGCCTCTTTATAGGCTTTACAATAGGCAAAACCCTAAATACTTGGCACCCAAAAACGGTTACAGATACATGCAGATCATTGGCGACAAACCCCATGAATCTCAGGATTCTGTTATAGTCGACTCTAAGTCAGATTACTAGTCGACTACCAGTCGACCTTCATTTGGTCTTCAGTCGGTCACCACATGCCCACTTGTTGACCTCTTTGAATTTTTGTCGATGCCTTTACCATGTCGAACCATCTCGACCTTGGACTTCGAATTTACTTGGTCAACTAACCTCAACCTTTGACTAGTTGTCGATCCATCTCGACTTCGACCGTCAGTCAATTCACCTCGACTTCAACTGTCGGTCGATTCACCTCGACTAGAATTTCACTACAAAGAATATAACAACCCAACATAAATTTCATTTCCCAAGACTTTTACCAAATTAAAAGTATCTGTTATAACATTGGTGGATGGGGGAAACATTAAGCCTTTACAACTAGGTGGGGATGATGCCTATTTTTAGGAAAGGATTGACCATGATTGATAATAAGAATATTCCCCGAAATATATTTAACCTTGGATGTCTGACCGAAAACATTTCACATGGTGTTCTCCTTTAACATGAATGGACGATATCTTCAAGTTGGTTGAATCACCAATTGATTGGTTTTTCAAGATTCAATGGGACTCGGTTTTTTAGGAAGCCTCAATTCCACCACTGTTTTAACTTCTTCAAGTAGCATAGGACATTTATTCACAACTTCTTTATTTAGGACATGAATGAGAAGTAAAATGAAATATTACAAAGATTAACAAGTGTGTATGCATTTAAAGGCCCAACACTTGACCCATTATTGGAACTACAAACTATTTAACAAGCGGATATGCCATGCAAATACAAAATTATTTCCAAAAAGGAAAGATATGTAAGATGAAACCTTAGAGAAATGTAAATTACTGAAATAAATTCAAGAAGCAACTTTGAAAAGTGAGAGGCATGGTGCATGATTCTAAGGGTTGGATCTGCATTCTTGGGCCATCTCATTGGGCTTTATGGATTTCTAAGTTTATCCTTCTATAATAAACAACTTATTATATTTTCTTGGGCTTCACTCAACTATGTAAAATAGATCACCGACATTGAAAATAAAGAGGATATGAAAGTGCAAACTACACAAATCTAAAAAAAAACAATGCTCAAGCCATATATGGAATCTTCTTAAAAAACTAAAAGACAAAAGGATGACTTGGGAGTTAGTTAAGGTCAACTTGGTCTAATGTGTCTTTAGGTAAAGTGTGTTTCCTTGGTATGCATTAGTATGCATTTGTAGTTATGTAATCCAATATTTGTGATATGTTGTAGACATAAAGTGATGTGATTGTTCATGTTTTCCTCGATACTAACAACTATATTGACCCATGGCTTAGCACCCGAATGGTTAGTGATATCTATTCAAAGAGCATGGAGGGTCATCTACTCATGATCGATTGTAAGAAACTCATATGTAAAATCATTTTCTTTTGCATTAATATATTGCCTCAAGTGGCCACATTCGTTGGGGTCGTGGATTGTTTCCCTCTTTGAGGGTTTTAGCCATGTAATACATTGTTGTACTGATCTTTGATTTGTTTGTGTGAGTGGTTGCTTAAGGTGTTGGACTTGTGTGAAAATACCATGTTTGTCGAACATGGTACCAAAGCTTATATGAAGACCTGCTCCTATTGTTGATTGAGATTGTAAACTTGTGTCACTACATGCATCAAAGGATTCCTAGATTCTACCATTTATGGGCTAAGAAGGTTGTTCCATTGCATCCACAACATTACTTTAAATTTGAAACACTTTTCATTTCACGTAAAGGTTTTTGTTTTCCCAAGATGCGATCATTTTTGTCAAATATAGAGGTATAGAGTTTCATTACAGTTTTAATTTTGTTTATATGTTGTGTTAGTATTTTGTTTTTTATGTTCATATTCCGAGTTTGCTATCCTTTTTGGTCTATGTATGCTCTTTTTCATGTGCCTAGTGTGATCTTGACAAACCAAAAGTAGAGTGGAAAGTGTTTTATTTTTTGTGCATGCTCTTTATTTTGCGCTTTATGTGATCTTGACAAATAAAAAACAATGATAAAACTTGCATTTTTTGGGTAGACTAACCTCAATTTTGTAAATCCTCTTATTTATTTATTTATTTTTGTTAATTTGTTTGTTTTTGTGTTTTGACGTGTTAAATTTTTTTGCATACAAAAATAAGAGTTATTGGGGTAACACACATTTCGAGGTTTAAAAAAATCTCCTCAGTAACATTTGCTATATATTTTGCATTAGCTCATTTGTTTGAAAGTTACTTTATTAAACAAGGGCAATAGTTGCAAAGTAGCTAGTCGTTTCTTCATTATTCTAGTATTATAAGGCTTAGTATCTTAGTATCATAATTTTTTTGACAAAAATCAATTTTTTTGACAAAAATCAATTTTTTTTTGTATTTGATGATATTTATAAACGTAATAAAATGAACATTTATTTGTATATGTTAGACACGTAATCCTTGGGATTGTGTTACTATAATAATATTGTATATATGAAGAGTTGTGGGTGATAGGAAGAGTCTTCAGTTATGGAATACCAACAGTCATTTGCTTGTTTTTATTTACCTTTCATCTTAATGCAATACGCCTCAATGTGGAGTTACCTTTTTCACCAATGCATGGCCTGACAGTGGTATCAGATCATGGTCTAACTCCATGGTTATCTCTACCCTGGGTGTTTCATTTCCATAGAAAGAAACGTCTATCCACCTGCCATCCCATCTAAACTCGTGTCCTATCTCTCTACCAATCTATCTGTGTCAAATTTCTTCAACAATCATTCATACCACTTGTTGCAGTCTGCACAAAATTCTAATTCACTCCATTAGTATGTGTACACTCCACAAAACCCTAATTCTCTCATTTCTGCAACGTTGTTCTTGCATATTCATGCCCACAGGTCAAAACCCTAATTATGTTCCCCATGGGCATGCAACCCTTATTCGCATCCCATTCCTAAGCACTGCAAACACTCCAACTCTAGCTCCCATTGGGGATACAACACATGCCCCTCAACTTCATGCCACGACCTAACTCCTCTCTATGATTATTGTGGTACCTTTGCGATGAGCTTTAGTAGCTCATGATATGGTCACATCTTGCAGTAATACACTAAGTGAAAAACTCTTCATGGCAACCTGGTAAAGAGAAACCTTTCTCCAGTGATCTCTAATAAATTGAAGCCCTTCTTACTGCAATCTAGTAAGGTGAAAACGCCTCCATGACAATCTTTAGTAAATTGAAATCCTTATACGCATTGGTTTACTCACAAAAATGACAACTCTTCTCACTTTTCCTGTACACCATATCTCTCACGTTTCCAATCGACTCTTAACTATCAATTGACTCTTGGCATTCCTTAAGCTTTGACAGGGGTTGTTTTGTTGTTGGTAAGAGATTTATTGGTAAGTTGTTGTTGTGGCAAAGGACAATGCATTGTAATATGTAACACTAGTGGAATTATCGGTTCGCTGATAATATTTTACACTGTGAATCTTCTTGTGATATACTACGCTTGTGATATTTTACATTATGATATACTACCCTTGTTCCTTGTTCCATTATGTTCAATTTCCAACCTGATATTCATTTTCATTTCCACCCGTGAACAACCATACAAATTCAACATGGTGTATGTTAACATCGACTCCTTATTGAGACACTACCAGTGATTGGGCACATCTTGGATTTGTACTTTGTAACTTTCCTTTCATCTTTTGATCATCTTTCGTAGTCCAAACCCTAATTGAAGAAAGTATAACTTCTGCATGTATCGACCAGACTCAAGAAGATATTTTTCTTCATTCCATTCATAAATGAAAGGACACAAAAAAATTAGAGGGAGGGGGAACTGGCATCATCCCTGTAAATATAATCTTCACTATACCCGTTGTGGAAGGAATGGGTCACATGAAGCCACCAACTATAGAGTTCCATGGGAGAAGATCAAAGAAAGACAAAATTAGAAAGAAGATAGAGGTAAAACTTCAGAACTAGTTGAAGGTAAAACACTTGCTCATTACATAGTTTCCCATTGCAATATAGGAGTAACTGAGGAATTGTTTAACGCTTCAAATTCTTCTTGGGGAGATGCATGGCTTCTTGACACAAGTGTAACCTCTCACATGAAATTTCGAATAGACTTCTTCGAAGACTTTGATGACAATGTAGACATCGTAGTATATTTTGTAAATATATCAAGTCTCAAACCTTTGGGAATGGGCACCATCAGGCTTAAGTTGCATGGACTCCTGGATTTTCTTCTACATAATGTACTATATCTTCCTGAGCTGCAAAGGAACTTGTTTTCCTTTGTGCACATCAAACAACAAAAAGCCACTATGTTCATATGTTCGGTGGAAAAGTTGAAATAAGGAAGGATTCTGACAACATGGTTGTCATTATCAGAATGGAAGATGGAAGACTGTTGAAAATGAAATGGACATCTTCCCATTGATCCAAAAATGCTTAGACACCACTTATTTCTTCACATATATACATGCAATATCTAACTTGATCCAAAATAATTTACTAATCGTATTGGGGTGGTTCACAAAATTCTGATGATGTGATTTTTACCCAAAAACTCATAAACTGGAGATTAGATTTTCTTAATGACAGTGAGATGACACAACATGAAATAAAAGTACTCAAATTACATATTTTTGTTTCATCTTTAAGTTCCATTCATTCCAATGAAAATTGTCTTCTCCATCTCAAGTACCAAAAATAACATATAAAATGGCTCACATATGTCAATTTAATGGATGCTCTTAAATTCCGTTATTCAAAACAAGAAAATAACTTCACCATTGAAGTCCTTGTGAAATTTTGAAACTTTTGACTATAAAGTCGACCAATTTCCAAACTAGTTCAATTTCACGCTCTTTGGCACACAAAACAATGCATTAAATGTTCATTAATGACAAATTGAGCAAACAATTTTACAAATGACCTCAAATAAAAAAAACTTCATATTCATTATCCTTGTGAAAAATCATGCAGAATTGATATAAAACATTTGAAATCCCATCAAGGTACCATTCGACATGCTTTATGGTGCAACACCAAACTTGGCTTGTACTTGCATGCACTTCCATATAGTCTCGAAATCAATGCATTGTCTTGAAATATCTCTCTTAGAATTTGTGCAGACCTCAAATTTTGTGCATAGGGATTTGGTGGCAACTTATTCTAATTATAGCGGAATCCTACTAAATGTGGAACCAATGGCATATTGGTTAGAACCATCCGCTATTATAGTGAAGGTTTGGGTGTGATCTCTCTTCCACACATATACTTTTGATTATTTGTTTCAATCCATATGATATATATGGTGGCTAGTTATGGATATATCCGTTGGTGGTTATATATATATATGGCTAGTTATGGATATATCTGTTGGTGGTTTTATATATATATATGCCAAACAAACTACCGTGCAATATTCGTGTTAATCCCCTCGAGTATTATGGTATGGGTCACATGGTATATCATACGACCAAAAAGTAGGGGTCGAGGGCTAGCCCTCGACCCATTTCCCTCCCATATGAAACTTTGTATTAACATAATTATATTATATGTCATAGTATGGTTAAGACCCGTCATATGGCTTGTTAGTTATGGCGGGTATGTTAAGACTTTGGTGGATAGGGAGGTCATGGGGTAGAACCTTGTTGACTCCAAAATTTTATACAATATAAACCAACATTGGCCAATGGGAAGGTTCCACATGGAAACTTATCATTAGCTATCCAATGCCACGTGTCATTACATCATTGGGCCACTTGGATGCCAACTCAACTACTAATGAACCCTGCCACATCACTGTTGTATGAACATGTGCCATGTGTCATTGCTGACATCACCCAGTATTATGCTGATGTCGTCATTTGACCTTTGACTTTTGCCTGTTTGACCCCAAACTTTGACCACTTATCATTTTTTCATACGAGCTTTGTTTGACTTGTCGTTTGCATTGTTGGTAAGATGACGAGCTCTACACAATGATGTCATTTTCAAGACAATTTGAGATGTTTTAATTTTGAGCATTTATGGACCCCTTGGGACCTCTTTGAGCATTCCTTAGATCCTTCTGGATCACATCTTCCCACTGAAGAAATTTTGTACCTCCAAAAGTATAGATATTCAACAACTTAGTGATGACAAGTCTAACTCACTTTTCCATCTTACTGAAATGTTCTGATCAATAACTTAGTGATGAAGCTTCTTCACTCTCCCATCTCGTTGATTCTTTTGGAAATAAGTCTTCATCTTGGGTGATCAATTTTAGGTATTAGATCAATGTACTTATGTCTGCTTCTCTGGAATATAGCTACGACTATGGCCTTTGTCATTGTAGCTAATATGATATCTAGCTCCGGTTCTGGCTCATAGATTCTATGACAACAAAAGTCTTGTTCATTGAATCTCTGCTATACATGTATCATGTATTTCAACATCCACTCACATATCCTTTTATGGAAGAAAGTCCATCTCAGCTAATATGAAACCAAGTTGAATGCTAACCTATGTCTTGCCCATTTGGACTCTTTGTTCTTATATTTTTTATGTATTTGTAGAATCCCCTGAATGATTACTCTGTCGATTGTTACTTCTACCTTGAAAAAAAATTATGCTTGTACTGTTATCATATGTACTTGATTGCCTCTGTTCAAGGTATACATCCATACGAACATGAATGGTATTTAAAGATGCTTATGGCATGCACCTTTATGTGCCTCTTATTTTTGAAGAGGATCACTTCTCCTTTACCAGCTCTAGAAATTTTTGCATTACTTCGATGATCTTTCCGCTCTTGAACTACATGCTCCAACTGCCTGTATCCTTTTGTTCCTTCGCTTCTAGTTCTTCAGAATCAAGAATGTTGTCTTAGACAATTCGATCCATATGTAGTCTTTTAGCGGATTACAAGACAAAACATTTGTCCATATTGTTGTCTAAAGGCTTTACAAATCTTTACAATGAGATTCTTCGCACTGTTAAACAATATGTAAACATGTGGTTATATAGAAATATCCTATCGAGATTCCTCTCACTCCATAACAAAGTGTAAGGTGTAAGGTGGCTATCTAGAAATATGTAACGAGATCCCTCTCACTCTTTACAACATATAAGGTGACAATATAGAAACTCTCTTTACAAAATTCCTCTCAGTCATACAAGGTGGCAATATTGAAATTTATAGAGTCCCTCTCACTCTTATAATTTACAATGATTGACTTACAATCCTTCTAATAGACTTTAGAAGATTTACACATATGCATATTACATTTACAAATATACATATTTACAATGAATTTTTTAAAGATGGTTTACTTATGGACTCATTCTTCCCATTGTACTGGGAGGAGTCTCACAGCTTCCGACCTATGACAATGCCTCTAACACTGATGTTGAATCTAACATTGAATCTGATGCAGAATCCAATTAACCATTGGACCAAACTATTGATCTTCCTAGTAACCTGTATAACCTCTCCTTTCAGATACCAAGCACTATTTCTGTGTCTAGAGTACTTCTCTTGAATACACAAGTACACGGTCATTCTGGAATGTAACTATATAGACATCATATCAAATGATGCAACTGAGAGCAGGTTTACCTTTAAGTTTGGAACATACAACATATGTTTGATTTCCATAAATCCTCCTGACTCGAGCTGGAATCCTACATATCCATACCCTCTTATTGCTTATCTGGTATTGGTTCCAGATCCCTTAAAGAAATCTACGTCGAACTCTGAGAAAATAAAAAATATTAATCTTATCCTAGTCATGTGGCGAGATGAGCCACTATCCATGAACCATTCTTCGATGTCTTCATATATCACTAAATTGCCAAGAACAACCATTAGGACGTATTCTTTCCCAAGCCTTTTAGTAAGACCATTGACTTCATTTGGAGCTATTGCTTGTCTTCTCGCAAGTGATTTCACATATTTTATGTTCTGCTTCAGACATAAGTGTGGGTAAAGTGTCCAACACTTCTCAATATGGTGTCCACTCTTACCACAATAAGAGCAGAGTGTCTTGTTCCACGATCCCTTCTTATCATTCCTCCTTTTCCTCTGACTTGAGAAATGATCTGCCTTCTTCTTGGAGGGATTTATTTTCACAGGTTGTCTTCTCTGATACTTCTCCTTATCATGGTTACTATTTCCACAAGAAGCACATGGATAACTAGACCATTCACCAATGGGAAAAGTCTTTGTTCCTTCTCCTGTAGCATGCACATATTTCCCTGGAGATGATTTGCACATACTACTCTTCTATGGACTGGAAGGTAAGGCCAATTGCTTATGTAGGACTTCTTCATCTGAGGTTCTCTATGCTTCAGCTACCCTCGAGCATTCTCTGCCTTGTTGGGAAGAAGAACAATATGAAGAGTCTTCTTTCTTGATCATGTTCTTTGAGGGAGATAGTGCAAGAGAGACTATCTCATTCTCTGTTTGTCCAACTTTATTGATTGATGGTGCCAATATCTGCAACTTCCTTTCTAGTTCATGAAAAATACTCATGTGGAAATATTCATGACTTAACAGTTGATCTTGCAGCCTCTGATTCTCTTCCTCAAGATCTTGCAACTGCATTCTCAACTCAAAATTCTCTCTCTGGATTTGATGATTAATGTTCTTATGGAGTCTCAACTTCATAAGAACCTTACTCATCTTGCTTCCTTGAAAAGAGCCTTCAAGATCTTCACCAACTGAACTCTTGGATCTCATCACAACAATAGCTTGCAACACACGCCAAAAACTAGCTATGATACCAACCTGATTTGAAAATCCTTAGACACCGCTTATTTCTTCACACATATACACGTAATATCTAACTTGATCGGAAATAATTTATTGATCGTATTGGGGTGGTTTGTAGTATTCTGATGACGTGCTTTTTACCCCGAAACTCATAAACTAAAGATTAGCTTTGCTTAGTGATAGTGATATGACACAATAGAAAATAAAAGAACTCAAATTACATACTTTTGTTTCATGTTTAATTTTCATTTATTCCAATGAAAATTGTCTTCTTCATCTCAAGTACCAAAAATCACATATAAAATGATTCACATATGTCAATTTAATGGATTCTCTTAAATTCCCTTATTCAAAATAATAAAATAAATTCACGATTGAAATCCTTGCAAAATTCTGAAAAATTTGACTATAAAGTCAATCAATTTCCAAACTAGCTCATTTTCATGCTCTCTGGCATGCAAAACAATGCATTAAATGCCCATCAATGACAAATTGAGAAAAAAGTTTTACAAATGATCTCAAATCGCAAAACATACTTCATATTCACGATCCTTGCGAAAAATCGTGCATAATTGATATAAAACACTTGAAATTCCGCCAAGGTACCATCCAACACGCTTTACAGTGCAACACCAAACTGGCTTGTACTTGCACGTACTTCCATACAATATCAAAATCCGTGTCTTGTCTCGATATTTGTGCATACCTCAAAGTCTGTACATATGGATTTTTGCACATAGGTATGCATGCCCATATATAGGCTCGACCTCCAAACCTCCACGTGGATTTAATGGCAACTTATTCTAATTATAGCGAAATCCTGCTAAATGTGGAACCCATGGCATATTAGTTAGAACCATCCACTATTATAACAGAGGTCTAGGTTCGATCGCCCTTCCACGCATATTCCTTTGGTTTTTTGTTCCAATCCATATGATATATATGGTGGGTAGTTACATATATATCCGTTGGTGGTTATTATAATATAATATATATAATATATATGGCAAACAAACTCTCGTACGACATTCATGTTAAGCCCCTCGAGTATTATGGTATGGGTCATGTGGTATATCATACAACCATAAACTAGGGGGCTAGTCCTCAACCCCTTTCTCCCCCCACATGAAACTTTGTATGAACATAATTCCATTATATGCCTTAATATGGTTAAGACCCATTGTATGGCTTGTTGGTTGTGGTGGGTATGTTAAGACTTTGGTGGATAGGAAGGTCATGGGGTCGAACCCTGTTGTCTCCAAAATTTTATACAATATAAACCAACATTGGCCAATGGGAAGTTGCCACGTGGCAACTTCCCATTGGCTACCCAATGCCACATGTCATTACATCACTAGGCCACTTGGATGCTAACTCAGCTGCTGACGAACCTTGCCACATCATTGTTGTATGGAGATGTGCCACATGTCATTGTTGATGTCACCCAGTACGATGCTGACGTCATAATTTGACCTTTGACTTTTACTTCTTTGACCCCAAACTTTGACCGCTTATAACTTTTGCATACGAGCTCCAATTGACTTGTCGTTTGCGCCGTTGGAAAGTTGACGACGAGCTCTACACAATGATATGATTTTTGGGACGATTTGAGATGGTATAATTTTGAGCATTTATGGACCCCCCAGGACCTTTGTGAGCGTTCTGGATCCTCCTAGACCTCTGTGAGCATTCCTTAGATACTTCTAGATAACTCATATACAAAATGTTGCATACCTCTCTCATCAAGATGCAAGTATAGTCTTCTGTGGTATGCTAGATTTGGCCATATTAATTATGTCAGTCTTCGTTCATTTGTTGAGAAAGAGTTGTGTTTCTGGTTTGCCTACTATTCCTAAGAAATTGAAGCAATTTCATGTTTGTATCATTTGAAAACAAAACAAAACCACTCTTTCATGATTCTACTTCCAAATCATGTAGAAAACTTGAATTGATTCATTCCAATTTGTGTGTTGATGTTTTTCCAAGAATTAAAGTATTATATTCTTTTATTATTAATTAATATGCAAAAGGATCACAACTAAAAGATAGATATCCACAAAACAATAAGATATATCCTTAGGGAAACCCTCAAGGGGGAGAAAACCTTGCAAACTTGCCTCAATATAGATTCCTCCAACATGTACAATGTCATACAATGCTCTTTCACGAAATCAAGACCAAAGAGACCCAGACACGAACCAAGAATAACCTCCTAGATTAGTGCACACTACTCTCTTGTACTTATGTTCGATGATTGATCTCAAAATGTCTCGATATAACCTCTATTTATACTCTAAAACATCTAAAAGACATGACTTATCAATAAATCCTTTCACAATTACACTCAGGAATAACTTCCGAAATTACATAAAATCTCAACACTCCCTCTTAATGAGGAAGGTATTCTATCTGGCACAAACTCTAACACTACCGCCATCCACATGAGCTCATGACCATTGACTGTCATAAACACAAATCTATACATCACAGGAAATCCATAGTGACTTCACAACATGCATCTAGGGTCGGTGGGAGATCTCTAATAGCTACAACATGTCATCATGAGACTATCTAGTTTTTTGCAAAAAACCCAGATATCTTATGCATGACGTCTAGTACCCTACGATAACATCTGTACCTCGTCTCTTCAACATGCATCTAGGGCTGGTGGGTAGATCTCCAATAGCTAAAACATGTCATCATGAAATCCACTACCCTACAATAAAATTTGAAGCCATTACTCCCTCTAAAGAGGGACTACGCGAAACTTGTCCTTGAAGTTCTCGAACTTCGTCCTTGACAACGACTTTGTCAACACATCCACATCCTGCTCATCAATAGCCACATATTGGAGCCTCACTGCTCCCTTCTCCACCATATCCTTGATATAGTGATACCTGATTTCGATATGCTTCAAATTATCATGAAACATCAGGTTCTCTGACAACTTTATACAACTCTGGTTGTCGCACAAGATATAGATTGCCTCCATCGCAATATTGAATAATCCAATCAACAATTTCTGAAGCCACGCTACTTTGCGATTTTCTGCACATGTTTCCACATACTCTGCCTCAGGCGTACTGAGTGCTACAAATGACTTCTTCTCACTGATCCATGAAATCATATCGGATCCCAAAGTGAAGCAACATCCTAATGTACTTTTCCGGTTTGTAACATTACTGGCCCAATCTGAATCTGAATATCCAAGTAGACTGATCTCACTGTCTACAACATACTTGAGCCCATAATCCACTGTACCTTTATGGTACCTCATCACATGTTTTATTGAAATAAGGTGAACATGTATGGGGTGAACCATGTACTGACTCAAGGTGTTCACAACAAAACATATAGTTGGTCGTGTATTTGTCAAATACATCAATGATCCAATTATCTGCGTGTATAATGTAGCATCCACAACCTCTAAAGTCGTATCATCCAACAACTTCATATTTGATGCCATCGATGTAGCCATCAGTTTACAGTCCAACATTCCAAACCTCTTCAGGATCTCCATAGCATGTTTTCCCTGATTTAGGAAAATCTCATTCTTCCTTTGCCATACCTCTAGACCCAAAAAGTAGTGCATCAAACCTAGGTCTTTCATTTCGAACTTTGCAACAAGTTTTCTCTTACGCTCAATGATGAGCTTCTCCACTCTTGTCAAGAACAGGTTATCCACATATAGTAGTAACATCACTGGTCCATAATCCTCAACCTTGAAGTAAAGGTTAGAATTTGCACTGCTCTTGGTAAATTCCAAGCTCATTAGAAAACCATCAATCTGACCATACCGTTCTCTTGGTGCCTACTTCAATCCATATAATGCCTTCTTTAACCTGCACACATGCATCTCCCTATCACGTGTCTTGAATCCTTGCGGTTGTTCCACGTAAACCTCTTCCTCTATTACCCCATTCAAAAATTTTGTCTTCACGTCCATCTGATGAACCTTCCATTTCATCACAATAGCTATTGAAAGAAAAACCATTATTCAAGTATATCTTGCCACAGGAGTATAAGTATCCTCGTAGTAAATTCCTTCCTTTTGAGAAAATCCTCGTGCTACAAATCTAGCCTTGTATTTCTCAATGCTTCCATCTAAAACATGCTTCATATTCAATATCCACTTGGAGCTCAAAACTGATTTTTCCCTGGGTCTGGGAATCACATCCCAAACACCATTCTCCATAATTGATTGATATTCCTTGACCATGGAATCCTTTGATTCTTTCTTTCCTGCAACTTCTTGATAACTAGCAGGCTCTACTTCAATGATATCACACAATAATTCCACATAGTTGGGATACGGTTTTGGTTTCTTGACTTTCCTAGATGATCCATCCTGGGCACCATATCTCTCTACATCTCTGATGGCCTCTTGTGCCCAAGCTAGTCTTCTCTTTTGTGTAGGCTTCTCCATAGGTATCTGTGGTTTGGCCATATCTCGATCCTCCATAATGGATTCCTCTGCTTCCACTTCTCTTGTCTCTACGACTCTAGGAACTCCATTCTCTTCGTCATGAGATTCCTCTGCACGACCTTGCTTTGGCTTGTGAAAAGATACATCCTCATTGAAGGTGAAATATCTGCTAATATCGATCTTCCGATGACCGGGAATGTATACTTTGTAGGCCTTTGATGTGTCATTGTACCCAACAAATGTACCTTTCTTTCCAGATGGGTCCAACTTTGTTCTCTTGTACTTGGGACATGCACATATACAGAACAACCGAATATCCTCATGTGGCTGACCTATGGCTTATCTCCTGAAAACATTTCCTTTGGTGTCTTGTTTTCAAGAACTCGATGGGGACTTCTGTTCTGCACGTACACAACTATTATTGCAACTTCTGCCCATAGATACACAAGTAAGTCTTGATCATGGATCATGGCCTTCACTACTTCCATAATCGTCTGATTCTTTCTCTCTGCCACTCCATTTTGTTGTGGATTATAGGGAGTGGAGAGCTCCCTCTTAATCCCAACTTCTTTGAAGAAATCTAAGAATTCATCTAAGGTTAATTCTCCTCCATTGTTTGATCTCAACGTCTTTATCTTCCTTTCTATTAGGTTTTCTACTAGTGCCTTGAATTCCTTGAACTTACCAAATACTTCACCTTTTGACTTCAAGAAGTAAATCCAAGTTTTGCGTGAGTAATCATCAATAAAATATACATAATATATGTACCCATTGTGTGATAGTGTTGGTATCGATCCACATACGTCATAGTGTACAATATCCAAGACTCCTTTGGCTCTGCTATCACTGCTTGGAAAAGGGTTCTTCGCACAATTATCTTGTGCAAAACCTTTGCACACACCATCTGGATTCACCTGAATCTCTGGTAGTCCTATTACCATCTTGCTCACGATTGGTAAAGCTCTGTAGTGTAGGTGGGAAAATATCATATGCCATAGCTCACTTGAATTCACAGTGTCGTGAATCAATGCTGAATCTGAGCGTCCCTTTAATTTATACAGTCCTCCTTCTTGGACACCGATAACAACTGCATCATCAAACATCTTTCCTTTTAGCAACATGATAACTTCTCCATCTACAAATGAAACCTTGAAACCCTTCTCATCTAATGCTGAAATTTAGAGAAGGTTCTTCTTCAAACCTGGTAGATAAAGCACATCCTTCATCCTCATTGTTTTCCTGGAATCTAGTTTGCAGGAGGCCTCTCCTACTCCTTTGATTGGATACTCATAATCATCACCCAACTTCACATTATGAGGTGAGTCTTTATGAATTAAGTTTGACAGAGAGCCTTTATACCCTGTCATGTGCTTAGAAGCACTGTTATCCACCAACCAAGTATCATTTCTAGGGGTGACTGTTCCTGTGAGAGATGATATTAGGATGTAGTCATCATCACTTGAATCGTCATCTCTTGCAATTTTCTTTGGTGGTTCATCAACTTCAATAGCATGATCATGATGCCTCTTTCCCTTTTCCTTTTCTTTTAGTTTAAGAATAAGGGGACACAATTTTGTAACGTGTCCCAACTTTTCGCAACAAAAACACATAACATTTGAATAGTCTCTTCAATTCTTCTTCGACTTTTGAGGTTTCTTTGGGGATGGGGGTTATTTCTTACTCTTTCCTTTCCTTGTATGAGCAGCTAAAGCTTAATAATCATCCCTCAATTTCTCTTCTCTTGATACCATCCTTGCTTCCTCGTGAGCGCAGTCTTCCCATAATCTGCTAAACTTGATTAGCTTCCTCCTTGAGCATATTCCTTGAATGAATGAGTCGCATGACCTTGGGAGACCATTCAAGGTGGTCATCACCATTTCTTCTTTGTCAACAATGTCTCCAATATCTTCAATCTGTTCCTTGATTTGGTTCACTCTCGAGAAGTAAGAGTGAATGGACTCTGAATCTTGAAGCTTCACATTCTTCATCCGGGTCTTCAATGCCATCCTTTTGTTGATGTTTTTTCCTTCAAATAACCGAGTCAATGCATCCATCATCTTATTCAGATATTTTAACAGAGAAACATGATGGATCAGATGATCCTTGATTGAGTCTGCAATAATCCTCTTAGCCATGGCCTGGTTCTTTTTATGCTTTACCTTGGCCTCATCTTCCTTTGGTTCTGGAACTTCCTCCTCAACAAATTTTTCTAAATCATGTTCTTCCAGAAGGAGGAATACTCTATACTTCCATGCTCTGAAGTTTTCTGCTCCTTCCAACTTCTCGTCAATTTTGGTGCCAGTATTCATCCTGCCTGGGAAAGTGAAGTTAGTTTTCCAAAACACTTCCAAAAATCTGCGGAAAATCTTCTTTTTTCAAGCCTACTCTCATACCATGTTGACGTTTTTATGTTTTTCCAACAATTAAAGTATTATATTATTTTATTATTATTTAATATGCAAACGGATCACAACTAAAAGATAAATATCCACAGAACAATAAGATACATCCTCAGGGAAACCCTCAAGGGGGAGAAAACCCTGTAAACTTTCCTCAATATAGATTCCTCCAACATGTACAATGTCATACAATGCTCTTTCACGAAATCAAGACCAAATAGACCTAGACACGAACCAAGAATAACCTCCTAGATAAGTGCACACTACTCTCTTGTACTTATGTTCGATGAGTGATCTCAAAAAGACTCGATATAACCTCTATTTATACTCTAAAAGACCTAAAAGACATGACTTATCAATACACCCTTTCACAATTACACTTAGGAATAACTTCCAAAATTACATAAAATCTCAACAGTGTGGCCCTATGCCTGTTCCTTCTGCAAATGGAAACAAATATATCATGACTTATATTGATTATTACACTAGGATGTGTTGGGTCTACTTGCTAAAAGATAAATAACAAGATTTTGAAGCTTTTAAAAATTTTCATGCATGGATTCAAAATGAACCTCAATGTCGTATTAGATCTCTTCGCACTAATAATGGAAGAGAATATACATCTAATGAATTTGAAAGCTACCTTCACCAACATGGGATCAAACCTCAAACCACAATTCCATACAATCCCCAACATAACGACGTTGCTGAATGAATGAACATGAAACTCCTAAATATGGTTCGTTCCACGATGTTTTTCAAGAATGTTAAATTGATGTTTTGGGATGATGCAGTTCTATGTGAAGTTTATGTCAAAAACAAGTGTCCATCTCATGCTCTTAAAAACAAGACTCCTTATGAAATGTGGTATGGTCACATTCCTTTGGTGAGGCATCTCAAGGTCCATGGTTCCACCTGTTATGCCTTGATTCCTAAGGAGCAAAGAAGCAAGTTTGATGCAAGGAGTCGAAAGTGCATCTTCTTGGGATACTTGATCTGAAAATACCACATGAGTTCTGATACTACATGATCCTTAAATATCAACAAACTCTGATATTAATTCAGCCCAAAGAATCCTTAGATGCCAATTAGCTCATATGTAGATACTAAACATCTGACCAGATTCAGGAATATAAATGAAGTTTGCTTGACTATTAGCAAAATATCATGTGAATGTCTTACTTATCCATAAACCCAGAAACTAATGAATAATTTGAACTCTAAATGAGATAATACAACAACAAAAAAAGAACTCAAACACATATGTAATTGACATACATCACTACATATTCAAAGTCCCTTTAAATAGCATAATTGTTCTTCATCATCTCAAAATTCCAAAATTACATTACAAAATGAGCTTACAAAACAAAATTTACAAGATGCTCTGAAAATTTGCTACTCAAATGCAAAAACTGAGTTCTTGGTGAAAAATCATGCAATTTTGATATAAATACTTGAAATTTTGTCAAGATGACCCCAACACGTTTTGTGGTGTGGCCTCATAAATTTGTGTACCCTTGGGCACAAATTTTGAGACCACTTTGCATTAAAATAATGTCCAATGCATTGGGGTGCATGCCATTAAATAGGCTGCCCCTCTTAATCAAATTCCAAAATTCATGGCATACATTAAATGCAATTTGTTTGGTTTTATAACCAAATTTCGAAATTAGTAGTAACTTATTACTAAAATTAAAGGAATCTCTACTAAATATGGAGTGGTTAAATTCCTCTCCTATTATAATGGAAGTCGGGGTTCGATTCCCCTACCACACATGAAATTTGTTGTTTGTTTTAATATATATGCTGGGTAGTTTGTTGGATATATCCGTTGGACTTTTAAAGTGGTCATTATATATATTATATAGAAACTATATACCATATATAACTTAAGAACTCCCATAATGGAGGTCAGGGTTCGATTCCCCTTCCACACATAAAATTTGTTGTTTGTTTTAATATATATGGTGGGTAGTATAGAAACTATATACCATATATAACTTAACAACTCCCGCCGAAATATAAGGTTAAGCCCCCGCCCGCAGATTTATGTATGGTCATGTGATAAGGTATGACTAGGGGCTGGGGCTAGTCCTCAACCCCTCTTTCCCCATACAAACTTTATTACAAACTTATATATATATTAATTGTCAAATGTATGTTAAGTTGTAATGTGGTGTGTTGGTTGTGAGAACTTTGTTAAGCCATGGAACTATGAAGGTCGTGGGGTCAAGCCATGGAACTATGAAGGTCAATTCTCTTGGAGTCCATAATAATTTTATACAACCATAACCATTACTGGCCAATGAAGGGTTGCCATGTGGCAGCCTCTCATTGGATGAACCTATGCCACGTGTCATTCAACCGATCATTTATACAACCATAACCATTACTGGCCAATGAAGGGTTGCCACGTGGCAACCTCTCATTGGATGAACCTGTGCCATGTGTCATTCAACCATTAGACCACTCGGAGTATATATGCCAACTCAGCTGTTGACTTTCTATGCCACATTACCTACATTTGTACGGACATGTGCCATGTGTCACCCTCTGGTGGTGCCACATGTCACCCATATTTTCCTTGATTTGACCAAATTTTGACTATTCATAACTTTTGCATACGAGCTCCATTTGATGCATCGTTTGCACTGTTGGAAAGATGACAAAGAGATCTACGTAATGATGTTGTTTTCACAAACTTTTGAGACAGTTTAATTTTGAGCTTTTCTGGATCCCCTAAGACCTCTGTGAGTGTTCCTTAGATCCTCCTAGATCAATACTCAAATACCACCAAGGAATATAGTCTTTATGATGAGACAGAAAATAAATTCATCCTTTCCAAAGATGTAATCTTTCTTGAATCCTCCAATAAAGACAAAATTGTTGAGAGGCAACTGGATCATCTGAACAGATTCACTCGTGTAAAGACATATCATGAATTTGATGATGAGATTCCACATCTTGAAGGGGGGATCCCTATCTTGGGTCAATCTCTGAAATATCCTTTTGAAGCACCATCTTCTACACATGAAGAAGTTTCCACCACTTCATCAGAACCTTAAGTTCATTTGGATGATGTGATTGAGAGGATTGAAAAGTTGAGGCTTGATGAGAACTCAACACCATCTCAATCAATTGAGCAACCTAGACCATCTCAAAAAGGTCCACCAAAATGGATCACAAAAACACTTCAAAGTGTTCATCCTAATGAGGTCGGAAAGATAAGAACCAAAATGTCCTCAAGATAAGATGGAGGTAATGCAGATAATTCAAACTAAGGTGATGTAAATGACATGGATGTTTCATATGATTGTGAATTGAATTTATCTACTAACCTTGAACCAACTTGGTTTGAAGAAGCCACTTCTCATGATGAATGGAAAGAAGCCATGCTGAAGGAATATGATGCTCTCATCAAGAATGGGACATGGAAGTTGGTGGATCCTCCATTTGGAACCAAACCAATCAACTACAAGTGGGTATTCAAGAACAAGTACATATAAGATGACTCACTTGACAAGCACAAATCAAGGCTCGTGGCGAAAGGATTTGCATAGAAAGAAGATGTTGATTGTGAGGATACTTTTTCTCACACAACAAAATGGGCTACCGACCTTACTCTATTTTCCATGTCAACACAAAATGGATGGAAAATTCATCAAATGGATGTGAATACCACTTTCTTGAATGGAGACTTGAAAGAGAATGTGTTCATGTCTCAACCAGAAGGATTTGTTGTGAAGGGACAAGAACATAAGGTATTCAAGCTCATCAAATCCTTATATGGCTTGAAACAAGCACCATGAGCATGGTATGAAAAGTTAACTGAGCATCTTCTCAAATTGAATTTCAAGCATTTCTATCTCGACGATGCAACTTTGTTTGTCAAGAAAGTTGGAAAAACTGTTGTATACATTGTAGTATATGTAGACGATATATTGATAGTAGGGAACAATGAGAGCTACATTGCATCCATAAAGAAAGAGTTGAAGAAAGGCTTCGAGATGACAGATTTGGGACATCTTCAATACTATTTGGGCATTGAAGTGATTCAAAATCCAAGGTACATATTCATCTCCCAACAAAAGTACATTGGAGAAATGTTGAACAAGTTTGGCATCGCTGAGTGTAATCATGTTTCTATTCCAATGGAAAATAATTTGAAACTCACATCAAAAGAAGGGAATGAATCGGAGGATGCAACCAAGTATATACAGCTTGTGGGAAGAATCATCTATTTTACCACCACTAGATAAGACATTTCATTTGTTGTTGGGATTCTTTCCAAGTTCATGCAAAAGCCTTGTGAAGGATATTGGTCTGCTACAAAAAGAGTTATAGAATACTTGAAAGGAACTCGATATTTTGGACTCAAGTACTCTAATGTGGATGACTTCAACCTGATTGGATATTTTGATTCAAACTTTGCCGGGGATAAGGAAAATGGAGTATCAACTTCAGGCTATCTCACGATCTTGGATCAACAACTGTCTCCTCGAGATCACACAAACAATCAGTTCCAACAGATTCCACAATAGAGGCATAATATGTGGCAACTGCAAAAGCAACGAAGGAGATTGTGTGACTCAGGAAAATTCTTGAAGACTTGCAGGAGAAACAAGTAAATTCTACTCCTCTTCTAGTACAAAATACTTCTACAATCAAGTTGGCCAAGAATCCCATATTCCATGATCGAACTAAGCATATCAACACAAAGTATCACCTGATTTGATATCATGTAGAGGACAAGACTATTCACTTGAGACATTGTTCCAAAAATGAGAAAATTGTGGACATCTTCACCAAAGCGCTTGGAAGAGAAAAAAATGAAAAGTTCAGAATGATGCTTGGACTCACACACATCCCTTCAGGTTAAGGGGGGCAATGTTAGACATGTAATCCTTGGGATTGCGTTACTATATTAATATTGTAAATATGAAGAGTCGTAGGTGATATGAAGAGTCTTCGGTTATGGAATACCAACAATAATTTGTTTGTATGTATTTAACTTTCATCTAATGCAATATACATCAATATGGAGTTACCTTTTCCGCCAATGCCTGGCCTGACTTTATCTAACAATTTTTATATATATTGAGTTGTATCAAGTCTTAAATTTTTAGTCATATGAAGAAATTTTGGATCAACATATGATACATTTAAAATTGTATATTAATGTCTATAGAAAAAGAAAATACAATACCAAAACAAATTATTCAATAACAATTTTTTACAAACCAATTTAACTAATTCACAAATTTTTCAATTATTAGATTAATAACACAAATTTTTAATTGCATTAGTATGCGTAATAATATTATCATTATTATTAAACGAAACATTCTATTAAGTCATGGAACATAGGTTTAATGTCAAAGATTCTGCATTTAAACATAACCAAAAGTGTTCATTAGTTAGCAAAATAAAATAACCAAAAGGATAGATCAAGAAAAAAATACTAAGAACAAGAATATGACTAGATATCTTAATCCAAAAGTTTTGACAACATTTTAAACTAAACTTTGACTTTTTGAAGCATTTTGTACTTAAGATGTTCTTTAAAAATATATACTTTTGATTTTCAAATCAAAATGATTTAAAACGATTGCAATGCACATTCTTCTAGTTGTTTACTTTTTTCCCATATTTTTTTTCTTTGCAAATGTAGTTTCTTTTATAATCCCATGGAAGTCTAAAAGTCAAGAGCACAAAGATGCTGATTAGAAATAAGTTTTGGAAGCATAAAATGGAAATAATGTGTAAAATACTTTTTTATGTTGAAAATTATATTATGTAAATGAACTTACATGTACATATGCAATCATGTCAATTTTTTTTTACATTAACAATAATATTATTCATTGTCATTGTAAAGGTTCCATTTATTGAAAATCTTTGTAACAAGAAAGTAGTTTATGAGATGTTTTGTTTGTATTGTGCAAATCATATTTGAACAAGTTTTGGGAATAATTGTTGCAGAAGTTCCTTTGGCAAAGTGTAGTTGATCTTTTCATCTATTTTGGGCACTATACATTGTAGATAATGTTCATATGAACATGATGTTTTACGAGCACATTTTGTGTAATATAACATGACATCTATCAAAAAATCCATTGTTATAACACGTTGTTTACATTCATTGCAAAATGGTTTGAATGGTGGCAAAAAAACATCAATTGTTTTGAGTACTCCAATGACCTGCAATATATATATATATATATATATATATATATATATATATATATATATATATATATATATATATATATATATAT
>ML796148.1:14460-44742 GCA_009831015.1 Picea engelmannii | reverse complement strand
AAATTGCAATATGCAACCTATCAAATTAAATAAAAAATATGTTTGGATTCAAATGTTTACTGTGGAAATTTCATGTGTTGTTTCACCATCTTTCACATACATTTCAAACTGACGGTTACTTTGACAAAATCCCAAAACAATTGTTGCAAAACTACCAACTGAGTAATCATCATTTTCTTCCAAAAGTGCATTAGTTGTATTATCTGGAGCAAGTCTTGTTCAACACAAACTAATGAGATATTTTCAACTATAGACATTGTAGTCAATGCAATGCAATGAATATCATCTCCTCATTCATGAAGCCAAGTGTTTGATCCAGAATTCAATTTAGACATAACAAAGCATGAATCACATCATGGTTAGTCCAATATGCATCTAATATACTAACTTCACAATGGTTAGAATCCAAATTTGTCCAAATGTCTATGAATACTCATGAAGCCAACTGTTTGATCCATAATTCAATTTAGACACACCAAAGCATGAATCACGTCATGGTCAGTTCAATATGCATCTAATATATCAACTTCACAATGGTTACAATCCAAATTTTTCCAAATGTGGTTAATCTGACTTTCTGTTTTTGGAATAGATTTGTTTATTATCCCTTGCAAATGTTGTGAGTTCATGTAATCTATTAGTTGTTTGCTTCTTTGACTATTTGCATGAATGTCAACATTGAAATCACCAATGATTATCAAGATACAATTACTACGAATCATTTGTACTTTGGTTGTTGAAATTGTTTCAATGATTTTTGAGGCAAATGTAATTGGAGCAACATATATCTTCATTATGCAAACATTTTGTTGGGAATACAACCTCTGACATAACAAGTTCAACTTTGTTATTACAAAAGTGTTTTGTTGAAATTATGTCTATGTTTCTTTCTATACAAGAAAGGACACTATTGACATAGTATGTTGTATTAAAATTGAATTTGGAAAATATGTTTTTGCTTGGTGGGAAATTTGTTCATGTCTCTTGAAAACATAGGATTATATTGTTCATAAGGTATTCATCTTGTATAATGTCATCAAGGTCTTCATGTAGACTACAGATGTTTAAAGTTACAATTGAAAGTCTATTGGAACATGTGATTGAACTTTGCACATAGTCTAATTTCCATGATCGGTTTGCAAATAGTTGTTTCATCTCTACTATCACCTTTTTGTTGACATAAAAGTTTTCTTGTGTTAGTTTTTGAATTAGAAACAATGAATTCATGGTTTTGACTTGTGATAAAGTTGTGTATACCAATCCATGTGTTCTAATGTTTCTTGGATCAAATGCAAGCTTATCTAAAGTCATTCCATATGCTCTATGTATCGTTCTAGCGTAAGGAAGTTGTATTGGGATTTGTTTTCATACTGTGGATTGATTCTTTCCTCTAGTGTACGACAATGACTTTGTAATTCAAAATATTGGTGTCCAACTTGGTGAAATATTTTTGTCTTATAATTCATGGAACTTTTCTCTTTGTAATTTTCTGACAATTGGATCAACAAATTCTATCCAAATGGCATAAAAATATTTTCTTTTCCTTTGAATAACCCTTTAATGCTCCATCAGAACCATTGACAAAGGTTGTCTTCTATGTTATAATTTCCATCATATATCCCAACTAGGAGATTTCTCTTGACTAGTATTTTTGATGGCAAGGTAATTATTTTGTCATAAGATGCAAATTTTTCTTCGTTGTTTTCCACTTCATTAAATGCTTCAAGATTTATAAATTCTTCATCTACTTGTGGAAGCATTTTTTCATTATGTATTTGCACATATTTGTTTTTGTAAAATAAGTATGGAAATAGAGGATATATTAGTGGTGATTTATAACAATGGTGGTTAATGTATTCTATGTCGTCATTAGATTGCTCGTTCAATCTCATTTTGTTCAAAATTCCGATAAAATGTTTGTCTCTTTGACGCATTGCCATGTGCAACTCATAGCAACTTATAGCATTTTACTTTTTCTTGCCAAAAAGTATATGATAATTTTTCCTTGTTCAACATTGAATTTTCAAGGATTAGAGAATCCTTGATAGGTTGTGCTTGATACAAGTCCGCATAGAATATTGTATCAACATTAATTCCAAAATATTTTGTTAGGCTATGTTTGATTTCTCACAATTGTTTATCAATTTGGTACAATAATGTTGAGATAACAAGGGACGCCTCATCAATTGGCACAACACAAAGTTGTTCATAGTATTTTGTAAATGTATCCAACTTTTCATTGCTTAGGGGAATATATTCTTATTTGTTATAAGGCATGCAAAATGTAGAGTCCAACATGACACCTCCTGCATTAAATGTTGTTTTTCCTATGTAAGTTGTTATGATTCCTTTTAATTTAAGTGGGTCATATTATGTTCTATTGTTGTACATGCACACAAGAGATTGAAAAATTTCCTTTGCAACAAATGTTTTTCCAGTCCCCGTGCCTCTTGTAAAAAGCAAATGGATTGGTTCATTTGGAGCCTTTTTCTTTTTAGTCAATATATCTTTCACTATAGTTGCTTGTTCTTTGGTCAATTGTCTTATCATGTTATGGAATTCCATATTCTCTAATATATGTGGTTGTTTTACAACATGGTAAGGTTTGTTGAGTGATGTTTTTTTTTATGTTTTGAAAGTGTTGGAGATCAATATCAATATCATATTCTTCATAGTGCTTATTGCCAATTGAGAATATGCCATTAGCAATTGATTGGTTCTCTTTAACTACATTTCTGTTAAACAATTCATAATCTCTAGCTTCAAGCATTCTTGATGCATCATCAAGGTTACCCATGCTTTAGTTGTTGTATACGTGAAATCATATTCATTTTGTTTTATGGTTTCTTTTAAGCTCATGTAGGCATTCTTCCAAGTTTAATATTGGTTCTTAAAAATGATCTCATCAAACATGTATGGAAGATATAGCATCTATTGTTCTCTATAGAAATTGTTAGCGCCTCTATATTCACTATATCGCACATATCTAATCACATATGGAATATTGTTATTTCTTTGCTTCTTTCCATTTTTTGTATAGCTTGATGTAAGTTATGCTAAGAATATATGCTTTGTTAGAATATTGGATGTGCTTATTTAACCATGGACAATATAGATATATTGTCACCCAACCATAGGCACTAATGCCACCCCCGAGCACCTTGACCTTGACAGAGACAAGAATTCCGGTAGCAAATCAATAGCCAACCAAGGCTAATGCACCAAGCAAGAGATAACCAAGACTGATCAGAGAGTCCAACCCATAAAGACCAAAACTATAGACTTCAGAACTGGCGGCAACACCTTCTCCAGTACTTGCGTAGAAAACTGCCCAACTGCAGTGCGCACAAGTGTATCTCTGCGATTTTGAGAATTGTGTGTAAAGTGAAGACTGGCCTCCTGTATTTATACTGCCTCTGCCAGACTGTTAGGGCCAACTTATCACTCTGGGTGATAATTAATTAATATTAATTATCTCCTTTAGACGACATCTCTTCTAGGGTTATATTCAATTCTTTTCTTGTTTCCAGAATATTCTAATCTTGTCAAAGGCCATAATGGAGGTTAATACCTCCCACAACTACCATAATATCAACACTCCCTCCTAGATAGGGAGGTATAACTGATAATGGTCTTGAAAACAAACATACCATTCAACTGGTAGCATCACTATAGCCACACAGGCTAGTTAAGTCACGAGCACCGTCATTATTATCCAACTGGATAATCTCCATGAAAACTGGTACAATGTCAACTGACATAACACAACTGTGTTTATCTATAGTAGTACACAACTACTCAATCCATGACACATAGTCACAAACAGTGGAACATATCCACCACAATAACATACCTCTACTGTCTGGAGACATTTACAATCTCCATAGTGATCATATCAACTGATATCAACCTACACAGAAACCAGAAACAATGTTATGATATAAATTGAGTCATCTGGTCCATTCTTCCACTCACATCTGTGAGATCTGGAAGAGCATCTACCCTTAGAGTTGAACATCAATGATGGGATATTTGGACTATTCTTCTCAAGCAAGGAAGAATAACTGTCCTGATTTTTGAGCCTGGACCATTCACCTATCCGGGCCATTTCTATAGCACTAAACAAAGTGCAACCTGGAGAGAATGAGTCTGCCCTAGGGAATGCCCGTCCTTGATTGTTGAACTTGGACCATTCACCCATCCAGGCCATTCTTCCGGCACTAAAAAAAGTGCAACCTGGAGAGAATGAATCTTCCCTAGGGAATGACTGTCTGGACCATTTCCTAAGGAAATGATTGTCCTGCACCAACCTCCAAAACAAACCATTATTTGAAACTTCTCACAACTGTGAGCTTCGAAAGAATGACTCTTCGGTGAGGCGAACCAGTCTTCTTGACCACTACTGAGAGTGACCATCAAGAAGAGAGACTATCCTAGACCATTCCCCCACACTGGCCACAAGAGGAATCACTGTCTATGGTACATCAACAATCCATCGAACCATTTTAATTACGAAAATGACCATTCGATCTGGACCGTTTTTCGAATTTGAAAATGCCTGTCCGTTAGAAATCTCAAACCACTTTCCGATCTGGAAAGGAACTGCCCAAATTGGACCATTTTTCAAACTTGAAAATGTCTATCCTCAAATCAATGATATGCCAGTGCTCCCTCCCAACCTAGAGAGTCATCTCTTCCCTTTCAGCTAAGGGAGTTATTTCCACGATCCCTAATTTGTCTCGGAAATATGCAAACTTTTTTCTGGACAAAGGCTTTGTCAATATATCTACTGTATGATCATCTGTGGGGATATACTGGAGCTTTACTTCTCCTTCCTGGAATTTATCTCGAATAAATTAGTATTTGATCTCAATGTGTTTCGACCGTTCATGAAACACTGGGTGTTCTGATAGCATTATGCAACTCTGATTGTCACAGTGTATTATGGTCGAATCTGGAACCTGATCAAATAATCCAAAAATTAGCTTTGTCATCCATATTGCTTCTGTACATACCTCACATGCTGCAATATATTCTGCTTATGTTGTGCTGAGTGCGACAAACTTATGTTTCCTGCTGCCCCAAGATATCATAGCAGAGCCCAAGCTGAAACACATCCTTGAAGTACTCCTTCTGTCTTCTACACTTCCTGCCCAATCTAAATATGTGAATCCATGAAGTTGTATATCACTGTATGCCGTATATCTTAAACCATAGTTTAGTGTCCCATGAATATATCTTCAAACATGCTTTGCAGCTATCCAATGCTCATGTCTGGGTTCCACCTGGAACTGGCTTAGTGTGTTTACGAAAAAGAAAATGTCTGGCTGAGTGTTTACTAAATACATCAATGACCCAACCAATTGTTGATATAGTGACAGATCTACTGGATCAGAATCTAAATCTCTTACTTTTCTTATATATGTGGTCATAGGAGTGTCCATGGATTTGCAATCCATCATTCCAAACTTCTGAAGAATATTTATTGCATACTTTCCTTGTCCAAGGAATACTTCACCACGCATATGCCATACTTCTAGTCCCAAGTAATAATGCATGAAGCCAAGATCTTTCATATCAAACTCAGAAGCTAGTTCCTTTTTGCACTGGATGATGAAAGACTCTTCACTTGTTAGGAATAGATCATTGACATATAGCAGTAGAATCACAGGTGCATTGTTCATGACTTTGTAGTACAGATTTGGATCTGCATGACTTTTGGAGAAACCAAGTCTCATTAGGTAGCTGTCTATTCTGGCATACCAAGCTCTTGGAGCTTGCTTGAGTCCATATAAAGCTTTCTTCAGTCTGCAAACATGAGTGTTTCTAGAATGTACTTAAAACCCTTGAAGTTGTTCAATGTATACTTCTTCTTCGATTGCTTCATTGAGGAAAGCTGTCTTTACATCCATCTGATGAAAACTCCATCCCATGAAAGCGACAAGAGACATGATAGCTCTAATGGAAGTATATTTGGCAACATGAGCAAGTGTTTCGCCATAGTCTTCTCCCTCCTTTTGGGAGAATCCTCTAGCTACGAACCTTGCTTTGTATTTGTCCACGCTTCCGTCTGTTGCATGTTTGATCTTATAAACCCATTTTGAAGTTACTACTAATTTTTCTTTAGGACTAGGCACAATTTCCCATACATAATTTTTCATGATGGATTGGTGTTCTTCTGTCATGGATTCCTTCCATTGTTTCTTCTGAACCACCTCTTCAAACATGGTAGGTTCTTCGTCTACAAGCTTTGTCATACATGCTGCATAACTCAAGAATCTTTTGGGATTTTTAGTTTTTCTGAAGGTCCCAATTGGGGCCTTGAGCCTTTCTGCTTCTTGTAGGGTAGCTTCAAGCCAAGCTGGTCATTTCTTGGTCTTGGGTACAGTGTCTGAATCAATGGTCTCACATGGTTGCATCGGATGATCAAGTTGTTCTTTTTCTTCATTCTGACTTTTTGGAAGACATGTGCCTTCTTCAATAGGCTCTTCATACTCTTCTTCTTCTATAGTTTCTTCTATGGATTTTTTGAAAGCTATCTTTTCATTGAAGGTCACGTCTCTGCTGACTTCAATCTTATGTTGTTCTGGGATATGGATTCTATAATTCTACTATATCCCATGAATATGCCCTTCTTTCCCGAGGGTTCTAATTTATTCCTTTTATCCTTGGGAATGTGAAAGTAAACAGGGCATCCAAAGATTCTTAAGTGTTCCACATTAAGTTTCTTTCCTGAGAAGGCTTCTTCTGGAGTCATATCCTTCAATATGTGGTGAGGACTTCTATTTTAAACATATATTGCTGTCATGGATGCTTCTCCCCATAAATACATAGATAAACCTTGATCGTTTAATAGTCACCTCCCTCCTAATCCCTTCCGATTTGCAAAAGGAAACGAATTCCTTGGATGTATATTCTCCTCCATTATCTATTCTCAAGGTCTTGCTTTATTGTTTGTGAGGTTCTCTATCTCTGCTTTGAATTCTTGAAACTTGCTGAATACTTTGTCCTTTGTTTTCAAGAGATATAACCAAGTCTTTCTGGAGTAATCATCTATGAAGATTAAGTAGTAAAGAGATCCTCCTAGAGATTTGACTGGCATCAAACCGCAAACATCTGAATGTATTAGATCTAGAGTCTCCTTAGATCTATTGTTGCTGCTTGGGAATGGTTTCTTGATATTCTTTCCAAGAGCACATCCTTTGCAAATTCCTTCATGTGTAGACTATAATTCTAGTATTTCTTCAACCATCCTTTTGATGAAGGGTAATGCTTGATAGTTTATATGAGCGTACCTTCTATGCCAAAGTTCATTGGGATTGACTTCATTATGTACAAGAGCTTCATCATTTTGTTCTAGTAGTTTGTATAGATTTCCTTCATGGGTTCCAATAACCCTAGCATTCTCTATGCTCGAGTCTCTAGGCCAGGATAGCACTTTTCCATCTACAAATGCTATTCTGTTTCCTTTGTCTTCTAGGTAAGATATGGATACAAGATTCTTTTCTAAACCAGGTACATATAAGACATTGGTCAAATGAACATTGTTACATGTTTTCAAATTAACGGAGGCTTGACCAATTCCTTCGACTGGGTAAGTGATTTTGTCTCCAACCTCTACCTTGTTCGATGTATTTTTTTCATTTAGATTGGAGATTTTGGCTTGATCTCCCGTCATATGCCTAGAATCTCCACTGTCAATTATCCACATATCATATTCAAGCGTTCCTGTGAGTGTTGAGAAGTGTAGATGACTGGTCTTTTCATTCATGACTTCGGTTGACTAATGGCTGGTCAAGCTTTGACCCAAAATTTCTACTTTGACGTTTTTACCTTCTGAGAGTGCCAAGAGATGCATTGGACTAAAGCACAATTGAATACCTTCTCCTTGAGCGAGGTGTTCCATCATAAGGTGATGGATCAGATTTTTAGGGTTTCTACAACTGCACTTGCTAGTAACTGATGCAGGAGCATCGCTCCACCTCAACAGCGCGCCAACATTCTAGCACATCAACACGCATTTCAGAAGAAAGAGAGGCATTGAACCTCTCACATTTCTTTTAATACGAAATCAGATCCCATGAAGATTTGCGTTGTAAGGCTTTTAATGCCAGACCATACCTTTGTACAAGTAGTGGTTGGGGTTGCCTTAATTGGTTTCCTGTAGCAGGTCTAGATCGTAGTCAGGTTTGGATGATCATTTATGTAATGTAGCCATAGAAGTATGGTGCCATATCTGAGATAGTGATAGCACTAAAACAATGAGGAGAGGATAAGCTCAGAGAGCCCTCTTTTGTAATTAAGAAAGGAAGAGAAAGATAGGGAGATCTAGGGTAGAGAGGCCTGAGGAGGTCTTATAAGTTCCGAGAGAGAGCTTGAGAGAACTGGGTCTTTGTTACAATCCAGTTTTGTAAACGTCTATATAAACACACAAAGATAATAGAAAAGCAGTTTTTCCTGCATATCGTGTGTTTATGTGTTTGTGAATGTTTCATGAATGAATGTTGTAGGTGTATGATTAATTTCACTTGCAGTAGGAGATATATTTATTTTATCTTCATTGAGTTGTGTAATATCGTTCTGGATTCTTTAGGCTGTGCAAGGAGTGCACAACAAAACATCGGAGGTTCTATAGCCAACGCAAGGAGTGCACATCTGACCTCTGCAGAGTCAGAAAAGAACGTGTCAGGAGGCCGCACCGGAGCGATCATGAGCTCAAGAGGAACCTCAAGGTTACTAAATACCTTGGAGGAAGGATCTATTCAAGGAGTGCATGAGAAGAACTCTTTATCGAGTTCAAAGGAAGAACCAGAGTTACTGAGAACTCTGTAGAGCTCTGCCAGGCGAGCATTGAGCTGATGCAAGTGTGCATAGGAAGGAATCTTTATCGAGTTCAGAGAGAAGGCAGAACTACTGAAGGTTCTGTAGAGTTCTTCCAGGAGGGCATTGAGCGAGTGCATAACATGCATAAGGAGAACTCTATTTCGAGTTCCAAGAGAAGAGAAGTGTCTCAGGAAAGACACTCATAGAGTTGCCGAATACTCTATCGGCTCAACAAAGAGTGCTTGAGCATAATTCACTAGGAGGGCACTTATATCCCTTCAAGGAGAGATAGGGACATAGTTATTGAACACTCTAGAGAAATACCTATGCAAGGAGTGCACCAGGTCAACATTCAAATGAAGTGTTGAAGAGACAACCATTTGAAGGCCAATCAAGCGCAAGGAGAACGGGCGGAGAGAACTTGTTCCAAGTTCAAAAGCTCAGGAGGGTGAGTGCAAAGTGTGTCAGGAGGACACCAGAAGTCTTCTAAGGAAGCAAGGGCCGCGTCCCTTAGAAAACTGAGTAAGTTTGTAAGCTCAAAAGAGATAAGGATTTTCAGAAGAACAAGCGAGACCAAGAGTTGAGTCTGTAGGGAGGAGTTCGAAGGTTGAGACCTTCGAACGACTGGAAATATTCTAAATCAAAAGATCAAAGTTTAGGAGTGTTAGCGCCAAAGGATTTGGCTGAGACTTTTTAAGGCGCTGAACGGATGGTAGAAAACCTTCGAAGAAGAAGCGTCGATAGCCGACAACCATTAGATCAAGAGAAGTTGTGAGGAGGATAAAGGTGAGAGTCATTCAACTCTCAAAGCCTAGGAGGAATGGGAGCCGTTAATCCAGAAGAGATCTGAACTGGTGGTTCATTTCGTGGGATCGGATATTAGGAGTTGGGAGAAGAGAAGTCCTTAGTTTTCAAAGTCATGACATGCGAAATCATGATTTGATCACAACCGTAGATCGTGGGAGGATCTGGACCGTCTGATTAGAGTCCAGACATGCGAGAATGTGCACAGGAGAAGATCAGATTTGGACTGTTGGATCTGAGCATGTGGATTGAAAGTCATTGGATCCAGAGGAAGGTGCATGAGAGAAGTTTCAAAACTATCGGAATCGTTCATCATCAAAGAGGACAGGGGGCAGCAGATCCGAGGTGTTCGTGAAACCAGACACCGAAAGATTTGCAAGGATCAGAGGAGAAAACTCGTGAAAGGGAAGTTCACGAAATCATCCAGACCGTCCATCACAAGGGACACATGGATAGCATGCAACATTTCGCTGACTTGATATGGAAGGAAGTCAAAGGGTGGAGTTTGTGAAACTCGTGAAACAAGAAATCACAAAAAGACTCTGAGTCGTTGGATCGAGTTAGGCTATGGGCTGTCGATCGAAAGCATCGGTATTTTGACATTTTGGGTACAGGGGGTTCGAAAGAGAGAACCATCCAAAAATCCTGAGTCGCAAAGTTCTGGCTTCGCAAAGGAGGAACGTGGACCATTGGATCATGGGACAGTGAGGACCATTGATTTGACGTGGGAGGATTTCAGAATTTCGGGGATCAAAAGATATGAGGTGAGAAGTCTTTTGACTTTGCGAGTCGCGAAGTCTTGAAACTCTTTGAGGTTTGGCCCGAAGTCATAGTGGGGGTGATATGGATAGAGGCTAAGGTAGGAGCTAGCAAGCGCTAGGTTCTTATTTCGGATTTCAGGGTTTGGAGGAATTGGACAACATTTCGTTGAAAGTCCCAAAATCACAAAATCGCGATACGATCACAGCCGTCGATCGAGAGGAGCGAAGGACCGTAGATTGGTCAATCGAGGATTTGAGAAATAGGAGTCAGGGTGGCTCTTATGCAGAAGTCTTGAAGTCTTGAAATGTGAAGCGCCTTTTGACAAGGCCTGTGGTCACTGTCGGTGGTCATGTGGAGGGAAATATCATGCCTTGTGCTTGTTCACACAGGTGGGGTTTCAAAAAAAGGACCTGTGGATTTGTTGAAGGTTCCAACAAGGAACTAAAGAGCCATTTCAGATTATCAAGAGTTGTAGAACGATTCTTTATACCGGGAGGTTAGCGAACCCTGCCGAGGCAGAGGTAGGGGGTCTGCATCAGGTGGTATCAGAGCGCATAATTGATTTCTATAGGTAAAGGAGGTAATTTGATGACATCAAGTGGTATCAAAAGGCTGAAATTTGTTTGTGGACAGGAGAAAAAGGAGAGACAGTGAAAGGAGATGACCTAATAACATCAGGTGGTATCATAAACAAAAGTTTTCTTGTAGGCAACATGTGAAAGGAGGGTAGAGTATCGATGCTCTGGGAGAAGGTTGTTGCATGGATGCAACAACAAAAATTCAAACAACTAGGTGAGCTGTAAAAGAAGATGGAGATGCTCTCATATGTAGAGTGTTCCATAGACTTGCCGAGAGGGAAGGTAGAAGTTGGAGATGGTTACTGAAGGCCATGAGTGTGGTCGAAGAGAAGGCCGGAAGCAGGAAAGAAATCCAGAGATGGATCTAGAGCTCATTGAGATAAGAGCAAGGATGGAGAAGCTTGCATTGAAAATGCAATGGGATGCAAAGATACATTGGGTGTATCAATGGCCCATGAGGAATAAGGTGAAGTGTCCAGTAAAGAGAATTTTGGCCATAGAACATTGAAGGATGATGAGAAGGTGGCTGAGGCATGTTGAAAACCTCAGTGAACCAGAGGAGGAATTGATTCACATCTGTGACCCAGAAGATGGGAAGAGTCTCAGTGATGAGGAGGAGAAAGAGAGATCAGATGAAGATCTCATAAACTGCCAGGTGGGTGGAAATGGTCTTTCAAATTTCCAGGTGGGAAATGGAAAGAGGCTAGGTGGAGGTCTCGAATACTTCCAGGGGAGAAGTTCGAAAGTTCATATTTCCAAGTGGACAACGAGATGGGATCGATTGATCTCATAGACTACCAGGTGGGTAGCAGAAAATTCCCAAATTGCCAGGTGGGCAGGGAGAAGGAGATGAGAGTGTCTGAAAGTCTCAAGAGCTCAGAAGTGAGTCCATGTCAGCGAGGAGTGCTGATAGGAGAAGATTCATGTGGGTTTGAAGACCATGTGAATGAAGATGATGACAAGTTAAAAACTTTCACCATCCAGGAGGAGGATCAAAAGAGCATTCTGATTATTGGAGGGATCAAGGTATTCCTAGCAAACAACCAGGAAGAGCCCAGTGCACATGATGAAAGTGTAGCAGTAGGAGAAAGACAACCAGTGGTGACCATCATGATGAAGGAGGAGATATCAAAAGATGCCCAAGGAGAAGAAGGGGAGCACACAAATGAGATTCTCACTCAATGGGAGATAGAATTGAGGATGTTGGAGGATTGGTTGGACAATATAGAACCAATAGATGACTGCCGAAAGGCATTCATACAAAATTCAAGAGAAGAGAATTCAACATAATTGCTCAAATTTTTTAGCCAGGAAGCTGAACTGGAAATGATTGAAACACTGGATCTTGCAGCATAAAAGGAAGCATACGTCATAGAATTTGATGAGCTGCATGATGAACTAGAATCCCTGGAGGAAGGTAGGCACATCCGACAGGTCAAGTTGGAGACATATGGAGGAGCATACCAGCCAGAGGAGCAATTAGAGGAAGCTCAAGATGTACCAACAAAGGAGCTGACAGAAGAAGACAATTTGCCAAAGGAGAAAACTAAGCATCAACTTGGTGATGAGACTGCGGAATTGAATTTTGCAGCAGAGTGGCAACTTGATGCCATAAGGGGAGATAAAGACAACATGGGAGATCGAGTAGATCTTCCCACTTATGAGAAGGAAGTGGAGCAGAGAAGACTGCATAAGAAGAGCCAACCACTGGAGCAGCTGGACATAGTGATAGAGGAGATCAGAAAGCCGATGTTAAGATCAACATAAGTAGTCAGCAAAGAAGAGATGAATAGGGGAGAGCCTACCATAGTAGCAGGAAAGAAGAAGAAGAAGCAACAACATAGTTGGAGAGAAGCAAGAAGAAAACTCTAGAAGAGAATTTGGGATCCAGGAGGATTTCAACACTAGAGAAGAGGAGCTCATGATTTTCCTAGCTGCGGAGTATGATGCAGGAGCATCGCGCTATCATTCCATCACTTCAAAATGCATTTCATAAGAAAGAGAGGCATTGAACCTCTCACATTTTTTTTTATACGAAATTAGATCCCATGAGGATTTGCGTTGTAAGGATTTTAATGCCAGACCATACCTTTGTACATGTAGTGGTTGGGGTTGCTTTAAATGGTTTCCTGTAGCAGGTCTAGATCGTAGTCAGGTCTGGATGAACACTTATTTAATGTAGCCGTAGGAGTATGTATGTTGGCACAGGGGCAGACCCAGGGTTCAACGCTACAACAATGCACCAACAAAGCCCTAACTACTGGCCCTTTCGGCAACACCTGCAAAGCAGATGAAGTCTCACTCGATGTAGAGGCACGGGTGGTTGCAATACTTAGGTTGTTTGCAACCTTAGCTGGGAAACAGATCTGTGATTCTAACACTTATTAAATCACTTAACATCGTCAGTTCCTCAATATATAATCATTAATCACTTCGCTGATAAAACAGGGCTTTGCAACATTCACACTGTTATAACGTACTTAAGCACTTAACATCAATAGATAGGTCAGATCTAGCAGATCAAGCACTAAGCACATTCATATGGATCAGATCTAATATTCTCACATATCATTAGCACTAAGCATAAGCAGATCTGTCTAATCATCTTGAAGCACTTAGCAAAAGAAGACATAAACACATTAAGACAAGCACAAAATAAGACAACACAATGTTTATGTGGTTCACCCCCAGCCTGGGGCTATGTCCACCAACTCTTCTTCTTTATTGTCTTCAGTCAATTGGTTACAAGCAAAAAGCCGTTAAAACCCTTACTCCACATAGGACAGAACATCTGCACAACTCGCTAGATCCTTCTTCCTTGCGTTACATCACAAATACTTCTACAGTCTTGCACAAGGACTTGCACTCAGCTTTGCAAGTCTTACACAGAATGCACAAATCCCTTACAATCCACACTAGCACTTAGCCTTTAACACTTATATTACTAGCCTACTCGTTCTCTTTCTACATTGCCTAGCCTTCTATTTATACTCTACAAAATAGGCTTAAACATGGGTAAACCCATGGGCCGACATCCCAATCCCGTTACATATTCCCCAAAACCCAAAAGGATCCAAAAGTGGGCCGAGATCCCGTGATCTCCGCTTTGTTTTGCGCTCCTCCTTTGACAGACTGTCGAAGTCCCAAAATAGGTCACTATGACCAATAATCTCCCAAAACTTGGTCAAGGGCCAACATGCCCCCAACACTCACCTGTGACTCGTCCTGAGTCACTCTGATCTGGCCAGTTCTACTTTGAAGGCCTTGAGCTTGGCTCGAGTTGCTTTGAACTGCTACTGTGCTATGACCTCTTGCTTGGTGAATTCCTGGATCACTGTGTCATTCACGGGCCCTTTTAGGCGCTTTTTTGCTGCAATGACAACTTGTTCTAGCTATGCTCCTTAGCTTTCAACCTCTATGAATAACTGGCACACTTTATCTTGTACTGGTTGGAGCCATTGAGTAACTTCCATCACTCTTCTTTTAATTGTATGGATTTGTTGTTGGGTGGTGCGTTGCTAATGAGACCTCTTCATTCTGTCAAAAAATGACAAAGCTTTCAACTGCGTCTGTAGTGTGTCTGCATGCTGCTTTGCTTCCTGAAGCTGTGACTCTAGCGCCTGTAACTATGGGTTCTTGGTGAGGTTCTCATATGTCTGGGCGGTCTGGTTACTCAGCTATTTGCACTCCAAGGCAAGAGATTTTAATCTGTCAACTGCACTGTGGGCAGTTTCTTCCCTTAGGTCTCTTACATCTTGAGGGGTCTTGGGCACAATGCAGAGCTCCAAGTCTACTATGCACTGTTGGAGCTGCTGGATTACCTCTTCAAGTTGTGCCACCTGCTATGGAACTTGTTCTTCAGTCTTTACTTCGACGAATGTCACAGAGCAAAGTGCTCTGTGAACGCTTTCCTTTACTTCAAGTTGCTCGGAAAGCAACTATTCCTTGCTTTGCTGTAACTGTGATTTTTCTTCATCCCACTTCGTTTGTAGAGAAATATTTTCCCGTTCTGCATCATTGCATTTCTCCTCAAGGTCTTTCTATAATTGCGCTAAAGCCTGGGTGGTTTGTGCCGTCTCTTCTTGAGCTTGTCGAAGGCGAGCTTCGACTGTATCAGCGATGCAGTGTAGTTGAGCTGGCTCATCACCTAGTTTTGCTGTTCCTGCTGACAAAGGCGCAGTAGAAACTACGCGTCTGGACTGTAATGCCTGATGCACCCCTTGGAGCTCGTCCTTAATCCGATTGAACACCTCCTCCTACTTAGCTTCTTGCTTCTCTGCTATCTCCAATGAAGCATCGTTCAATGCTGCGACGATGAAGTCGAAGTTGTCTGAGGTGAGGGTGGTCTCAAATTTGGTCCTAGTTGCTTTTGATTTCTTCCTTGAAGAAGGTTTTGGAGGGGAAACCTTCCTTTTCTTCGAGGGGTCCTCCTCGTCTCTAGGCAGTGTAACGTCACCTTTCTTCTGTTCAACTTCTGCACCATCTATCTTTCCACCATCTACTTCTTTCTCTGCTGAGATGGAAGCGGTCTTCACATATGTGCTGTTTAAATCATGGACCTCTTCGGTCTTCTTTATCTTGCTAGGTCCGGTTGTATCCTGCGTTGTTTATAGGCTGTCAACATCGGACATCTCCGTAGGGTCCGTTGGAACAAGGAGGTTCACTGACCATTCCTTTGTAATCTCTTCCAAGTCATCCTTCGTCAACTTGTAGTATGATTATAGCTGTTGTTTATGTCCATCTGTGCACGCTGTGATGTAAATAAAATGGCGGTCCACGCTGAATTTCATTAAGGGCTGAAACCTGTGGAGGGTATTCAGGGTCATATGAGGCTCGGAATGGATGGATGTCTTCAACTGGTTGTAATATGTGTGGAACACGACATTCGACTTCCATTGCTTGTTCATGTCGTTCGAGTACCATAGTGTACTGAACTTCGCAGCCAAAGGTTCAAATGACTCGATGTCTGGGAAGGTTGCACCTTCCGGCATATCCCATGCAATGAAAGTGATCAGGATCAATAACCAACTGAAGTGAAATTCATACCCTTGATCATGTGCTTCCCTGCAGTCCAATTCCAACTGGTTTACCAGGTACTGCACACAATTCATCTCAAGTCCTTCTGCACACTTCCCTATGAGGTCGACTATGAAACCAGTGACTTGGGTGGGTCGATTCTTTCACACCAACTTTCCTGCGATCAATTATAAGGTGAGGCACACTGCGCCACTCTAGATAGAAGCTACCTTGTAGCCTCACGTTCCCTTCTCGACATCTCTGTAAGTGTCTTTAATATTCTTGGCAAGAGCGCGATCCATGGCTTTTCCAGGGTAAAAATCATGCGGGTCAGGGCCTTGCATGCTTAGCCCTGTGATTCGATTGATGAACGTCGAATCCACTATGATATAGTGGTTTAACCATAAGTATCCACCATGGTAACATAACAACAGTATCTTGATGCAGGCGTTCACTTCTTGGTGCCTTCCGAAGTGTGGGATATTCATGGTGTTGAGCAATGTGGATTGCACGAGGTTATGGGTCCATGATTGAGGAATTATCTTTGAATTCTTTCCTTTTGTTCTGGTTAGATACTTATGTGGGGAGAGAATTCTATATACGTTCTTGTCACCGAGGTTGAAGTCACTAAACTTCAACGCTGCAATTTTATCTTGGTCGGCGTGAATTGCGCATATCCCCTTCGGGAGGTATGCAGTGACCAAGGTGTACTCAAAATCTCTGTGCACACTGTCTCGATTTATCACGTCACTCAGAGGGGGTAGATAGGTGGGTAGTATACTCGGGATTAACTTAGCATTCACGAGATCATCCCTATGCTTAGTTCTCTTTTCATCTACTGGCCGGGATGGACCGGCTCGAGCAGTGGATGGAGAGGCCAACAATCCTCTTGTCGAAGATGCTTGTACGACTGTAGACACTCCTCTCTCTGACATGACTCTTTCAGTCATTAAGTCACGGAGAACTTCCATTACTGATTCTTCAACTGTGGTGATCTCATTGGACATACGCACTCGGGATTACAATTATCGGGGTAACGATGAACTTAGATACGACACTAGAACAAACAACAATAGCGCAATGATCAATGTATACAATTTGCTTAGTCTGCAAGCTTCAAATTCTCAGTTAGCAAAAGTGTTCTCCGGGCATGGCGCGATGGGATAAGTAGGCAACTCGACAATGGTTCTCTTGCAATGGTTATGAGCCTCCATTAACTCTCGTTTGATCCGTTATGGCACAGTCTAATGGTCTGATGATGAGCCTTTATTGCCTTTCTACCCATTTGGAGCGTCGATCGAACGGTTATAATATCCCCAACGACTATATTGCTTCTCCATGGTGAAGTGCCATGTGTCTCTATTCTGATATCCCGACAAAGCTCCAATTCTGCAAATTTTTTGTCTGTGAAGTTCCCTCTGGAACCTTCTACAACTTAGCTCTCTTCTTTCTTTGCTTTCTAGCTTTCTTTCCAGTGAGCTTTGTCTCTGTATGTCTTTTTCCCTTTTGATTCTTATCTTCTTTTAACATAGTCACTGCGCGCTGTTGAGATTCTTTCCTAGGATTCAATGGTAATACCTCTTCTTTATATAGAGTAAGTACTTCAGTCTTCTATGGGTCTTCTAGTGCTCTTGTAGCTTCGACATTAGGGTCTCTAGTGTCAAATAGCTTTGATCTGTTCTCCTATTCTTCAATCAAGTGTGTGATCCTTCTAGTCATGAAATCTTTTAACTCCTATTTCTTCTGCTCCAAGACTTCTTCTTCTTTCTTTCATCTGGCTTGATCTTTGTCAATCCAAGGTTTTCCTATTAACATGGTATATGGGGTGTGGTCTTCAACAAATTTAATAATCTCAAAATCTTCCTCCGTCGAAGTTCCATTGACAGTCATAGGTATCTGGGCAAGCCTTCCACACAGGTTTACCAGTTTTCCTCTGAATAACCCTATTCCTCCTAATGAGGGAGTCATAGCAGGCCTCCCTATAGCTTCCCAAGTTCTCTCAGTCATGACATTCACCTGTGTTTCCTCATCTAGAACACAATCAATGTCGAAGTCTCCTATTCTTGCTTCAACGCATTCCTTTTCTTTAAAGATCTCTGATAATCTAACATGTCGGTGGTCATCCAAGGTTTCTTTCATCTGTAGCAATACCTTCTCTGATTCTTTCTGGGGTTCTACTATAGCCCAAGTTTCTGGATCTGCCTTAGGGTTTTCTTGTCTTATATTCATACTTTCAAGCTTAGCAAGCATTCTGGGGCAATCCAACACTTCATGGTTCATATCTTTACAACAAAGACAACTAGGACTTCTCCCAGGGCATTCTTTAACAAGATGTCTTGGTTTTTGGTTTTCTGCAACTGTAACAGAGGGTTGATCCTCTCTTTCTTTTAAGTGATCCCCAACCTCTTTTGTACTGTGCACTAGGATCATAGGAGCTAACCTGCAGTAAATTCTTTCTAGGATCCTGCATCCATTCGTTAGTCCAAACATTCTTTCTATGCATAGGTATAACATATCTTTCACTATTCTTATCAGATCTACTCGTATCAAATATTCTTTCAGCTATTAATGCCCTAGTTTTCAAACTAGGACAAACTCTATTAAACATACCTAGATCCATACTCTAGAAACAAAAATTTTCCACTTATCTTACTTCTATAGAGCACAAAGCTTCTAGATCTAAAACTTTTAACTATTATTACCTTTACCGGAGCACAGAGCTTGCAGATCTTACCTCTTTTAATCAGAGATTCTGACTTTTACCTTTCTTAGAGAACAAAGCTTTCAGATCTTGCTTCTTTCCTTCATATCTGACCTCCTTTCTTCAGATCGGGTTTCCTTCTTTAGCATAGAGATTTATAAATCGAGTGGGACACTGGGCACTAGGGCACTTATCTACACACAAAGATTTCACAATTTTAGGATGAATCTTTGCACATAGCTTCTTCTTTCTCAGTTCCCAGCAATCACGGTTTCAGGTCCCGACAACGTAACCATTTGTTGTCATAGGGGTAGACCCAGGGTTCAACGGTACAACATTGCACCAACAAAGCCCTAACTACCAACCCTTTCAGCAACACCTGCGAAGAAGATGAAGTCTCACCCAAGGTAGAGGTAGGGGTGGTTGCAAGACTCATGTGTTTGCAACCTTAGCTGGGACACAGATCTGTGATTCTAACACTTAATAAAGCACTTAGCACCATTAGTTCCTCAATATATAATCATTAATCACTTTGCTAATAAAACAGGGCTTCACAACATTCACACTGTTATAACGTACTTAAGCACTTAACATCAATAGATAGGTCATATCTAGCAGATCAAGAACTAAGCACATTCATATGGATCATATCTAATATTCTCACATATCATTAGTAGTAAGCATAAGCAAATCTATCTAATCATCTTGAAGGACTTAGCAAAAGAAGACATAAACAGATTAAGACAAGCACAAAGAAAGATTACACAGGGGGTCATATGAATATAGGATAAGGTAGGAGCTAGCAAGCGCTAGGCTCTTATTTCAGATTTTGGGGTTTGGAGGAGTTGGACAACATTTCATTGAAAGTCCCGAAATTATGAAATAGCGATATGATCACAACCGTCGATCAAGAGGAGCGAAGGACCGTAGATTGGTCAATCAGGGTTTCGAGAAATAGGAGTCAAGGGTGGCTCGCATGTAGAAGTCCCGAAGTCCCAAAATGTGAAGCATCTTTTGACAAGGCCTGTGGTCACTGTCAGTGGTCATGTGGAGGGAAATCTCACACCTTGTGCTTGTTGGCGCAGGTGGGGTTTCAAAAGAAGGACCCATGGATTTGTTGAAGGTTCCAGTAGGGAACTAAAGAGCCATTTTGGCTCATCAAGGGTTGTAGAACGATCCTTTAGACTGGGAGGTCAGCGGACCCTACCGAGGCAGAGGTAGGGGGTTTGCATCAGTAACCCTAGCGACAGTGCTTTGGTAACTGCTCCTGCTAGAAAACCCTAGCGATAGTTCTTCAACGAGCTTAGTATCCTTATGTCTATGCTCCATTGTAGTGGTTAGAATGAATTAAGGAGGTGTTGGCCCATAACCTGTTAGAATATTGGATGTGCTCGTTTAACCATAGACAATATAGATATATTGTCACCCAACCATAGGCACTAATGCCACCCCCGAGCACCTTGACCTTGACAGAGAGAAGAATTCCGGTAGCAAATCAATAGCCAACCAAGGCTAATGCACCAATCAAGAGATAACCAAGATTGATCAGAGAGTCCAACCCAAAAAGACCGAAACTATAGACTTCAGAACTGGCGATAACACCTTCTCCAGGACTTGCGCACAAAACTGCCCAACTGCAGTGCGCACAAGTGTATCTCTGCGATTCTGAGAATTTTGTGTAAAGTGAAGACTAACCTCCTATATTTATATTGCCTCTGCTACACTGTCAGGGTTGACTTCTCACTCTGGGTGCTAATTAATTAATATTAATTATCTCCTTTAGTCGACATCTCTTCTAGGGTTATATTCAATTCTTTTCTTGCTTCCGAAATATTCTGATCTTGTCAAAGGTCACAATGGAGGTTAATACCTCTCAGAACTACCATAATATCAACATGTTCAATGTTTGCAAGACGTTGCAAATAGTAATCAATGATTGAAGGACATATTATGTCTTTTGAATTATCTGGTTCTTGTTGTAGACCTTCTGTTTTTTTTAGAACAAAATCTCATTGATCTTTGGGTGAAGTATTAATAAATACACATTTCCTTGAACTTGAATTTAATGGTAGAGACAAAAAAACATATACAACTTGTTGTGCAAACATGTGTTGCAAGTTTAACAAAGCTTTTCCAAGCCTAGTTATTTTTTTTACAACATCGATATTTGCTTTTTGGTTTCTTCTCGTATATGCTTAAATGTCAATGCCATTGTTTTATCAAGTTTTTTCATGTAAGAGATAATATATTTAGTTGCTGCATATGAATCAAGTACACATTGGGAATCCTTGTTTGCATTCCAAATTTATGGAATATGTCAAAAACAACTATTAGTTCATATGTCTATTGGTACCCTCTCTAGTAAAATTGTTGTTCGATTTAAACTACACTTAATTGCATTGATGTATTCATCTTCTATAAAATCCAAGCTATCTAAGAAGCTATCAAACATGTTAGTTTCATTGTATTTACCAGGTTCTAGAGTCTCAAAAATCAGTTTTTCATTTTTCTTTGTCATATCATTGTTAAATTTCGCTACTTCAACTATTCTTATTTTTTCCATTGGAGGTATGGGGAAATTGAACCTGCAGTGAAATTTTTTCTCTTTCCTACAAGCTCTTGTGTGATGATTATGTCTACAACATTTTTAAGATCATTTGCAAGTATTCTTGAATCAATAGACAAATATATGTCTACAAAATTCTATATTTCAACATTTGTATTTCTTCCATAGATAGGTGCATGTTTTATCCATAACAATGCATGGTCATGTTGAATTCCTATATTTTGGAACTCTGTCACAAAGAAATGGTCTTTCAACTCACCATAATGCTTGTAATCATGAGAAATTAGTTGGAACAAAGAATTCATCCTGTTTTTGTAGTATAGCACACAAGTTACTAGATCATTTATTATCAAAGTCTCAAGTTCATTTTCTTCTATGCCATTTTCAATGGGTGGTTTAGTTTTTGCTTTGATATGTTTTAGTGCATTGATTAATTGTTTCCAATCGTTTTATGCACTATTGAAGGATACAAAGAATGTAGGTGGTCCTAGTTATTGTATTATTGCATAGAGGTTCCTACGAAACTTAAAAAGTAATATGGTGATGTGTGAACTGATTTTAGATCCATGTAACCAATGTCTGATTTGAGTATACGGTCCAAATTTTCCTTTGATTTAACATATTTCACTACTTATCGTCTTCCCTTCAATTGTCCTATCTTATTCTAATCCAAACATAATTGAGCACTTGTTTAAGAATAATGCAAACTACCTTGTAAAACAAATTTGTGATGTGGTACACAAAATCATGGTCATTGTGTTATACCTCCCATTGACAAATTTTTTGATATTTTTATTTGTAAAGTTGTTTGGTCATTTTTCTCCATAGTTGCTATGGGGAAAATCCCCCTATATTGGGTCTAATTACATGTAGAGCGTTGATTGCCCTTAAAATAATGTTATACCCTTAAGACACCCCAAAACTATCTAAACAAAATGACAAGAGAGAGGAAAGAAGGTCAATGCGTGCACCTTTGGTCCTTGCGGCCGGTGTAGACCTCTTTCTCCTTTGCAACTTCCTAGATTGCAGGTCTCCTCCCAAAGCTGACCTGCAAAAACTTAGGAAAACAATGCTACAACACATATAATCTCTACTTATCCCTTTAAATGTTCATATGTAGACATAGATGCATGAATCAATAAAAACATAAAGACATAATGTTTTGGGACAAGAATGAACTCTTTTACTAAGTTTCAAGACAAAAATGATTACAACCTTTGTCAGCAATCGCTCCATGAAACAGGTTCGGGCTCCTCTATCGTGGCTCCAAGTGCATCAATCCCACACTTGCTTCTCACAACTGATGCAGGAGAATCACAAGCAAACACATGTGGAGGGACAAATCAGCGCCATAACACGCCTTTTGAATTATTTTGGAATCTTAAATGATGGCGTTTCCTGTCAATATTTTTTTGAACTGATTGAAAACTGAAGAAGATCAAACGCTTGGGAGCTGAATGATCACGAGTGATCTGGGAGTTCCACTCCTAGACTTTAATGTAATAGAACTTAAGTAGTAGTTAGTTTTTTTTCGAGAAGACGAGTAGTTGGAGGGAACCCTAAGGACCCTCTGGGATAAATAGAGGTATTGTATGCCCGAATGAGGCTGATGCAAATTAGTAGGAGATTGCCGTGATTTAGTTGTTGTTGAATTCATAGTTATTTTTTATCATAGTTGTAGCCATTTAAATTTTGAATGAATATAACAAAGGAAAATTGATCCAATGCACGGTGTTGCTATTGTTTACAGTTTCCATGTTGTTTTCCGTTTTTACGAATGAATGAGTTATGTTGTTGAACATAACTCATTCATCGTGGCTCGAAGTGCATCAATCCCATTCTTTCTTCTCACAACTGATGCAGGAGCATCACAAGCAAACACACGTGGAGGGACAACTCAACACCATAATGTGCCTTTTGAATTATTTTGGAATCTTAAATGATGGCGTTTCCTGTCAATCTTTTTTTGAACTGATTGAAAACTGAAAAAGATCAAATGCTTGGGAGCTGAATGATCACAAGTGATCTGGGAGTTCCACTTCTAGACTTTAATGTAATAGAACTTAAGTAGTAGTTAGTTTTTTTTCGAGAAGATGAGTAGTTGGAGGGAACCCTAAGGACCTTCTGGGATAAATAGAGGTGTTGTATGCCCGAATGAGGCTGCTGCAAATTAGTAGGAGATTGCTGTGATTTAGTTGTTGTTGAATTCATATTTATTGTTTTATCATAGATGTAGCCATTTAAAATTAGAATGAATGTAACAAAGGAAAATTGATCCAATGCATGGTGTCGCTATTGTTTATAGTTTCCATGTTGTTTTCCGTTTTTACGAATGAATGATTTATGTTGTTGAACATATGATACTGTGAAGTAATGGAATAAGTTTCAAATCATTCCTCTTTGTTGAGTTTATGCAAGGTGTGCATATAGTCCACAAGGAGTGCGTTGACAGAGTCTTTTTCGACTCAGAAGCTCAGAAGGGGTAGCGTGAAACTTTGATTGCAAAGAGTGCAAAGGGACTGCTGCAAGGTGTGCATAGTCGCCCGCAGGAAGTTAAGTCTTGCGCAAGAATATGTTGCAAGAGTGAACAGATTTGGAAGCTCGGCTAGGTGTTGAAGTAACCCTCTGAAGAGTCAAAGGGTCTGAGAAGTGAAGCTCAAGAGAGATAGTGCAGAGAAATCTTCAAAGGAAGGGAAGCTCTGAAGATTTCACGAGTCATCAACTAAGATATGTCCAGGAGGGAGCGAGATTATTCCAGATCGTTGGATCTGGGAAAAAGAACACAAGTTTTAAGTCTCTGCGCACACATAGGAGCAAAGATTCACCGAAGTCACGAAGAGGCCAGGGATTTTCCATCATCCAGAGGGACACGTGGTGACAGATTCGAGATTTCGGGAAATTTCACTCGGAGGATTTTAATTGTGGAGCGTGACAAACTTCCGAAGTCCTAAAGAGATAAAGTGGATCGTGGTCATGATATCTGCAGAAGGACACGTGTCAAATGATTGTGTACTTTGGGAAGAAGAGCTCTGGGAGAAAGTGGAGGTGGAGTGTTGAAAGTCCTGAAGCTCGAAGAGACAAAGAAATTCACAGGCATCGATCTAAGGAAGACATGCGTCGACAAATCATCAACTTCGGGTGAAATAACTTCGAGAGGAAGCGTGTGGAGAGAGTTTAAAACTCCCAAAGCCAAAGAGCTGAAGTCAATCATGGTTGTCGATTTGCAGGAGGATACGTGTCAATAGATCGTCGACTCCAGGTGAAAGAGCTCTATGTGGAAGCAAGCGTAGAGAAGTTGAGACTTTCGAAGGCCGAAGTCTCGAAGTGGAATGGAGGCGTTGATTTAAGGAGGATGCATGGTGCCTGATATGGAACTTCGGGTACATAATACCTTGGAGGAAAGTGGAGGTCAAAAGTGCCAAACTCCTGAAGCACGAAGTCTTGAAATGGATCTTGATCATAGATTGTGAGTGGGGTCGAAGACTGTTGATCTGGTCTTGGTTGAAAGTGACAAAGTCGCGAAGTGCCAGGAGGTTAATCCCTGGGTCATAACCCAAGGTCACATGCAAGAAGGAGCTAGCACTTGTTAGTGTGAGAGTTGGAAAAGGGTGGTAAGAAAGAAGAGCCCACGAATGACCTTCGATATGAGAACGAGAAAATTGACGGTGAGGAATCATTGCGGGGAGAGGAGGAAAAATTAGCGAACGTGCTAGTTCGCAGATCGCTATTTACTAGCGCCATTGATCTCGTCAGGACAAGGGATCAACAACCATAATTTAAAGGGGTTTCAAGTGAGCACTTTTTGATTGCGGGGACATAACTCTCCGATAAAAAGCGATCATGTTGGAAACCCACAATTACTGTGAACCATCGATCGATGACAAGTCGGTAACGATCAAGTCGTGACCATGAAAACCCCGAGGGCGATAACATGGCTTGTGTTTTGAGTTTGAGACCAGAAAGGTCCTGAGGAGCTGATCCAGCTCAAGAATAATTAATTATCCTTGACCAGGAGGTCGAGCAACCTCGAGGAGAGAAGGGGGGTCTGCATCAAGTGGTATCAGAGCCTGAATTTGTTTTTGGGTAGAAAAAGAGAGCTCGAAGTTGTACTCTATGTGTGAGAAACAGTCAACACAATGCCACCGAGGAGACGTGTGGAGCCACCTATAGCCAATCGCGCTGTAGAAAGAGAAATGAGAGAGCTTCATGCAATATTAGATTTGATGGAAGTAATGCAGAGGAGGACACCTGATGCCGGGGACATCAATGAGGCAGAAAGTGAAGAAATCGAAGTTGAAGAAGTTGCAGGTGAAAATGTTGCCGAGGAACGCTTGATGAGAGCAGTTGTTAAATTGGGATCTAGATCAAAGATAGACATCCCAATGTATGAAGGCAATTTGGATGCTGAGGAGTTGTTGGATAGGATAAGATCCATGGACAAATATTTCAACTATGAAGATGTCGATGAGGAGAAGAAGGGTAGACATGATGTCACCAGGTTGAAAGGACATGCAACACTATGGTGGGATGAACTGTAGGCTGAGAGGAGAAGCAAAGGAAAACAAAAGATAAAGAATTGGGACAAAATGGTAGTGAAGCTAAAGGCTAAATTCATACCCAAAGAATATCAGATAAATCTATTCAGGAAGTTGCAGAACCTGAGACAGAAGGGTATGACAGTGAAAGAGTATACAAAGGCTTTCTACAAGCTGAATATCAGGACTGGACAAAGAGAGAGAGATGAAGAAAAAGTTGCCAGATATATAAATGGCTTGAGGTATGAGATCCATGATGAGATCAACATGATGGCGGTAAGGACAGTAGAAGATGCTTATCATATGGCATTGAAAGCAGAGGAGAATTTGGCTAGAAAACAAAGCCAATGAGGTAGAGGTAGAATCCCGAACAAAGGCAAGGGAGTTGCCCATGAAAGGACACAAAAAACCAAAGACGAGACTGAGAAACCACATAGTCACTCGGAAAGAGGAGGAAGTTCCCGAGGGAGACAAAGTGGTGGAAGACGTTATTCTAGAGGAAGAGGAAGAAGCAGAGGAGGAGAGATAAGATGTTATGCCTATGGAAAGACAAGACAAATGTCTTGGGAATGTCCTGAGAAAAATAAAGAAGGAGGTGAAGCTCACATTTCAGAAGTTGAATGTTGAAGCAGAGAGAGCAGAAGATGGAAGATCTGTGATGCTGAGGAAGCTTCTCTTGAAGCCAGAACCATAAGTTGAGAAACCAATGCAGAGGAATAGTTTATTCAGGACAACTTGCAAGACTAAAGATAGGGTATGCAAGGTGATAATTGACAGTGAGAGCATTGATAACTTAGTATCCACAGAGATGGTGGAGAAATTGGAGATGGAGACAACTACACACCTGAAGCCATATAAAGTCTCATGGTTGTAGAAAGGACACCAGGTAATGGTCACTAAACAATGCCTCATTGAATTTAAAATAGGATGATATAGAGATGAAATTTTGTGTGATGTGATTCCCATGGATGTATGTCATGTTTTATTGGGAAGACCATGGAATTTTGCCATAAATGTCATTCATGATGGGAGAAAAAATAGTTATACTTTGGAAAAGAATGGTAGAACACACATTTTTCTGCCAATAGAGGAGAATAAAGTAAAGGAGGAAGCTAGCCCAAGCATACTTCTCATGAGTGGGAAGGAACTCCTGAGTGAAGTCAAGAAGGAACGGGAGATGCAGTTCATTGTGGTGAGGAAACCCAAAGTTGCCCTTACAAGTAATTCTATGGATGATTTGCTTGAAGAAGTTCAAGAACTATTGGAGAATTTTGCTAACATAGTAGTGGATGAGTTACCTAACTCATTGCTACCCATCAGAAGTATCATCCATCATATTGATTTGATACTAGGAGAAATTCTGCCGAACAAAGAAACATATAGATTGACACCTCAAGAGAATTAGGAGGTAAGGAAACAAGTCCAGGATTTATTAGACAAGGGTTTGGTCATAGAAAGCTTGAGTCCATGCACAGTACCAATTGTGTTGAGTCCAAATAAGGATGGAGGATGGAGAATGTGTAGAAACTCAAGATCCATAAACAAGATCACCATCAGGTATATATTTCCTTTGCCAAGAATGGATGACTTAATGGATTGTTTAAGTGGAGAAAATTTCTTTTATAAGATAGATTTGAAATGTGGATATCACCAGATAAGGATGAGAGAAGGTGATGAGTGGAAAACAACCTTTAAGACAAATGAAGGGTTGTATGAGTGGCTTGTTATGCCATTTGGCTTAACAAATGCCCCAAGTACTTTTATGAGATTGATGAATGAAGTATTGATGGATTTCATTAGTAAGTTTATGATTGTGTATCTGGATGATATACTGGTCTTCAGTAAAACTAAAGAAGAGCATTTGAGACATATGACATTAGTGATGAGGAGACTACGACATGAGAAGTTGTTGATAAATCTAAAAAAGTCCTCTTTGATGAAGACATAACTCATTTACTTGGTTTTTGTGATCTCTTCAAATGAATTGAAGATGGAACTAGAGAAGGTGAAAGAAATCAAATAATGGCCATCACCAAGGAGTATGTTTGAGGTGAGAAGCTTGCATGGATTAGCAAGTTTCTACATGAAGTTCATTAGAGATTTCAGTGGAATTTGTGCACCAATGATGGACACAGTGAAGAAGAGGCACAAGTCTTTTAAATGGACAAAAGAAGCCGATAGGAGCTTCAATATATTGAAGGAGAAGATAACAGAACGACCAATTCTGGTCTTGCCAAATTTCGGGAAGACATTTCAAGTGAGAAGTGATGCAAGTGGAGTTGCAATTGGAGCAGTCTTGAACCAGGACAATAAACCCGTTGCATATTTCAGTGAGAAGCTGAATGAAACTAAGGGAAAGTACTCCAAATATGACAAAGAATTTTATGCCATAATTCAAGCCTTGAATAAATGGAGGCACTACCTTGTTCCAAAGGAATTTTTCTTGTATAGCGATAACCATGATTTACAATCCATAACGAGACATGATAAGTTAAACCAAAGACATGCTAAGTGAATAGAATTTATGCAAAATTTCACTTTTGTCATTAAACATATTTCTGGTAATGCTAACAAAGTTGCTGATGCATTGAGCATGAGACGTCTGATTCTACAAGAATTTCAGGTCAAGGCCTTGGGGTTTGAACACCTTAAGGATATGTATTGTGATGATCCATATTTAAAAGAAGCATATGAAGCATGTGAAAATACCGTGCTCAGAGACAAAATCCATTGGAAAAAGTATATGGTTCAAGAGGGATTGTTGTTCAAGGGAAATCAGATGTGCATACCAAAATGCTCAATGAGGGATAACCTTTTGAAGGAAAAGCATAGTGGAGGATTGGCTGGACATTTTAGGCATGATAAAACATTTGCACAATTGAGAAGTTAATATTATTGGCCAGGTATGAGGACCGAAGTGATAAAGTTTATAAACAAATGTAGAATATGCCAACATGTAAAAGGAAAAAGACATAACACTGGATTGTATCAACCATTGCCAATACCAGAGAGGCATTGGGATGCAATAAGCATGGATTTTGTATTGGGACTGCCAAGAACACAAAGAGGATGTGATTCCATATTTGTGGTGGTGGATAGATTTTCAAAAATGGTGCACTTTATCCCATGCCATAAGATTAGTGATGCAACACATGTTGCAAATTTATTTTTCAAGGAAGTTGTTCAACTTCATGGATTACCCAAAAGAATTGCCTTAGACAAAGACACCAAATTCATATTTGTCCTTCATCTCAGCTTATCACTTTCAAAAATATGGATAGACTGAGGTGGTGAAAAGAAGTTTGGGAAACTTATTGAGGAGTCTGGTCGTTGAGCGTCATAGTCAGTGGGATCAAATTCTGCCACAAGCCGAATTTGCATACAATGACTCACCAAACAGGAGCACTGGAAAGATCCCATTCCAAATACTGTATGGAATGAAACCAAGAAGAGTATCTGAGTTGAGAGACTTAGAAAAAAGTGAGTTCAGAAGTGTTGGAGCAAAAGATTTTGTTGCAGAAATGCAAAAGCTCCATAGCGAGATCAGAGAGAAGTTGCAGAACTCTAGCCAAGAGTACAAGCGCAGAGTTGATCAACATCGCAGAGAGATTCAATTTGAAGTAGGAGATCAGATTTTGGCACATCCAAAGAAAGAAAGGTTCCCAAGGGGACATTATAACAAATTGAAGATGAAGAAGATTGGACCATGCAAGATCCTAAGAAAATTTGGTAACAATGCTTATGAGATAGAGCTGCCAGAGGATGTGGGAATATCACCCATATTCAACGTTTCAGAACTGTATCCTTACAGGGAAGATGACACAGAGAGATCAAAAGATCAAGAGAAGGTTCAGTGGGAGAAGCAGATGTATGTAGCAGAAAAGCCAGAGATGGAGAAGATTGTTGATCAAAGGATGGAAAGAAGACCAGGAGGAAGACCTATTTTGAATATTTGGTCAAGTGGAAGGGACACCCAATAGAAGATGCCAGTTGGGAAAATGAAGCTGATATCCAGAAGCATGGAAAGTCAGTGCAGGAGCTCATGGACATGAGTCCATGAAATTTTGTCCAGGAGAGTATGATGCAGGAGCATCACCAACAAGCACACGTGGAGGGACAACTCAACGCCATAACACACCTTTTGAATTATTTTGGAATCTTAAATGTTGACGTTTCATGTCAATATTTTTTTGAACTGATTGAAAACTGAAGAAGATCAAATGCTTGGGAGCTGAATGATCATGAGTGATCTGGGATTTTCACTCCTAGACTTTAATGTAACGGAACTTAAGTAGTAGTTAGTTTTTTTTTGAGAATATGAGTAGTTGAAGGGAACCCTAAGGACCCTCTGGAATAAATAAAGGTGTTGTATGACCGAATGAGGTTGCTGCAAATTAGTAGGAGATTGTTGTGATTTAGTTGTTGTTGAATTCATAGTTATTGTTTTATCATAGCTATAGCCATTTACAATTTGAATGAATATAACAGAGGAAAATT
>ML796147.1:225937-238757 GCA_009831015.1 Picea engelmannii | reverse complement strand
ATGAATAGTAACGCATCAATCATCTGTCAATCACATCATAATTAGATATATAAGGTCCAACATCAAAAAGGGTCCAGATCACTTGCGAGCAAGTGTCCTCAAAGAATAAGTGGTCTCAGTGCGCCAGAGCGGGATGTTACATAATGATACCTTTATAACAAAAAAATGGTGAATATATACATTCAAAGTAGTGAATTAAATGATTTTCCAATTCTTTTTTTGAAAAAACTCAATCTAGATAAAGTTCTAAAATTCTAGATCCACTGAATATTTCCAAATTTAATGAAATATGTGTTATGATATTCTTATCAACAAATGGAATAAGAATTGCACACATTTTCATTTCTTGGCTCACAAGGATCATGAGCTTTCAAAAGGGAGGAAGAAATAATTTAGACAACTATATTGAGATAGAGTATCCTTTGATGAGGTTGATGAAGTATTTATAGATTTTTCAACTACCAGGCATATATTTTCTAGCTATGATGTGATCAAGCCCCATGCTTGGTGGGAAACTCATGTAGAATCATGCCCTCCTACATAGGAGTTAGCCATGATGACGCTCTCTCAAGTTACTTCATCTGCTTGTTGTGAGAGGAATTGGAGAACATATGAGAATTTGTATAGTTTGAGCAGTCCATGGGAGAGTCAATAGTGTATGTGCACACCAATCTTCATCTTATTTATAGGATGAGGTAGGATTCAGTGAAGGGAAATACAAAGATGTGGAATGTGTTTCCTGATGATATGGGTTTTGACAACAGTGTTGAGTTTTCATTCGCCAACATGGATCTTAATGTCCGGTGCTAGAGCTGGTCACTTTTGAGGACGATATTCCTCTTTAGGGGTCATCCTCCACAAGAGGATATTCAATTCCATAGATTGGATTGGATGATCATGTATAAGAGCCGAAGATTGGAGGAGAGAGAAGGGGAGATGATATTGATTTTGATGATGATGACATGGATTCTAAGGACTACTAAAAATGACATTATTGTACTTTGGGATTCTTCCATCTAGGGTTCTAGTCTCTAATTCTACCTTATTTTTTTAGTTTCCACTGGAATTCCCACCTATAATAGCCTGTAGGTTGTAGGCTGAAGTGACTAGTCATTTATGTTAGTAACTCGTGTCCTCAGTGTCGTGTGTGACTTAGCTCCTCTGTTTGGAAGTGGCACTATCACCACTACTACTTACACAACTAAGAATATTTTGGAGGTTGTCGTATTCAATCATTGGGCGTGGTCTAAAATACCTTTATAAAAGGGATGGAATACGAAGAAAAGGGGCTTATAAAATACAAAAGGTCTTACAATGGCACAAATTTGATGCAAATACAATTTTTCTTTAACCAAGTCTAAGTGAAAGAGGAGAGAGACAAAATTTGTTTTTACCTGAGATTTTTCAAAAATGCAAAGTTTAAGAGAAAAATCCTGTCACTTCACTCTTTCTAGCATGATTTATGAACATGATTTCTGAACGTGTATAATTTTGAGACATGATTTATGGGAATACATAATGTCCACAAGAAATAAGCATCCCGTAGTGACTAACAATTAGACTTATATCCCACGGTGTACTTCCCTCTAGGGTGCTTAAGATTTGCCCATATTTTTTTATGGTATGGAGGATCTAGCTCTCCGAACCTTGAGTTTGTTAGATAGAATTGTGTAGAAGTTGAAGAAACCAGATAGTGGAAACAACTCTAGCGGTACATGTTGGGTAGAACCCCTAGGAATGTAAGAAGAAGAATTAAAATGTGTTGAAAAACAAATGTACTGGCAAAAGAGGAACCTAAGATACGTAAAAGTAGATTTGTTTGTAATTTAGTATTTTATTGAAATGAATAATCGGCCCACAAATTTTCAAGGATAGTGAAAGCTTACTAAGACATCAAACATAAATATTCAGCCCACAAATGATCAAGTAAAGTGAAATCCTTGAGACATTATATGTGTAAATTTATAAGATTGTAGATGGTTGTGTAAGTTGCATAAATATTGTTTGTGGTTTCATGAATGGTTGGTTGTAGGCTCTAAATATTGATTTGAAAGACCTTGTGTTTGCTTGCATGTTGTAATCTTGAATATTACACCATTATTTAAAAAAAAATCTATTAAAAAAAATGCAAAATAGATTCACTTAAGTTATTCAATTTTAAAGGTATGGATCGAGTTTTGATTTAATGTTCATCTTGCAACATAAAGATATTAATTTTGTTTTTCATAGCTGAATGTAGATGAATATAATGTTAATTTGAGAGCCACAGTATTTAACTAATAAGCATCAATCACACATATCAAAATATCAAATGGAAAAATAAAACACAATGATTTAAGTGGTTCACCCAACTTCAGGCCACGTCCACCAAGAAGGCATCGATGCTATATCATTCTCATTTAATGGAGATTATACAATTTTATAACATCTAGGTTTACAGTTATACATTCTCTTTTAATGGAGATTATACAGTTTTATAACATCCATGTTTACACCAAAATTACTAATTGAGTACTCTACTCTGCATGCTATGCAACCGATCCTAGAGAAGAGAAGTTGAGAAGGAGTTGAGGTAGAATATTGTTCCTCCAATCTTGGGGTTTTGTTGTCAACCGTTTCAACAATATCCACCTTGACAACAAATTTATTTGATACCTTGTTCATTAGTTTATTCTAGCAGTTTTTTTTCAAGGCAAAATAAGTCAAGCACCATCGTACCTTCTCTAAAAGTACTAGTTTTGTGAACATGTTTGCCCAGTTCTCTTTTGTATGAACTTTTTCAAGAGAAACTCCACCTTCATCGATGACCTTTCTTACAAAATGGTACTTAATAGGAATTTGTTTAGTTTTACTTTGGTAGGTTCGAGTCTTGGCCAAGTGAATAGCACTTTGACTATCACAAAGTAGCTTTACTTTGTCCTGCATCCTTCCAAACTCACCAAATAAACCTTATAAAGAAACAATGCTCTGTATATTTGACATCCAACTAATAGCAAGAGTAAATACATATCCTGAAGTTGACCTCATCTGTCCAAATCACATCACTTGTGCCCCTCAGACACGAAGCACCATTTCACTCATGTGCTCTTTACCTAGATTTTCCATATATTTGCTCACAACCCCAACTGCAAGTGAAATGTTTGGTCTTGTACTAACCATCGTATACATTAAACTTCCTACTGCATTAGCATACATTATTCAAGACATATATTCATTTTCTTCTTTTGTACTAGGACATAAAATTGAAGAAAGCTTAAAATGGGAAGCCAAGGGTACAAAAACTTGTTTCAAAGTGTTCATACCATTCCTCCAATATCTCCATGCCCAAAATCTCCTTTCTTGCTCCTATATATTTCATATCAAACAACCCTAGCCATTTTATCCTTTAACCTGTTGATATCACTTATCATTTTTCTTGATAAAAGCATATCGTCAACATACAATACTAAGATAATGAATATGCCATTATTCAGTTTCTTAAAGTAAACACAATTATCATACTCACTCCTTGTATAATTTTGGCTCATCATGAAAGAGTGCAATTTCTTGTACCATTGTCTAGGAAACTGCCTCGTACCATACAATGATTTCTTGAGCCTGCAAACAAATTTCTTGTTGTGATTCTAAACGAACCCTTCAAGTTGTTCCATGTAAATCTCCTCATCCAAATATATATTGATATTATGGTAGCTCCGGGAGGTATTTACCTCCACCTGTAACCATGAAGAGAATAAAATATTCCGAGAAGCAAGAAGTAACCCTAAAGCATTGAACATAACCCTAGAAGACGAGTCAACTGAAGGAAATAATAAATATTAAGTATTTAGTCTCTAGAATGAGAAGTCGGCCCAGACAAGACGGTATAAGTACAAGTAGCGAGATCTCATTTCATACACACTCCTCAGAATTTCAACTCGGAAGAAGTGCGCAGTGGGGGAATTGGGCTAGTGCGCAAGTCTAGGGAGAAACTATAGTTGGTAGTTGTTGCAACCTAGTTTATGGTTGGAATTTCTGATCACTCTTGGTTATCATTATGCATTTTCCTTGGTTGGCTATTGGATTGCTTCCGGAATCATTTTTTTTCAAGGTTAAGGTGCTCATAGGTGGATTCGGCCTACGGTTGGGTGACAATATTTCTATATTGTCTATGGTTAAACGAGAACATCGATTAATTTCTTACAGTGATCCATGTGGATATTGGTGGCCACCCACCTATTCCACTTGGACCCCCACCATTGCTTCTTTCAGTTTTTCAGTTTTCACACAGTATTGATCCAGGTGGATATTGGTGGCCACCCACCTTTTCCAAATGGCTCAAAACGACTTTCTGACAATTTTGACAATTTACTATTTTTAGCAGGTTTTAACTTTTGGGGTCATTTTGAGGGTCCAAATGAAGGTTTTTCGAGATCGAGGATCTCAATGATATCCAAAGGCATGATTGAGCCCCCAAAATGAATCTCCTCGATGATACCTTTCCAACGAACTATCACACGCCTAAAACGAAGATCGTATGCAAAAGTTACGACCCCCGGAAGTTGATGTACTCACTTACCCAAACGGGGCCCACATGACTTTTGGCACTTCATCTCCTAGGGTTAGGTTTTTGGATGTCTAGGACTTTTGGCATTCCCATTTATTGTAAAAATTCCTTCATAGCCTCATTGTAATCATCTTCTCACGGAGGGGAGTAGAGGCCACATCTCTTCTCAGAGATAAGCTACCAGTGCCTAGCTAGTTTATTTCCATTCCATCTGTAAGCATATTTCAGTCATTTGTTATTAATGAAATGAAGTCTTATTTCCGCTGCATCTTTGTGTTTATGTGTATTTCCATATCTCATTGTGTTCCTACATAAATCCGGATTAGTGGTATCAGAGCGGTCTGCTCATTCTCGATCCTTCTTTGCATGTCCCCAACGAGATCGGGGTATAAGGAGTTGGGGCTCGATCTGGTTGAACCCTTGCAAGATTAGCCTCGCAAACCCCGACGATCACCCATGGGGGAAGAAAAGAAAGATGAGGGAGCACGGGATCCTATCAAAATGTTGCTCGAGGAGTTCCTTGAGAAACGAAGGAATGTGATGACAGACAACTTTGCCCAGATTCTTCAACGGATTCCGACTGGCGGTGCATCAACATCCAGAAGCCACTCTGGAGGTGCCACTCCTTTTAAGGTACAAGTAAACTTTGACATTCCCATTTTTTACAGCCAAATAGATGCAGATGTCATAGATAGATGGTTGAATCTGTTAGAAGAATATCTCTCGGTTCATGACATTTTCGACCGAGAAAAGATTATTTTCGCACTCCTCAAAGCCACCCCCCATGTCAAGGACTGGTGGGAAACCTACTCGGAGCAAGAGGGCGAGGGAGAACCCTCTTTGCTCTCAGCCACACCCACTTGGAATTCTTTCTGAGACACCATCAAGGAACAATATTATCCCATGGGGAGCTATGAGGAAAAATACATACAATGGACTACGTTGTGGTAGCAAAGGGACCAAGATGTGCATGAGATGACGAATCTGTTTGATACCCTACGCACAAAGTTGGGTATCAAAGATTCAGAGAAAGATTTGGTGTTAAGGTACCACAGTTGTCTGCATAGATACATTCAGGAGGAAATGGAGTTCCTTGACATCTCCTCACTTAGTGTGGCATACCGATATGCTGCCAAGATTGAGCAAAAGTTCAAATAGAAGAAGCGAGACTTTGGGTCTGCAAATCAGAAGCACGGGAAAGGTACTCCCAAACCGCAAAACAAAGGACCGAGCCAAGGTGGGGTAGCTCAGGATAACCTGGCAAAGCCACAAGCAAAGAACAACACCACGAAGCCAAAAAAGGACACGGGGAAGTGGTGTGAGTTCCATAAGAGCTCCACTCACAACACAAGTGAGTGTCGGGCCAAGTGGTCACTGGTAACCGAGTTGAAGGCTTCTGAATCGGATGCATGCTCTAAATCTGAATTAGAACCTGACAAGGGGAATGACAAGGGGAAACAGATTATCGATGTGGAGCCCAACGGCACCGTTGCCACCATGAATATCCAGAAGGAGGAACCAGAAGATCCAGAGGAGGCAGGGCGTCTCTTCCATTCCAAGATGTGGGTAAAGGGTTCCTCGTTGCAGTTCATTGTCGATAGCGGGAGCCAGAAGAACCTCATCTCGGTAGAGGTCATGAAGCGGTAGGGCTTGCCAACCACAACACACCCACAACCATACACCATCGGGTGGTTGCACCAAGGACGGGACCTCCACGTTAGTTGACAATGTCTCCTTCCCTACAGCATCAATGATCCGGATTATTTTCGGCACGAAATGAGAGTGGAGATATAATAAATAAATGCATAGAGATATCGCGTATATCCACTAATATAACAAAAATATATTAGATATGCAACCATAAAGACAGAGATACAGTAATACACGATTTCTATTAATGAAATAAATGTACAAAGACTGTAAAAATACAGAGTGAAAGACTCGCTAGAGTGGTGGCAACTTATCTCTGAGAAGAGATGTGATGGCTACTCGCATTCGCAAGAAGATGACTACAATGAGGCTCTGAAGGCCCTTTTACAATAAACGAGAATGCCAAAAGTCCTAGACATCCAAAAACCTAACCCTGGGAGATGAATCGCCAAAAGTCATGTGGGCCCCGTTTGGGTAAGTTGGTGCATCAACTTCCCGGGGTCACAACTTTTGCATACGATCTCCATTTTAGGCGTGTGATAGCTCGTTGGAAAGGTATTGTCGAGGAGATTCATTTTGGGGGCTCAATCATGCCTTCAACTATCATTGAGAACCTCGATCTCAAAAAACCTTCATTTGGACCCTCAAAATGGCCTTGGAAGTTAAAACCTGCTAAAAATAGTAAATTGCCAAAATGGCCAGAAAATTATTTTGAGCCATTTGGAAAAGGTGGGTGGCCACCAATATCCACCTGGATCAATCAAGCCTTTCAAAGATGAGGTATTATGTGACATTTCTCCTCTTGATGTTTCTGATGTATTATTAGGCCAACCGTACTTGTGGAAGCGACAAGATTTGTATGAGTCCAGGCCTCGTGCTGTTATTATCACTTTCAGCAATAAGCTATACAGGATACCAGAGATAGCACCGCCTACCACCATCTCTTTGGTTACTGCAAAACAATGTAGTAAGCTCATTTCCAAAACCAATAAATTTGTTTTTCTGATGATCTGCCCTTAGGGAAAGTGGAAGACTATGGCCATGACCTCCAGACAAGGCCCCACTGCACAAAAACAACAGATGGATAAGGTCATGGAGGAGTACGAGGACATATTCACCTCCCCCGCAGGGGTGCCTCTACACTGCCAGGTCAAGCACCCCATCGATCTGACCCCAGGTGCACCACTGCCCAATGGACCCATCTACCGACGCTTTGTCCTAGAGAATGACGAAATCAAGAGGCAGATTCAGGAGTTGTTGCAGAAAGGTCACATCTGGCCGAGTTCATCACCCTGTGGGAGCCCAATCGTATTGGTGCAGGGAGACTCTGCATTGACTATCGGGCACTGAACAAGATCACTGTTCGTAATAGGTACTCGATCCCACGAATTGATGACCTTCTGGACCAACTCAAGGGGGAAACATATTTCAACAAGATTGACCTGAAGTATGGGTATCACCAGGTACCAATTGAACCCTTTGATATGTGGAAGACTACATTCAAATCCAAGGAGGGCCTTTTCGAATGGTTGTTCATGCCTTTCGGGTTGACGAATGCCCATGCAACCTTCATGAGGCTAATGGACGACATCCTGCGGACATTCACCAACTCATTTGTAGTGGTGTACTTGGATGACATTCTGATCTTCAACCAGACTTGGGAAGAGCACCTCCACAATATCCGACAGGTCCTCCAAACACTGTGACAACACAAGTTGTGTGCCAATTTGGAGAAATGCACTTTTGGCATAACCCAGGTTCAATATCTGGGATACATTATTGATGAGCGAGGGGTGCATGTGGATCTAGTAAAGATCCAAGTCATTCGGGATTGGCTAGCCCCAACCACCCTAACAGAGCTCCACAACTTTTTAGGTCTTGCCAATTTCTACCGCAGGTTTGTGTTGGGATTCTCTCATATCACTTGGCCCTTGAGTCAAGTCACCAAGGGAGGAGATAAAGAAAAAATATTTTGGTCTGAATCTCAACAAAAGGCGTTTGGGGAGTTGAAACATCGCCTCTGCTCTGCACCAGTGCTCACATTACTAGACTTTCAACAACCATTTGAGATCGAGACAGATGCCTCTGACTATGCTATTGGGGCAGTCCTTACTCAACATGGGCATCCGGTGGGATATCACAGTGAGACACTTTCTGACACAGTCCGGAAGTATCCCACTTATGACAAATAAATGTATTCCATTGTACAGGATTGTCGGCAATGAAAGAATTACATTTTGGGAAAGGAAATGGTCATCCACACAGACCACCGACCCCTGCAGTTCATACAGACACAAGGGAAGTTGCAGAATGATCGCCATCAGAAGTGTTCCACATACCTGCAACAGTTTCATTTGAACATTAAGTACAAAAAAGGTAGCACCAATAATGTTGCAGACTACCTCAGTCGACCACCCATCGTGGCGCTAACCATTGTGCTCAAATCTTGTGGGAACGAGACTTCTGATTGGCCACTTCTCTACACAAGTGATCTAGAATTCGGCCACACATACAATACACTCTTGGAGGGTAAGCAAGTTCCCAATTTTCACCTCTAGGATGCCCTTCTTTGTCACTTGGGACACCTTTGTGTTCCTTCAAGCGAGTCTACCAAGATGATTTGGGAGGCACACTAAAGTCGAGTCGCTGGGAATTTTGGGGTCGAGAAAATCGTGGTAGTACTGCAAAAGTATTTCTATTGGCCGAACCTTCGACAAGATGTTGGGAAGTACATCAAGTCCTGCACTGCTTGCGCCATTGCCAAACCGACCATCAAGAAGCAAGGCCTCTATACTCTACTTCCTACCCCCAGTCGACCGTGGGAATCCATCTCTATGGATTACATGTCGGGCCTTCCTTCTACTAAGCATGGCAATGACTGTGTTTTTGTGGTCATCGACCGATTCTCGAAGATGTCCATTATGATGGCCTACAAGAAGAATATCACAGTAGAAGCCACTGCTAAACTCTTCTTTGAATGAGTGTGGGTACACTTTGGGATCCCACAGTCTATCATCTTAGATCGGGACAGTAGGTTCCTCAGTACATTTTGGTCCAGCCTCTGGTCGATGTTGGACACCAAGCTCACCAAGTCCACAACTTTCCATTTGCAAACTGATGGCCAGACAGAGGTCGTCAACCGGATGATCGTACACATTATGCGCATGTACAATTCAATGAATCCATGCACATGGGATGAGAGCCTCCCCTATGTACAACACGACTACAACCGGGCTCTCCATAGCTCAACTAGCCACAACCCCTTTCAAGTGGGGTTGGGATTCTAGCCACTATGTCCTAGTGACATAGCCATGCCATTTGTGGCTACTCAAGAAGATTCATCTCGTGTCCAGTCTGAGGCGAATAAGGCAAAAAAATTCATTCAGCACATTCAACACATCCGCCAACAGGTTCCTGACATCTTGGATAGAGCCAATGCTAAGTACAAGCAACGACATGATCAACATCGAGGGCCACACAACTTCCAAGTGGGTGACAAAGTGTGGCTGCATTTTCAAAAGGAGTGCCTCACTGGACCCCACCGCAAGCTTCGTCCACTTTGATATGGGTCGTACACCCTCACCAAGGCTGTAGGGGAAAATGCCTTTGATCTCAATATTCCACCATTCCTTGGTCTGCACCCAGTGTTCAATGTGGATCACCTTCAGCCCTACTTTCCACCTCTACTAGACACATCTGACATGGCAGAACAACTCACACCAACAGAGTTAAATCTAGACTACATGGAACAAGCCAGAACTGATCAGATCATGGATACATAGATCAAGCACACCCGAAAACAAAGGATTCCACTATATCGAGTTGTCAAAGGAGGCCAAATCCTTCACCAAGGCAAATGGATCACCAGGGATCAAGTTCAGCAGAAGTTTCCTCATCTCATGGAGGAACTCAATGCAATGGGGACCATTGCTTCCCAAGGGGGGAGGAATGATCCAGGTGGATATTGGTGGCCACCCACCTATTCCACTTGTACCCCCACCATCGATTTTTTTAGTTTTTCTATTTTCGCACAGTATTGATCCAGGTGGATATCGATGGCCACCCACCTTTTCCAAATGGCTCAAAATGACTCTCTGGCAATTTTTGGAATTTACTATTTTTAGCAGGTTTTAACTTCTGGGGCCATTTTGAGGGTCTAAATGAAGGTTTTTCGAGATCGAGGATCTCAATGTTGAGTCACCTTAAGTGAAGAGATTGACCTAATTTTTGGAGAGCCTAGTGCACCATATCCTTGCACACCTCCTTGTATTCTCAGCAAGCTAAGACCTTGAGTTTGAGTTTTTGGTCAAAATCAAGGGTTGAACAAGTCAAAGTAATTATGATTTACTTTGTGAAGTCAGAAAACAAGTTATAAGGGGATTCTAACTTCAAATCATGGAAGGCAAGGATTGATCTCATCCTTACCAAGAATAAAGTGTTGGATATCATGAAGGGAAAGACTGTGTAACCATAGTTTGAAGAAGGAAAAGAGAAGGAACCTTAGAACACTGCAGTTATGGAGAAGTTCAAAGACAACGACATCAATGCTATGAGTATCATAGTGGAATCTATAAAATACAACTTGATACCCTACATCTCCCATCTTGACTCATCTCACAGGATGTATGATGCCCTAACAAACCTCTTCTCAATCAGAAACATTGGACAAGTAATGAGTTTGAATAATGAGCTTTGTGACATGAAAATGAATGATGATGACATCATAACATCATACTTCATGAGAATATCTCAGTTAAGAGATCAACTACAAGCTATTGAAGAGATCATTTAAGAGAAGGAATTGATAAATATAGTACTTAAAGGTCTTCCCAAGACATGGGATACATTTGCAGCAAGCATGAACACAATGAAGTAGTATCTTACATTTGAAGAACTTTGGACTTGTTGTGCACAAGAATAATCAAGGATTAGTGCAAAGGAGAAAGCCCAAAATAAATACCATGATCAAGCCTTCACAACAACGTTCAATAATTTTAGGAATAAAAGAAAGTTTGGCTCAAGGAAGAATCCAAATTAAGACAAAGATATGTCAAAAATACAATGCTTCAACTATCGAAAATATGGTCACTACAAGAATACTTGTCCCGATATAAAGAAAAGGAAGGAAACACACGAAACATCAATTGCCAAGGAAAGGAAACCCTTAAACAAGACCAAGCAGGATACAACGTACTTCTTCTTCTAAGACAAGGTAACAATATTCTTCATAGTTTTTGTACATACCATGTTTACATAGTTTTTGTACATATTTTGCATATCTATTTCTTAGAAGACAAAATGTTCAAAGAGAAACAATACCTATGGAAGAATAACAAGATGAGGATTGATATCATGATGACTCTAAGACAAGAAATGCACATGGAAAGATGAAGTACATTGTCAATCCTTGGTAACAATTCATGTGGAAGATATTAACATAAGTAAGAGCTACAAGATAAGCCAGAATCAGAATCAAACTTGAAGAAACCTCAAAGAAGTAAAAAAAGAAAGAAGTCAACAATCAAGAGGAAATTAGGAAAAAAAAAGACTTGTGGCACTTTGCAGAAGGAAATAAGGATGCAGACGAAAGCATGGACTCTTCTAGATGGAGGGAGTGGATTATATAATTCCAAAATAAGAGCATGCATTCATGCATGAAGCAAGGATTAGTAGGGAGAAAATCCTAAATAATGAATGATCCATTGAGGATTATGAAGTATCTATCCATGTTCCCATAAATGGTAGCAGCCATAAAAAACAACACGTGTTCATTTTGAATTTAAAAGAAGTTTTCTTCGAAAAGAAGCCTCAAAGTATCCCTAGTTGTCCATAGACATCCATGATCCTATGAGGAAAGGAAGAAGTCAGAATATTCAAGGCATGGAATCTATATAAAACTCCATGGACCCGAGAGCTAAAGAGAAACATGAAGATTCCAAGAGAGAAATAAATTATATAACAAAAAGTCATTATGTCGAGAATCACAAGACTACGAGTTTGATCTGAACCCTCTAGAAGAAATCAAGCAGAAGAAATGAAAGTTTTGATAAAGAACAGTGTATGGAAGACTTATAAATGAAATCATTGTGAGATCAAGAACTAAAGGTTCTCCCATATGGATGGAGAGGACTACGATGATAGCTTGTTCGAGAAATGCCTCTACATGAGACATTATATCTCTTGCAATATCCATGGGTTGGAGTTTACCTCAGATGAATGTAAGGAATGTTCTTCTCAATAAAGTAAGTGAACAAGAAGCGTATGTAGAGTAACCTCAAATTTTTTGAGGTATACGAGAAAGAGACTCTTGTATGCAGATGGAAGAAGGTCTTGTATGGATTCAAACAATTTGGTTTAGAGCCTCCAATGCACAAAAAAAGCGTGGTGAAAACTGTCTATAACATAGATATTGTATCAGAATGGTTACTTATGTAGAAAATTCCAGGTCCTATCAACTGTCTTCTTGGTCTGTCTTTGACCAAGCTAAGACTCTAAGTTTTCTGCTGTCCCAAATTTAATTTTCTGCTGTTTTATAACAGCCAACAATAAGTTTTAGTTCTGCTGATTTGTTATGGTTGTTGTCTCTGTTTGGGTGCTCTTGCAAGTAGTTTTTATGTTAGGAAAAAT
>ML796147.1:193115-221173 GCA_009831015.1 Picea engelmannii | reverse complement strand
GTGTGAAAAGAGGTCAAAGAAATCAGCCTCACTCCTACTGCGTAGGTGTGAAAAGAGACTGATCTCTGGGTGTCTCAAACTGCCCAAAACTCATTGCAAAAATCTGCCAAGTGTCAGCCACTGAAGGAGTCAATGGCTGTCCTAAAAAATCTGCCTAATGAATGTATATGGCAGCCACACAATCACTGTCCAAACTATCCCGAAAAATCAGCAGCCAAGCTCTGATACCATGTAGAAAATTCCAGGTCCTATCAGCTGTCTTCTTGGTCTGTCTTTGACCAAGCTAAGACTCTAAGTTTTTTGCTGTCCCAAATTTAATTTTCTGCTGTTTTATAACAGCCAACAGTAAGTTTTAGTTCTGCTGATTTGTTATGGTTGTTGTCTCTGTTTAGGTGCTCTTGCAAGTAGTTTTTATGTTAGGAAAAATACATACATACTTCCAAATAACAACAACACACCTACTTTATCTTTTATGCTGAAATATAGACAGTTCTAAGAGCTAAATAACAGCCACTAAAATGCATGTGTAGACAGAGGTATTTTTGGTCACATGACCCTGGATAAACCCCCCCCGGGGAAAACCAGTTTTGAGATATGATGTATATATGAGGTAGAGCTAATATATTTTACAGTAAACAAAATACAATAAGAACCTGGTACAATAGCAACTCCAGAATGAAGAAGATATCCAAGCTCAAACTGCAAGATGCCCAAATCTATGGTGCGCCCCCTCTGAAACTGCCAGATCTACTCCAGAATCCAACTGAGATGCCAGAATGTAAATCCCCTCCACAGGAATGACTGTCCTGCTACTGTGATCACTCTGTAACTGACATCAAGGAAATCTGATTGCTAAAAAATTCTCCAGGAAGCAAACAACCTGAAAATGCCATGCGCCCTCCTCAAAGATGAAGTCTCTCCACAAAATAATAGGTGGTAGATGGTCCAAGTTGCACTCATGCAAAGCTAGCGGCCTCCTCCTATGCTCCTCATGCAACAATCCTCATGCTCTAACTCTAAAAACTCCTCCTCTCATGAGCAAAAGTCTCCTCTAGAACAATGCGCCCTTCCTTTGGCCTTTTCCCCCTCTTTAGGTAAGAATAGAGAAACCTAGATTTGGATGGATGAGATCATCCCAAATCAAAGGTTGAGATCACTCCTCATAAATTTAATCTCAAAACCCACTTTTGGGTTAATTCCCTAAGTCACTTTATGTCTCCTCAAAATCACCAAAAAGGTAATTTAATGTTCACTTTTGCCAAAAGTGACATAATGCACTTTAACCAAAGTGAAAGTACAAATAGACATAAAGTACTAGGACAAAGTGCCGAATGACTTTCCCACATGTGCTAAGGAAGGAAAACACATGGGGAACACCTCCTCAGGTACTAATCTCAACAACTTAGAACTCTAGGATGATGAATTGCCAATCCATGACAAGCTCTCATGATGACAAAATAAGTTCCACTTGAATATGTTCCAGTTTGAGATTTTCCACCAGGTTATGAGCTAGCAGGAAACAAAAGAACTGAATCCAACTATGATATACTATAATAATCAAAGCTTTATGAAGCCTTCATAGAAAACTAGTGTTCCAGAAATACCGAAGTACATTGAGATCAATAAATACATTCTTCATGATGAGGTCTAGAAAGGAGAAGTGGTTCTCCAATATATCTCCACAGATGAGAATATAAGGAGATATTTTGGTAAAACCTCTATCCAAGATGGAAGAGTTTTCATACTCAATAAACAAGTTGGAGCTCATGGAGACTACTTCCTTATTAAAAACGGAATAGATGAATACCAGGTTGGGAGGGAGCATTTATGTGTTATTGATTTTGTGGAAAATCATTTTTCAGTTTGAAAAATGGTCCAAGATGAGTAGTTCCTTTCCAGTTCGAAAAGTTGTTTGAGATTTCTGACGGATACACATTTTCTAGTTCAAAAAATGGTCGAGATCGAATGGTCATTTTCGTAATGAAAATGGCTTGATGGATTGTTGATGTACCATAAAAATCGATTACCCTTGTGGCCAGTGTGGGGTAATGGTCTAGGACAGTATTTCTTCTTGGAATTCACTCTCAATAGTGGTCAAGAATACTGATCCACCTCGTTGGACAGTCATTCCTTCAAAGTTCACGATTGTCAGTAGTTTCGAAGAATGGTCTATTTTGGAGGTTGGTGAAGGACAATCGTTTCTTTAGGAAATGGTTTAGACAATCATTCCCTAGGGAATATTCATTCTCTCCGGGCTACACTTTGTTTAGTGTCGGAGGAATGGCCCAGATAGGTGAATGGTCCAGGTTCAATAATCAGGGACACATATTCCCTAGGGCAGACTCATTCTCTCCATGTTGCACTTTGTTTAGTGCCGAAGGAATGGCCCAGATAGGTGAATGGTACAGGCTCATAAATCAGGAAAATTAATATTCTATGATTGAGAAGAATAGTCCAGTAGCTCATGAATAATGTTTTACCTTCTAAGGGCATATGCTCTTCCGGATCTCACAGATGTGAGTGGAAGAATGGACGAGATGAATCTGTTTATATCATGACATTGTTTTTCTGTGCAGGTTGATATGAGTTGATATAATTTCTATGGAGACTATATGTCTCACGATAGTATATGTATGCTACTGTGGTGGATGTGTTCCACCGGTTTTGACTATCTGTTACTAATTAAGTATTTGTGTGCCACATGGTGTGGTAGTGTACCACTAGATTGTATTTATGTACTACTATGGATAGACACAGTTGTGTTCTATTGAATGACATTGTAAATATAGATGGATGATCGGTGTACTGATGAACACACATTCTCCAGACGGAAAATGGTCCATGAAATTTATTCTTCTAGGACATATGTCTGGATTAGAAGAATGGTTTTTTTTGTATCAATCCATGGAAAGAGTGACTTATTTAGCATCATGTCTCATTACTTAGATGGAGTATGGTTTCGAGAGATGATACAGTTGATGTTTTTAGATGACATTGATAGTGATGTTGTTGCTCGTGATCTAATCATCAGATTGTTTGTACTGATGATGCTACTGATTCAATGGTTTGTTTGTGCTCAAAACCATTTCCTTCAATACCTCCCTATCTAGGAGGGAGTGTTGATATTATGGTAGACGCGAGAGGTATTTACCTCCACGTGTAACCCTGACGAGAATAGAATATTGTGGGAGGAAAGAAGTAACTCTAAAGCATTGAACATAACCCTAGAAGACAAGTCGACTCAAGGAAATAATTAATATTAAGTATTTAGTCTCCAGAATGAGAAGTTGGCCGAGACAACACAATATAAATACAAGTAGCTAGATCTCATTTCATACACACTTCTCATAATTGCAGCTTGCACAGGAACTAGGCTAGTGCACAAGTCTTGGGAGCAGCTGCAGTCGGTAGCTACCGAAATTTGGTTTCTTGGTTTAGGCTCAGAATTTATGTTCTTTATGGTTGGACATTCTGATTAGTCTTGGTTATCTTTATGCATTTTCCTTGGTTGACTATTGGTTTGTTTCTGGATTCATTCTCTGTCAAGGTGAAGGTGCTCAGGGGTTGCTTCGGCTTATGGTTGGGTGACAATATTTCTATATTGTCTATGGTTAAATGAGCACATCCATTAATTTCTAACAATCTCCATGTAAGAAAGCATGTTTAACATCTAGCTGCTCCAACTCCAAATCAAGTAATGGAACCAATGCTAACACACTTCGAATTGAAATGATCTTAACAACTAGTTAAACAATATCTTGAAAGTCAATACCTTCTGTCTCATAATATCCTTTTTCAACCATCCTTACTTTGTACCTCTCTACCTTATCATCAAGACCCTTCTTCAACTTGTATATCCACTTGGAACCTACAATTTTCCTATGTCTTGGAAGTTCTACCAAGTCCCATGTAGCATTCTTCGCTAAAGCATTCATTTCATCCTTCATTGCTTCTTTCCATTTTTCACTGTTAGAACCCTCCAAAGATTCCTGATAACACAAAGGTTCATCATCATTAATACTTAAATAAAATGATGAAACAAAATCATCATACCTTCTTGGAGGATCTCTGACCTGTGTAGACCACCTTAGGGAATTTTGTGGCTCTTCCACAATCTATTGATTGACATCATCATCCATGTTTTCCTCCGCAATAACCTCTTCATGAACATCTTAAGAAACTTGATCATGTTCACACTCATTTGTATTTGAATGAGCTTCAAACTGAATCTGCTGATACCTAGGTACTTCTACCTATTTCATTTGAACATCTACATCTGATTTGATGAGAGATCATTAGTCAAATATTACATCTCTGTTAATGGTGATCTTGTGGGAAGTAGGATCCCACAACCTGTACCCCTTAATACCATCACCATATCTAACAAAGATAAGACTTTTTTATTTTGGATCTAATTTAGAACAATGGTGTTTCAGAATTAGAGCATAGGATTCACAACCAAAAACTTTCAGATTAGAATAACTACAAGGGTGACCTATCCATACATATTCAGGAATCTTGCACTCTATTGTTGTTGATTGTGACTGATTCGCAGATAACAAGTTGTAGTTACTACTTCTGCCCACATTTCCTTATGCAAGTTGGCCTTACTAAGCATATTCCTTGCTCTCTCTAGAAGAGTCATGTTCATACGTTCAACAAAACCATTTTGATGAGGAGTATAGGTGGTAGTTTTATGCCTATCGATCCAAAACTCCTTGCAATAGTTTTCAAATTCCATTGACATAAATTCACCACAATTATCAGTTCTTAAACATTTAGTTGACCTACGAGTGCTCCTTTCCACTAAATCTCTAAACTTCTTGAAAACAGTGAACATATCAACCTTTATTTTCAATATATAGATCCACACCTTCCTAGATAAATCATCTATAAAAGTAACAAAGTATGAGGATCCTCCATACAAAATAGTAGGTTATGGTCCCAAAACATCAAAATGGATATAATCAAGGATTCCCTCACTAGTGTGTCTTCTGGTTAAATCTCTTCATATTCTGTTTTCCATAAATAGAGTGCTTGCAAAAATATAACTTTAAAGACTTTAGACTATGAAGTAACTTGCGATCAGATAATACCTGCAATCCTCTTTAGCTCATATGGCCCAACCATTGATGCCATAGTCCATTCTCGGATACAGTTGTCGTATGATCTGACTTGATTCTTGTTTCTAACAGAAACAAGTTTCCAACCTTTTTTGCTTTCATAACCAGTAGGATTCCTTTACAGACCTTCATAATTCCACCTTGAACAGTACTTTTATATCCTCTAGTATCTAAGACTCCCAAAGAGATTAGGTTCTTCCTAAGCTCAGGTACATGTCTCACATCAGTTAGTATCTTAACATATCCATCAAACATTTTAATTCAAATGCTACTAATTCCCACAACTTTACATGATATATCATTTCCCATGTAAACAATTCCATCATCTATAGAATGGTAAGTAATAAAGCAATGTCTATGAAGACACATGTGATTTGAAGCACCATAATCTAATAACCACTATTGATCATAATGTGAAGCAATACCAATTGTTAAAAATTCATCATCCATACCTGAACTTGTTGTTGAACCTATTTCAGTTGCATTTTCTTCCTTCGTCTCTTTTGGAGGGTCTTCTTTGGAGGCTTGTTGTTGCTTCCAACAATCCTTCTTTAGGTGTCCATATTTTCCTTTATTTTCTTTTCCTTCAACTTTGACAGAGAGAAATCCCTCTCAACATGTCCTATTTCTTTAGGTCTTCCTTTGACCACCATCGCCTCAGATGTAGAGGTTTCTAAATTGGATTTCTTCCTTGTTTCCTCAGAAAATAAAGATCCAAAAATAACATCAAACTCAATACTTTCTGTTGAACTGAAACTAATAGAGGTAACAAAGTGATCCCATGACACGAGAAAATAACAAAATAATGTAATCTCCTTATCTTCATATTCAAATTTCACTCCCATGCTAGTCAACTAAACTAAAAGAGTATTAAAAGTATTTAAATGATCAAATATTTTCATAGTCTTTTCAGGAAGATCATGTTTGTCAAGGATTTCGTCATATATAAGATTTCCATCTTCATCCACAAATCGATTGTTTTCTTCTCCGTAACAATGTTGAACAAAACATCATCGACCAAAGTATAGATTTATTCCCACTCTTATTCTGAAATGGTCACGGGTTTCCTTGATTTTCCCAAAAACACCTTCACCACGCCTTTTTGCATGACAAGATTGTGCATCTCAACCTTCTAGATCTCAAAATTGTTCTTGCCATTGAAATTGTCAATTTAAAACCCACCACTTTGAGTCTTTTCCATTTTATTCGTCTTTTTTCTTCTCGACCTCTATTGTCTCCACTCTTATTAATCCGCCCTCCACTTCCTTGGGCAGCGAGAAACATATAACTGGAAACTCCCTTCTAGAGGAGAGACCGCCATTGGTTTCTCAAGCCCACTCCAATGTAAAAGCAATGGCTAGGGACGAGAACTCTCATAAATCTCGTTACTAATACGTGACTTTAAGATCAACCAAACAAGGAATGAAACATGAACATTATACTCCTAACCCAATCAATCAAAATTTCTTATTGGACGCACAACACGCACAACAAGTGAAAGTGTGAAGAGGATAGCGTGCACCATTTAGGCCAGCGCTGAAGTAAAAATATCGAAATTCTATAAGTCCACCTTGAAATCGGTGCTCCCTCCACTAGGGAAGCCCAGCGCTGACTTGGAAGCAACACTCCCTACAAAAAGAAATCGGATTGACGCTTCCTTAGGCGAATAACCTAACAATGAAGTAAATATCAATGCTCCCTGTAGACAGAGCGACCAACGCTGAACTAAAACAATGACGCTTCCCTATAGGAAATGCGACCAACACTGATATGAATACGGTGCGCAAACATATGGGAATTCTCTTCTTCGTTTTCAACGGCTCATCTAGCAAGGCTGTGATACATTTGTTAATTAGACAACCATGGTCTTTAACTAATACACAACAATCACACATATCAAAATATCAAATGGAAAAATGAAACAAAGTGATTTACGTAGTTTGCCCAACTTTGGAATACGTGCACCAAGCAGGTATAGATGCTATCTTATTCTAATTTATGGAGATTATATAATTTTATAACATCTAAGTTTACAGTTATAAAAAAATAAATTACTAGCTGAGCAGTAAATGCTCTCCTTTGCATGCTCCAATGGAATTGAACCCTAGACAATAGAATCCTGGAAAAGAGGAGTTGAGATAGAATATTGTTCCTCGAATCCAGGGGGGTTTTGTTGTCAACCATTTCAACATATAACACGAGTTGAATGTAGACGAATACAAAACAATTTTAAATATAGTTTTTTATTATGAGTAAAACTTCAAAGTTCAATATATTAAAACTATTTTTTGATTCTCATTAAAAATTCAAATTTTAGCAAGTTTAGCACATTACTTTTATGTACAGGCTAAACGGTTTTTTTTAATAGTTACAGAATCTGCCTTTGTAGCTATTTTAAAACAAAGTTGATCACCTTCATTTGATGTAGAGTCTAAATTATTTTTATTAACTTTTCTAGTAATCCCTTTTAGTTTAATTTTCATATTGCATTAGAAATATATTAAAATTCATTTTTTAATTTTGAATGTAGATGACTACAAGATAATTCTAAAGTATTTTGAAATTCTCAATAAAACTTTAGTTTAACACTTTCTTCTTTGAAAGTTTAGATGATTTTTATTAATTGTTCTAAGTCACTTCTTAGAAAAACAAAGTATTAAAGATAAGATATCATTTTCCTACTCCATGCTCTTCAATGAAAGTCATATTTAAATAATTTTTTGTTAATTGTTTTAGATGATTGCTTAAAAATCAAAGTATTAAATATGTGGTACCATTTTCTTGTTTGTAGGTTCCGTAATGAGAATTATATTTTGATTTTATCATTGTAATTAATTCATAATTATTTATTCATGTGGTCTTTTTATTGCGATATTTAAAATCAAAATTAGCCATAATTATTTAGTCAAAATCATGAGAATATTGTATTTATAGAATCAATAGAATTACATAATAATATATATATATATATATATATATATATTATGGAATCCAAGGACACAATAATACATATAAATACCATTTTCTTGTCATACTTCACAATATTGAGAACCATATTTTGGTGTTTATCATTTTTAGAAGGCATGAGATTGGATTTGTCATTCATATAATACATGTATAAATACCTTATATTTACTTTTGAATTTTTCTTCCATGAGGTCTCTTGAACTCTTTATGACTCTTATATTCACTTGTGTCTTCATATTTAGTATCAAGTGAATAATACATTAATATCATAATCTTTATTGATTTTGTTTCCAATATCCCCTCCCTTAATATGAAGGGGTGTATATGATTCCAAGAAGACAGTTGAAATATGGAAGTTATTAAATCCCCACTATAATCCCCAATTTAATTAATGATTATATAGATATCATGTGAAGCTACGACCAAAGCGATGTAATATGCGAATTGTATCTGTCAATGTTAATAATAAAACGTGATGCCAACTTCTAAGGAGACATGGACAAATATGGGGGATGAATTAATCCACAAGAGAGAGGAGGGTATAAGAAAATGGTCAAGAGGGGTATAAGAAAATGGTCAAGAGGGGTCCAAGGGAGAATTAACCATGTATATTAATTCAAACCATTCTCCTAAAATTGATATTAATATATAAACATTTTAATTTATGATTGAGTGTTCCCAAATCCAATCATTGAATACATGTAAGAGGGTTGTTGTGAGAATTCAAATACCATAGTTGTTGAGAACATGGAGGCTAAGTACAATTATCTTGGGCAAGTGTGTGAGTGAAGAAATGATGTAGGAGCATCATCAACAAGCACATGTGGAAGGAAAACTAGATGCCTAGGAATCATTTCAGATCTCAAACTCTCGGAGTTACTGCGAATCTTTTGGAGTTGATTGGAAAATAAAATGGAAGAAGATCAAACACTTGGGAGAGGATTATCATGAGTGATCTAGTAGTTTCACTCTAAGTATTGAATGTAACTAAACTTAGGTAGCACTTGGAGTTTTTTTTTATTTTTTTGTTTTCAGAGTAGATGAATAGTCGAGGGGAACCCTAAAGACCCTCTAGGATAAATAGAGGTTTTGTACGCCCAAATGGGGCTGCTGCGATTTAGTAGGAATTTTCTGAGTTCTAAGTCATTGTTTTGATATTAGATGTATCCATTTACTTCTCAATGAATATAAAAGAGGAAATTTGATGCAAATGCATAGTACTGTTATTGTGTGCAATTCTTTGTTATTGTGTTTTCATAAATGAATGAATTTCGACATGAATAAATGAAACCATGAATGTTAGTATAAGTTTGAATTATTTCTCTTATATTGAGTGAGTGTAAGTTGTGAACGCAGAACACAAGGAATGCGTTGACGAGATCTGTTTCGATCATGAAGCTCAGGAGAGATAGCATGAAACTTTCCCTTTGCAAGGAGTGCAAAGAGACTGGTGCAAGTCATGCGCAGTTGCCTTCAAGAACTCGAAACTTGCATAAAGATCTGGTGCAAGGAGTGCACAGATCAAATATTCGACTAAGCGTCGAAGGATCTTTGCAAGAAGTCGAAGAACCAGAAGAGGAGAATGTCGAGAGGGTGAGGGGGATTTCTCTTCGAGAAATCCTTAGGATTCTAAGTTATCGAAATCCCTTAAAGCAGGAAATCAAAATCTTCATAGGACAAAGCTCAGGAGGAATAACATTTTCCATCAGTGTTAAAGAGATCCAATAGTAGGCTCGCAGAAGGAGTAAAGCTTCCAAAACTTTGGACAACGAGAAAACATTCTAAGTCTGAGGAAGGTGTAAGCCCAAATGAGGTGAGATCTCAGTCATTCGATCTGGACGCTAGAGATTCAGGACTGTCCATAGGAGGAATGCATGGCGAACGACCAATGTTTTGTTGACTGATTCTTGGGAAAAGTCGAAGGGTAGAGCGCCAAGAATTCACGAGATGCAAAACCACAACTTGATCTAAGCCATTGGACTCAGGAAATATATGCATCGTTGATTTCCAAGGTAAAATATCGACATTTTGGGGATTGGGAGGTTTGAGGTGACAAGTCTTTCGAATTTGTGAAATGCGAAGTCCCGAAATCATCGTGACCGTCGGATCGAGGGGGGATCTGGACCATCAGACCAACATAGGAATTTCGGGTATCGAGAGAGAGGTGGCAAGTAGATTTCGAAGTCAAGAAACATGAAAATTTGAATTGATCACAGTCGTCGATCAATGGAAGATCAGGACCATAGATCTCGGGTCATCACGATTTCAGCTATTGGGGGAATGGAGGTAGCAACACTCCCAAAGTCGTGAGACACGAAATCGCAACATGCCTTTCACTCAGGTGCATGGTCAGTGCCCATGGTCACAAGGGAGAAAGGGCTTAGAAGCAAAGAGCTAGCGCCTATTTGGCGTTGATATTTGAACAACGCTCAAGAGAAGGTCTGTGGGTCTCATACGACCTACACCTTTGGAGAAAGGACCTGTGTAAGTGGGTTTTGGGTCTAGAAGAGCCCTGAAGAGTGACTTAGACTCAAAATCTTGATCTATCCTAGATCGGGATGTCACACAACCCTTAGGAGAGAAGGGGGCTCTCCATCAAGTAGTATCAGACTAGTTTTATGTTTGTAGACAGCGGGCAAAAGAGAAGGATATATTCTAATACCATCAAGGGGTATGAGAGCCTGAAGTTTTTCTTACATATAACAGGCAGAGGAGACAAAGAGAACTCAAAGTTGTTGTGTGTGTGTGACATATAGTTGACACAATGTTGTCGAGGAGACGAGGAGAGAAACCTATAGCCAATCGAGCTGTATAAAGGGAGATGCGAGAACTTCGTGCAAGATTAGAGGTGATGGAGGCAGCACAGAGGAGAAAACCTGATGCTTGACACATCAGTGATGCAGAGAGAAGAGAAGTAGAAGTTGAAGAAGCTGCAGGAGATAATGTTTTTGAAGAGCGCTTTATAAGAGTGGTTGTTATATTGGGAGCTAGAGCCAAGATAGAGGTCCCAATGTACGAAGGTAATTTGGATGTTGAAGAGCTGTTGGATTGGCTAAGAGCCATGGCAAATTATTTTGATTATGAAGATGTCGATGAGGAGAAGAGGGTGAGACATGTTGTCATGAGACTCAAGGGACATGTAACATTGTGGTGAGATGAACTGCAGGCTGAGAGGAGAAGAAAGGGAAAACAAAAGATAAAGAATTGGGATAGAATGGTAACCAAGTTGAAGGAAAAATTCATGCCAAAATATTACCAGATCAATCTACTCAGGAAGATGCAAAACCTGAGACAGAAAGGGATGACAGTTAAGGAATACATAGAGGAATTCTATAGGCTAAAAATCAGAACTGGACAAAGAGAGAGAGATGAAGAAAAAGTAGTTTGATATATAAATGGCTTGAGATATGAAATTTAGGATGATCTCAGCATGATGTCAGTAAGAACAGTGGAGGATGCTTATCAGTTTGCACTGAAAGTAAAGGAAAAGTTATCCATAACACAAATCCAATGAGGAAGAGGTAAAATCTCGGTCCCAAGAAAAAGATGGGGATTTACCCATGACAGAACACATCAGTCTAACGACGAGACTCAGAAACCACATAGTCACTTAGAAAGAGGAGGAAGTTCCTGAGGAAGACAAGATGGTAGAAGAAGTTATTCCAGAGGAAGAGAAAGAGGCAGTGGAGGAGAAGTGAGATGTTAAACCTATGGAAAGGCATGACATAAGTCTTGGGAATTTCCCGAGAGAAATAAAGAAGAAGAAGGTGAATCTCACATTTCAGAAGCACAGAGAAGAAATTTTGAAGTAAAAGGAGTAGAGGATGGAACATCATGATGTTGAGAAAAGTTCTCTTAAAACGAGAGGTATAAGTTGAGAAGCTAGTGTAGAGAAACAACCTATTCAGGACAACTTGCAAGACTAAATACAAACTATGGAAGGTGATAATTGACAATGGGAGCACTGGCAACTTAGTATCCATAGAGATGGTGGAGAAATTGGAGTTGGAGACAACTGCACATATGAAACCATAGAAAGTATCATGGTTGTAGAAATGACACCAGGTAATGGTTACTAAACAATGCTCGATTGAATTTAAAATAGGAGGATATATAGATGAAATTTTATGTCATGTAATTCCCATGGATGTATGCCATATTATTTTGGGAAGACCATGGTAGTTTGAAAGAAATGTCATTCATGATGGGAGGAACAATACATACACCTTGGAGAATAATGGTAGGACATACATGTTGCTTCCAATATAGGAGAATAAAGAGAAAGAGGAAGCTAGCACAAACATACTTCTCATGAGAGGGAAGGAACTCCTGAGAGAATTTAAGAAAGGATAGGAGATACAGTTTTTTGTGGTGCGGAAACATATATTTATCCTTACAAGTACTTCGAGGGATGATTTACCGGAAGAAATCCAAGAATTATTGGATAATTTTGCTGACATAGCGGTGGATGAGCTTCCTAACTTATTACCACTCATCAGAAGTATAAACCATCATATTGATATGATACCGGGAGTAAGTATACCAAACAAAGAAGCATATAGAGTGACACCTCGAGAGAATGAGGAGGTAAAGAACCAAGTCCAGGAATTTTTAGACAAAGGGTTGGTCAGAGAAAGCTTGAGTCCATGCACAGTGCCAACTTTGTTGAGTCCAAAGAAATATGGAGGATGGAGAATATGTACAGAATTGAGAGCCATCAACAAGATCACTAACATATATAGATTCCCTTTGACGAGAATGGATGATTTAATGGACTATCTAAGCAGAGAAAACTTCTTTTCTAATATAGATTTGAAAAGTGGATATCACTAGATAAGAATGAGAGAAGGTGATGAATGGAAAACACACTTTAAGACAAATGAAGGTTTCTATGAATGGCTTGTTATGCCATGTGTCTTAACAAGTTCCCCGAGTACTTTTATGAGGTTGATGAATGAAATACTGAAGGATTTCATTGGAAAGTTTGTGGTTGTATATCTAAATGATATAATTATCTCTAGCAAGACTAAAGAGGAGCATTTGCAATAGGTAACGTTAGTGATGAGGATACTACAGTAGGAGAAGATTCTAATAAATATGAAGAAGTCCTCTTTTATGAAGACATAACTCATTTATTTGGGTTTTGTGATATCTTCAAATGAGATGAAGATGAATCAAGAAAATGTGAAAGCAATCAAAGAATGGCCATCACCGAGAAGCATGTTTCAGGTAAAAATATTTCATGGATTAGGAAGTTTCTATAGGAAGTTCATCAGAGAATTCAATGGAATTTGTGCACCAATGATGGATACAGTGAAAAAGAAGAACAAATATTTAAAGTGGACAGAGGAGGCTCAAAGGTGCTTAAATATACTGAAGGAGAAAATAACATAATGACCAATTCTGGTCTTTCCAAATTTTGAAAAGACATTTCATATGAGATGTGATGCGAGTGGAGTTGTAATTGGAGCAGTTTTCAACGAGGGTAATAGGCATGTTGCCTATTTCACTGAAAATTTCAATGATACTAAGAGGAAATCTTCCACATATGATAAGGATTTTTATTCCATAATTCAAGCCCTGAAGAAGTGGAGACATTACCTTTTCCCAGAGGAATTTGTCTTCTATAGCGATAATCAAGCTTTACAATTCATAACGAGATAGGAAAAATTGAATCAGAAGCATGCAAAGTGGATTGAATTTGTGCAGAATTTTACTTTTGTCATAAAACATATTTTTGGAAATGCTAACAAAGTTGTTGATGCATTGAGTAGGAGATGTTTGATTCTGTAGGAATTCCAGGTGAAGACCTTGGGGTTTGAACACCTTAAGGACATGTATTGTGATGATATAGACTTCAAGGAAGCATACGAAGTATGTGTGAATCATGTGCTAAGAGATAGAAGCTAGTGGGAAGAGTACATGATTCAAGAGGGATTTTTGTTCAAGAGAAATTAGTTTTGCATACCAAAATTCTCAATGAGGGATAACCTTTTGAAGGAGAAGAATAGTGGTGCATTGGATGGACATTTTAGCCATGATAAAATATTTACACAGTTGAGCAGTTCATACTATTAGCCAGGTATGAGAAAAGATGTGATAAAATTATTGAACAGATGTAGAATCTGCCAACATGCGAAAGGAAAAAGACAGAACACTGGATTGTATTGGCCATTGCCAATACCAGAGAGGCCTTGGGATGCGATAAGCATGGATTTTGTGTTGGGAATGACAAGAACACAAAGAGGATTCGATTTCATATTTGTGGCGGTGGATATATTTTCAAATATGGCACATTTTATCCCATGCCAGAAGACCAATGTTGCAACACATGTTGTGAATCTGTTTTTCAAGGAAGTTTGAAGACTTCATGGCCTACCCAGAAGAACTATATCAGACATAGACACAAAATTTGTTGGTCATTTTTAGAGAACACTGTGGAAGAAGTTGGGGACATATATGTCCTTCATCTCAACTTATCATCCTCAGACAGATGGGCAGACTGAGGTGGTAAACAAAAGTTTGGGAAACTTGTTGAGGAGTCTAGTCACTGAGCATGATAACCAGTGGGAACAGATTCTGCCACAAGAAGAATTTGCATACAATGACTCACCAAACAGAACAACTAGGAAGAGCCCATTCCATATATTGTATGGAATGCAACCCATGGGAGTATCCAGGTTGAGAGACTTGGGAGAGAGTGAGATTATAAGTGTTGGAGACAAATATTTTGCTGCAGAAATACAAAAACACCATTTCCAAATCAAAGGACAATTGCAGAACTCTAGCCAAGAGTATAAGTGCAGAGGTTATCAACATCGCAGAGAACTTCAATTTCAAGTGGGATATCAGCTTCTATAACATCCCAGGAAATAAATTTTCCCTAGGGGAACATATAATAAATTAAAGATGAAGAAGATAGGACCATGTAAGATCTTGAGGAAATTTGATGCAAATGCCTATAATATTGAGCTGCCAAATGATGTGGTTATATCACCCATATTCAATGTTTCAGACCTGTATCCTTACATGAAAGATGACAGAGGGATCAAAAGATCAAGATAAGATTCAGTGGGAGAAGAAAATGCCTATAGCAGAAGAACCACAGATGGACAAGATCATTGATCAGAGAATTGGAAAGAAGGCCAGGAGGAAGACCTATCTTGAATATTTGGTTAAGTAGAAGGGACACCTGATAGAGTATGTTAGTTGGGAAAATGAATTTGATATCCAGAAGCATGGAAAGTTGGTGCAGGAGCTCATCGACAGGAGTTCATGAATTTTTGTCTAGGTTGAGTATGATGCAAGAGAATCATCAGCAAACATGCATGGTAGGAAAAAATAGTTCCTTGGAATCATTTCGAATCTCAAACACTCGCAGTTACTGAGAATCTTTTTGAGTTGATTGAAAAAAAAAATGGAAGAATATGAAACACTTTGGAGTAGATGATTACTAGTGATCTCGGAGTTTCACTCCAAGTCTTTAATGTAATTGAACTTTGGTAGTAGTTAGAATTTTTTTTATTTATTCATTTTCCAAGTGGACGACTAGTCGAGGGGAACCCTAAGGACCCTCTGAGATAAATAGAGGTTTTGTACACCCAAATGGGGCTGCTGTGAGTTAGTAGGAATTTTTTGAGTTCTAATTCATTCTTTAGATATTATCTGTAGACATTTACTTCTGAATTAATATAATAGAGGAAATTTGACCCAAATGCATAGCATTGTTTTTGTGTGCAATTATTTGTTATTGTGTTTTCATAAATGAATCAATTCCGACATGAATTGATGAAACTATGAATGTTAGTATAAGTTTCAATTGTTTCTTTTCTATTGAGTGAGTGCAAGGTGTGCACGCAGAATGCAAGGAGTGCGTTGACGATATTTGTTTCTATCCCAAAGCTCATGAGAGATAACAAAAAACATTCCATTTGCAAGGAGTGCAAAGAGRCTGGTGTAAGGCATACATAGTGGCCTACAAGAACTTGACCCTTGAGTAAAKATATGATGCAAGGAGTGAACAGATCAAAGATTCAACTAATTATYGAAGGAGMTTTGAAATAAGTCAAAGAAATAGAAGAGGATAACCCYGGGAGGGAGASGGGGATTTCTCTTCAAGAAATCCTTAGGATTCCGAGTTATCAAAATCCTTGAAATGAAAGGAGTGMACGGAAAATCGAAATATTCACAAGACCAAGCTCAAGAGGAATAACACTTTCCATCAATGTTAAAGACATCCAAGATTCGTCTCACAAAAGGAGTAAAGGTTCTAAACCTTTGGACACCTAGAAAACCTTCTAAGTCTAAGGAAGGTGTAAGACAAAAGGCAGGGAGATCTCAATTGTTTGTTCTGGATGCTAGAGAGTCGGGACCATCCATAAGGAGGGATGTGTGGAGAATGAAAAACGTTTCAATGACTCGTTCTTGGGAGAATTCAAAGGGTAGGGTGCCAAGAATTCGTGAGAAGAGAAACCATGACTTGATCTGAGTTGTTGGACTCAAGAAAGATCTACACCATTGATTATCCAAGGTAAAATATTGACATTTTGGGGATCGAGAGTTTTGAGGTGACAAGTCTTTCGACTTTGCGAAACACAAAGTCCCAAAATCATCGTGATCGTCAAATGGAGGGGGGATATGGACCATCATACCTGAAGCATCAGAATTTTGGGTATCAGGAGAACAGAGGCAAGGAGAATCTGAAGTCATGAAACATGAAAGGTCGACTTGATCCCAGCCATCGATCAAGGGAATATCAGGACCATAGATCTCAGGTCATCGCAATTTTAGCTATCGAGGGAACAAAGGTAGTAGCACTCCTAGACTCACGAGACACAAAATTGCAATGCGCCTTTCACTGAGGCATGTGGTCACCGCCTGTGGTCACAAGGGATAAAGGGATTAGTAGGGAAGCGCTAGCACTCATTTGGCATTGATATTTGAACAACACTTAGGAGAAGGTTCGCGGGTCTCATACGGCCTACACCTTTGGAGAAAGGACCTGTGTAGGTGGGTTTTGGGTCTAGCAGATGCCCGAAGAGTCACTCAGACTCAAAATCTTGATCGATCCTAGACCAGGAGCTCGTACGACCGTTAAGAGAGAAGGGGGGTCTCCATCAAGAAATACAAGACAAAGAGAAGGAATTCATATGGGTTGGAACAACAATTTTTACACAATTTAGTTTTTTGTATAAGGAGGAAGTAGAGAGAAAAGATGAGAGATTGGAGCTAGTGCATTCATGTAGAGAGAATTCTATAGCATGATGGAGTGTATATAGAGCGATTTGGATCCGAAGATTGAATATATAGGTTAGGCTTGAAGAGTGAACTTCTGAGTGAGTTGTATTGAAACCACAAGTGTTTATTGTTGTTGCTGGTATTTTTTTTTCATAGCAGTGAATTTCATTGAGTTCCCAACTGAGATATTGCTAGCTACCTATGCGAGAGAAACCCTCATAAATGTATGGGAAACCCAAGGGACTTAAATCAGTGAAGAGGTACATTCCTTGAGTTAGGGAGGTCAAGATAAAGAGAGTTGGAGGAAAATCAAGATAGTTGTAGGAAGATCCCAATGAGTTGTGAATGGACAGTGGGAAACCACTCACTTTTGTGAATTATTAGCCTTAGCTTAGGGGTGCCTGGATGTTGATATTTGGAACAGTAAGTTTGTGGCTAGGCGAAATTTTCGTCCCAAGCATATAGTTGGACATCTATTTTTAAAGATAAGTGTTTTATCTTGTTGCTATGTTGTATTATGAGTTTACTTTCTCTATTTTAACTCTGTAATTGAGAATGATTTATATTGTATTGAAATGATTTGTTAGTTTAATTTCATGTCTATTTTAGGTTGTTGTAAATGCAATAAATACATGGTAATAGAAAGTGGTTATTTCTAGCTTTAATTTGTAGCTGAAAGATACAAGAATTTAATTAGCTAGCAGCAATTTAAAATTGTAAGTATATTTTTCAACATAATTTTCTCAGTTGGGATGGGAGATGCTACATTATGGTATCAGAACATCTGGTTCAAAAACAAGGCTTGTATGGGATAAGAACCAGTTTGAATTTGAGAAACATTCACTGTTACATATTTGTCTGTGACAAATTGGGGGAAAACAAAGAAAAGTAGAGTGGAATACAAATTATTTGTGAGTAAATTCGAGTTTGAGTGACTCAAATCTGTTTAGTAAATTTAAGGAACTAAACTTGGAATTTGTAGAGAAAATTTTTACTTGGAAAGAGTCGAAATTAACAATTTAATAGTGATATGTCATGCTGGGTAGAAGTTCAGTAATTGATGATCGAGATCATGTTTGATCTTGAGATCGAAGTTTGAGATTCACTTTGGTAAATTTAAAAGTCCATAAGGTTTCAGCTGTTTGGAAGGTTGATCAAATCAATGTCCAAGATTCAATTTTGGTGGTTGAAAAAATGGATCATACTGACGATCAATATTAATTTCATCTGTTGGGAGGTTCGAACATAATCGACGACCAAGATCATCTTGAGTCAGAGATCAACGACCCATATTCACCTACATTTTTATTGAAATTTTCTACGTGTTGAAGTTCATTAGGAGAAATAGTTGATGACCAATGATTAGGTTGGCCACATTGGTTAAGACTTGGTTCAACCAAAGGAAAATTCTTATGGTCAATGGGCCGATGGTTGGGCATTGACCAAATCAAACAATATATTTTCAATCACCAATGGAAATTGTTGATGACCAATGTGTCGATGGTCGGGCATCAGGCGATTAGTGAAGTGTTTCAAATCGAGGAATAAAAGTCGTTGATGGTGTATGGGTCAATGGTCGGTCATCGATTGGTTCGACGAGGTGTTCAATTTTTCCAAGAGAAATGAACAATGGATGATGAAGGAATAAGGGTGATGATGTGTCATTCCAAGTCAGAATCCATGTGTCATGCCACATCAACATCCATGTGTTGTTCCAAATAAGATAATTTGACACCTCATGATGACATTTCATGCCACATCATCATCCATGTGTCATGCCACATCAAAAATTTTCACGTGAGCCAAGAAAAGGCCAATGACTAATGGTTGGGTCGACCAAAATGGTGGTCAGTTTTATCTGCTAATGAGGATCATCGATGGTCGATGGATGATGGTCGCGTAAACTAGTTTAACAAGTTTTTTTGAATAAGTTTCAAAGATAATGGACCGATGACCGATGGTTGGGTTAATAGTTTTAGAAATTTGGAGCTTATATTAACAATCCAGATTGCTTCAGTTGGTGATGAATAGAGGAAGTTCATTCCTAGTCCCAACGAAGGTTTAGTGGATCAACAATTGAGGTTTATTCCAATTTGAGATCAACGACTCATATTTAAAAGGATGATATAACAATAAAGGGTAGAATCATGAAGACGAGTAACACTTTTAATTGTTTTATGAGAAAATAAATTGTATTTTCACAAGTTCTTCAACTTCCGGCATACAAAAGTATTTTTTTATTTAGAATTTCACTTTATAGTAAAAAAAAAACTTGTGAATAATTTTGTTAGCTTTCCAATGACTATTTTTTAATTTTTTTTTATTAAGATTTGATATGTCAATTTGACAATTGTTTAACAATATGTTCTTTAAACATGAAAGGAATGATAATGAGTTATTTTTCCCAAAAACAATGTATCTATTTTTAAAGTTATGTTTTTAAGAAACGAGATATACTGCAAAAATCTACAAAGACTCTATTTTATTATGACTATAATTTTGAATCTAACAGATGAATATTATAATTTCTAGAATTTTTTTAAGTTGACCAAGATGAAAACGTTGCATATTTTAAACACATGTTTTCACACATCTTGTGTATATCTTAATTTTTACTTAAAAATAAAATCTAAATATACCCTTTTGAAAAGAACGGTTTAAAGATTATGAATATAATTTTTTCTAAATTTTTCACGTTGTATTTTTAGAGATATAGATATTTCATTTCATTGAATCATAATGTCTGTTGAAAATATTATGGAGTGATTTAAAAAAAATAAAAAATAAAATTGGATAAAAATAATGAAAATGAAAACAAATTATAGGAATTGAAAGTAGATTCAATTTTGCAAATGCTAGTGTCATTTTTTAAATCAAATTATGAGTATTTGTAGGAGTCTGCAACCTCCAAAGTTCATGTAATCTTAGGGGAATTCTCTAGTTTCTGAATACAGTCCAAATTTTTAGTTTTCTACCGAAACAATATTCTTTTGGCCAAAAAACTAAATTCTAATGGAAACTGTAAAAGCTAACTGGTTTCCAAGGTTTTTGGCCGAAAAAACCTTATTTCGGTCAAAAGATTGTTGAGTGAATTCCGTTCATCGGAAAAAATGAAAAGCCACGTTGTATCGTTTCATTTCACACCAAATCGTATAAATACGCTTTCGAGCAAACACATTTAACACAATTCATCATTTGTTTGATGGTTTTCTAGAGCACCTAAACAAAGTTTCGAATCATATTTTTGGTTTTTGTTGAATAAGGTAATTGATGTTTGTTCAAGTTTTTATTGGAATAACAATTTATATGTTGAAAGATAAATGTTGAACATTTTTTCAAGGTGAAGTCTTTATTGAAAATATCTTTTACAGATAACTATAAAAGTCACGGGAAACAAAAGTTTGCACAAGAGAAAATTTGACCGCACTCAAGATGATACTCACCAAAACGAACAAAGGAAAGAGAAATATTGGAGAAAGAAATGAGAACGTGTGGATATTTAAGAAATAAATGATGTTAATGTAAATAGAGATTTTCAACAAGAAGAAGTCCAACCAGGTATGCATGCACATATTGTCTATATTAAAAGTATAGAATTCAAATTTAAAATAGTGTTTAATATAATTGATTGTAATTACAATTTGATGTTTTAAAAAAAACATAAATAGATGTGTATCATAATGTCGAAGAAGACATTGAAACCGAAATTGAAGCAGAAGACATTGAAACCAAAATTGAAACAGAAGACGAATCACCTATAGGTATGTACATAAATTTAGATAATACAAGATGAACACTTGTATATATAGTTTAGTGAAAATTTATGTTCGGGTTTAGCTTTTTAATATAAAATTTAAATTGAAATATGCAGGAGAATCTATCAACATTGATGATGAAATATTAGAAAATGTTGATACTCACAAATTTGGGAAGAAAAAAGATAAACATTATATAAGATATCAAACTAAGAATATGTATAATACTTTTTTCAAAGATGAATAAGTAACAGTACAAGATCAACTTTTAGTCTGTCTAATAAAGTCAAGAAATTTAAAAGAAGATACATCATTATTGGGTATTCAAAAGTCAACAAAAGATACAATGGTGAAACATAATGTCTTTGAAAATATAACTAGAGTATTAAAATCTTTTGGAAAATCTCAAAAAAAATATGTCAGTGTTGCACGTAGAGTAATACAAACAAGAGTTGTTTCATCTAGCAATATAAAAGATCATTTGAAATGAAACATGACAAAAATGATGGGAATGTCAAGAAAAACATTGCACAAACATAGAAAATTTTCATCGCAAATAGATGAAAATGATGAACTCGCTTGTTGGACAGTGATTTCTAGACAACCCTACAAATATAGACTTGCAGAAAATGATAAAGAGTTGGCCTGTAATTGTTTCTTGGAATAATATTGTGATTCACCACATACAAGGGATGTGTTGCGACGAACAATAGCATGAAAACAATATGAATAACATCCAAAACATATATTTCCAATGACACAAATATAATTGTTCAATAAGTTCAAAGAAGAGAACAAAGAAGCTAAAATTTACATCAATACATTTGTGCAACAAAATCTATGGTTTGTTAGACCCATCATTGTTCGTGATACTTGTTGGTGTCATTATCATGTGGAATTTGAGTTGTATTACGACACTTTTTTGGATTTTGGTAAAACTTTATGGCCAATTTCACCTCCTCCTTCCACATTCCATGCTTTTATATCTAAAATTCTATGTGAAAGAGATGATGATGATTTATTTTACAAAAACAAATGTGTTGGTGGAAATAAATGTGATCTTTRTGGAAATATAGGTTTGTTTCATTCAAAGTATCATATTGATATGAACGATCRATCATTTTCTAATATAACAGTCAATTGGAAGAGATATGAATATATCAACATCAMAACTCCACATTCTTCAAATGTTATTTCCAAAAGGATTGATTTGAAGGTAGATAAAATSAGTGTGATAGATTTTTTGAAAAAGTTTGAGGACAAAATTTATAAATACACCAAGAATTCACATATAGTTCGATGGAAAGACCTACAATTCAAAAAATCTCGTGAAGTGTTTCCACCAGGGACAATTTTGTCTCTAGTTGATTTTGAAGAGAATTACGCATTCCCTACACAAAAATAAATACATAGTGAAAATTACCATTATGATCAAGTCATGATATTTATCCATGTTCTATATAGACATGCTCAATGGAGTCTTCATAACATAGAGAAAACCAACGACAATCAACATGTTATTAAAGAATATCATTTTTATATAAGTGATGATCAAGCATACGACACACATTATGTACAACATTGTTTTGATAAATTTTATGATTCATTGAAAGAATGTGAAAATGGATTTGATTGACATCGGATATGGTCAAATGGGTGTGTGGGTCAGTTCAAATCTTCACGATCATTCTATTGGTTATGTCATCTTCATAAAAAATTAAACATTACACATTGTTGGAATTTTTTTGAGACTGGTCATGGAAAAGGAGAGCACAACAGTGCAGGGGCATCTGTAAAACGATCTCTTGGAAGGTATCATAAGAACCCTCATGCCAATTGATTTGAATCCGCTGAACAAGTTTTTGAATGGTGCAAAATGGCTCTAAACCATGAATATAATTCATCAAATGGTGTGCGCATGTATGTCTATATATAAATGTTACACATGTACACATGATATTTTTATTTGAACGTGTTGAAATGTATATTCAATCTTCAATCAATTTCTTGAAATATTTCAAGTTAACAAGTTCTTGTCTTGTGCAGGTTTTTTTGGTATGTTCCCATATGACGTCACTACAATACCTTGGACAAGAAAAATACATTCAGTTAAAAAAAAAATATTTTCAAAATGGATTTTCATTTGATAGATGAAATGAGTCATGTTTTTGTTCAATTTTCATAGAAGACACATAATCCATAGATATTTTTGAAAACAAAAATAAAGAACATGTTAAATCTTGGAGACATACCAAACTTAATGTAAAAGGGAAAATGCCACATGCAAGCTCAGACGAGATGGAATAAAATGAATCTATAGTGTCAGTTGATGGAGATACAATTTCTGATCTTGTTAGAGAAGGTAATTTTTATGTTTAAATTTTTTGAAATAACTCGTAGATGTACTTGTGTGATAATCTAACACAAACTATTTGTTTTCCAATATATCCAATTTTTTGTAGGAGATGTCTTTTCCATGGTTGCACCTATAGAAAACAATGAAAATGTGAAATATTATTTGATGTGATGCACAGAACAAAAGAAAAACCCATTAGAAGATTTTGATGATAACGGTTTTATATATTAAAGAGGATCCATTGTATTGAAAGAATATTTTTTTCAAGAAACCCATCAAACCGATTCTCATGTTCACTTTCAATACTACGAGTCAGATGTCACAAGTTGTCCCTATAGTCATTTGGTATGTGGAACGCGCATAAAGTTAATAGAAGTTCAATTAAAAAAAAATGTTAGAAAATGGAAAATGTTCAAAGTAGATCATGAATAAATAATTGAAGATAGAATACCATTACGATGTTTTTAAACAAGTGGCACATGTACATTCCAAAATTTTTATTTTGCATTGAAAATACATGTCTTTATGAATATCTAGGATTCTAGAATCATTTTTAGTTTAGTTTACTTTACTTTCATGGTCCATTCAATTAAGAAAAGTTGTATTTCCCATGAATTATAAAGTTTATCAAACCTTATTTACAATTTTAGTGAAGAACCTATAGATTGTATCGAGGGAACCTAAATTGATGACTTGTTTTGACTATTTTCAACCATATTTTCAAATAGGATATGTATAAAAATGGTATGTATAAAAAACTCGAGATCATTCTTAAAAAACACAGATAAAATATGGTTCAACCATATTTTATCTATGTTTTTCAACCATTACACCAATCAAAATTATTTTATGAGTATTAAACCAATCAAAATTGAGTTGTATACCTTTTGTGTTATGATCATTTTATTTTAAACTAAAAAATTGTTAAACACTATTTCCATTGAACACCTATTTTTTTCAATAGTGTTTTTTCCATTTTATTTTAATAATATTTCATTAATTTTAAAAAAGGTTAAACATATTTTCTATTTTCTATTGTAATAATATCTTGTTTCAAATTTTAACTCATTCGGATTTTTATTTTATTTTACGAGCATTATATAAATTAAAGTTGAATTGAACATCTATTTTATTTTGAATATATTTTTTTTAATTATTGTTCTCAAAATTAAAGAAGAGTTAAAAACATCTATTTCATTTTGAGATTTTATTTTATTAAGAGTAGATGAACTTTGAGGTGAATATCTCTTCTAGCTTTGAACATTTTTTTAATGACTATGATAAAATTAAAGAAGAGTTGATCATCTCATCCATTTTAATGTTTTATTTTATTGTCACATCAATTTGAACATTTTATTTTATCATTATCAAAAAAAACAAAAAAGAGTTGAACATCTTTTCTATCTCAAGATTTTGTTGTATAAACATTACCTATAATTAATTTGGATATCGCTTCTATCTTGAGAATTTTATTTTTATTACTATTGCACCAATCAAAGAAGAGTTGGAGATCTCTTCTATCCTAGATTTGAGAGCATTGACTTCTTATATGGTATTTTTTTTTTCATTTTTTAAATTAATATTCTAACAACCAAAAACAATTTAAACATCTCTTCCACTTGTTGTAATAACACTTTAATGATAATATCATATATATACCAATATCTCCATTCTAATTAAGTTGATTTTCATTTAAAATTTGAAATTATTTAGAATCTCCATTTTAATAATTAAGTTGATTTTCATTTAAAAAAAATTAGAAGTGTTAATTATTAGAATTAAATTGCATAAATTGTAATTAATAAATCTTCTCTAACAAAGTTAAGGAAATTAATACAATCTTGCCTAAAGTCAAGTGAATGACCCTTACAAAAATGTGGGTTTATGTGAATAGTACTAAACCATACCTTGCAAATAGTTTTACTAATGTAATTCCCTTTCATACATGATATATGAGTTGTACAAGGGGTATGTGTTGTTCCTTGGCATGTATAAAAAAAAATGCATGGATGCATACCTCCTCCTTTGAATCGCACATTGGTTACCTTCTTCCAAAATCAAACACAAGTTTTCTGAAAAGAAATTGGTAGACCATGAAAATTTCTTCCTTTTAGTGCAATTTATACTAACATAGGCTTTGCATGGTTTAAACTGTTTTCTACTACTATATATTATCAAATAGGTTTTGCATGGTTTAAAGTGTTGTCTACTAGCATATATTCTTAAATAGATATGCAATGATACAATCTTTTGTGTTTGACAGTTCACCCTTTTCTTGTCCATCTATTGGGTTTGCATATTCTTAAATATATAAACAATAACACATTCTTGTATTATTTCCTTTGCATATTCTTAAATATATAAATAACACTTTAATTATTTCTTTTCATTTATTTAGTAGTTCTCATATGCCTATCTTTCCTTTATTTTTTTATTAGTTAAGTGCATATATGCAACCAACATGGTCATTTGTAACCAGAAAAAAATAAATCTTTTAATATAAAATTATTCTACTAAAATTATTTTGCCAAAATTATTTGATGATATGTCAATAGAATCATATTTTGAATAGTCCACATTGAACATAAAATGAAACATTTAAATTAATACATAGAAGAAACTTATTTAAGAGTAGAATCATATTTTTAAGAGTCCATAGTGAACATAAAATGAAACATTTAAATTAATACATAGAAGAAAAGTATTTAAGAGTTTGATGCTTAATTTAATGCATTGTAAAAAGAAGAATATACAAAACATTAGTTTATTACTAACAACTTTTCCACTTTTTTTTTCATCAACTTCGAGAAATCAAATACGAGACAATAAATTGATATTTTGAATTTCAAAATTATGATATATATATATATATATATATATATATATATATATATATATATATATATATATATAATCAAAGTCTGAATAGTTACACTATAAAATACATAGGTTCCACATCCATTTTAGGATGATAAAAAAAAATAAGACAATTAACTCTAAAATTCTCGACTCTAAGCCATTGCTCTAATATAGATCATTTCATACTTGAAATTCAAACCTGAAAAAAAAACAGAAATCAAATATTAAAAATTTACAATTCGAACATGCGAAATAAAACAGAATTCAAAAATTATGATTAAAACAAAATTTACATACATATCAAAAGATTCAAGTTTCATCCTCCAACATATTCTTTCCCATAAAATATATTGTAAACRTATTTTCACCAAATATAATTTAGACATCTYTAACAATAAAAAACAATAATAAAAAAACAAATAACATATATTARCATATATACTGTAACTAAATATTAAATAAGCAATAAGAAATAATAACATACCCAACCAAAGTTAAACAGATTTAAGATTGTTACTCTCCACATTAAGCATACATGATTTAAACAATTTGTAAATATTATCTAAAATCTTAAAAAACAATTAAGAGAAAAATTGTGTTGGTAAAAAAAATTGTGAGTTAGAGTTAGCTAATAATCTGAAAATAAATATAGAATTCTGTATGAAGAAATTTCAAAAATCTCCATATTAAGTCATTCATCCAATGAAATACTTATCTTTTTGTGGATAAAGTCTCAAGTCCTTCATGTGAAATTCTCATCCCATGCGATGTTATTTGATCATATTTAGACAACAATAAAATACTAACATCCTTAGTAGTAAAATACTTCTCTCATCTTCTCGACTGGTCATATAATCAAATTCCATGATGTGCTTTCAAATTAAAAGACTCATAAATATCCATATTAAGCCAGTCTTCCAAAAAAACTACTTATATGTAAAAAGGTTCACAAATCTCCATTTTAAAAAGCATTATTCCAAAAAATACGTATCTCCTCTTTTTGCGGTAGAATATATGTTCTCATATAATGTTGCATGTACATGAAGAAAACATAAATCTGCACATGTATATTAAGTCATTCTTCAAAAACCATTTAAATGGGATTTGAATTATTACATATAATCAAATTCTCTTTGAAATTATGTATGATATAGCTCACATATACAATATGTGTGATCTAGATCACAGATACAATATGTGTAAGCTAGCTCACATATACAATATGTGTGATCTTATATGTAAATATACTTGAATGTTGGCTTTTGTCATTAGTAACCAATTTAGTTAAGAGTTGTAAAATACCCTGGAAATAAGAAATTCACTTCATTATATGTTGAAAACACAAATGTCCATACTATGCCATTCTTGGACAAGAATGCAAGGAATGCACTTGAAGAAAAATTAGAAACTCTCTCTTTTCTGATGTGGGATATAGTCTGTTCTCAAATAATCAAATGTTTAAGTTCAAAATTAGGTCTTCATCATGATCTAACCTTAAATAAGTTTGAATGTACACCATTTAAGACAATGAAAATCTTATCTAAGGATTCTATATATTTCAAAATAATTGATCAAAGCATTGAATAGGAAAGGCTAAACTAAAAGTTTGAGAAAACAAAAATTTGATAAAAGTTAAAAACATACATTTATGAATCATCCTAAATGGACACATCCTTACAAAATATGGGTGCTTCATCCACTTTTTTCTCAATTCCAATCTCCTTTCCAGGCACACTCTCAAGTACTATTTTCTCCACATTA
>ML796147.1:147875-180087 GCA_009831015.1 Picea engelmannii | reverse complement strand
AAATTTAGTATTGGAGATAAATGTTGTTTAGATAACTTGGTATCTAAGGAAATTGTTGATAAGATGAAGTTGGCATGCACCCTCCATCTAAATGATTATCATTTCTTTTAATCACATAAAGGATACTATGTCATTGTTTGAGAGTAATGCTTAGTAAATTTCCATCTTGTGAATTATCATGACTAAGTTTCCAATGGATGTTTTTCATTTTTTTCCTAATTTTTTTTTCTTAATGATGTAGAAAATTAGTTTTTGCTAGATTAGGTAAAAATTAAGTTTAAATTGTGGCCAATGAAGAAGGAAAATATAGACAATGCCAACAACAATTATTACATTTTTAGTAGTAGAGTGATTCTATGAAAAATAGTGAATCTTTTGAAACGAAAAAAGAAGGCAATATCCTTTTTTTTTTCATTTTTCCAAAGAATTTAAGTTAAAAAGAGAAAATAATGACATAGTTGTAGAAGTTAGTGAGATATTAGAAAATGTTATTGAGGTTAATTTAAATAAGATGGAAAATGGATTTACAACTTTGGGAAACATTCACCATCAAATTGATTTGATCTAAAGTTTTAGTTTATTAAGGAAACCTTCACATAGATTAACATTTGTTGAACGATGAGGAGATCAATAGGTAGTCAGCTTTGAAATGTTATCACTCACATGTTCCCTAAAGGAAATTTTCAACCTATGAGAAAATACCTAAACTAAAATTACAACCTTTGATGCTTGAGAAAACTTAAAAAACTTAACAATATAACCAATATACCTCAATTATATGATTCTTCCAAAGAGGGGATCCCACATGATCTATTTAATTCCTATGGTTATATTTTGAGAGGAAACCGAGAAACAAAATACCACATCGCACATACCTATCAAATCTAAACACAATACTACATATAACACCGCTCTCAAATCTGAGTTATCAATTGGAAAACTAGTGAATGAGGAGGCCTTCCAAGATCCAAAATCTAGGGGATGCCAAGTCCCCAAAGGAAAGGTGCTAAATAGGGTATCATAGTCAGAACTTTTACTAAAGTTTCAAGTACCGCCACAAAGAAGAGCAACCTACCTAGGAGCCTAAATAATGATTATATTTCTATATTAGGTAGCATAGGCACTTCCCACTAACGCCTCTATAGGTATCGAGTAAGCTCACCACTTCATCTTCATATTCAATGGTAAAATAGTGTGTTTCGGAAAATAAAACTCCAAGTTCTAAAAGTGATTAAACTAAGGGGCTATCCAACTTTCAAAATCACCTTCATTCTTCACTAGTATGTTAGAGGAAATTTGTAGTGTCTATGGATTTAACAATTTTTAATGAGTTCTAGTTTGGTTTCATGCCCTTTGAGACCTATAGCATGGTCCTAAATAGTATTCTAGTTGTTCGTTTGGTACAAATGTAAAAGTCTAATATCTTTTAGGATTAAGTTCATTTTAGAGCTATTCATCAAACAACGGCTTAGTGTCTTCTGTGTGTTTTGTAAAGAATATGTTGAATGATGTTTGAATGTTTGCAGTGTGTAAGGTTGAATATGTTGAATGATGTTTGAATGTTGAATGATGTTTGAATATAATATAAAGACAATTTGTTTAATCGATTTCTTCAAAATGTTTTGCAACAATTATGAAACAATGATGAATAGAAAATACCATATGTTGATAAAGCGTTTTAAGAAAGTTTACCAGATCTTCTATGATATGCTTAATTCATAAATCAATCATCATCCTCATAAACATTCACCATACAACTTCTCTTTTTCTAACTAACAATCATCCAATGATACTTAGATTTACACAAAATGACTGATACTTAGATTTACACAAAATGATACTTTTTCCTAATAGCGATCGAGATTAGGATTTAAATTTCAAATCTATATGTTCCAGGTTTTGCAAATGATACAAACTAGCTTGTCACATGGAATGTTTCATTCATAGATCATTTAGAACATAGTATTTGCCTTTAAATTCATGGGTAACATGGTATACATCATATCACGATACTATGTCAGAAAATGCAACACGCCTAAGCAAACTTTGTCAATGGATACGAACGATCTAGAGATGTTGGGTGCAGAGACGATATTTAGCAAAACAACCACTCGTATAACCCTTCAAACACAAAGTTATGAATCATGTGACAAGCTGCTGCTATGGCAAGAGATTAGGCTATTGTAAAGATATCAACAAAGATGAAGTCCCACAGGAATTTGTCCAACATTTATTTGCAGAAGACTAATACAACAACAGTTATTCTTTAAAACAATTAGGATCTTTCAAGTCCCAATGCCGGTAATCATTTCTGAAAAAATATCTTCTAAAAGATATTAGTTTGAAAAATATAATAGTAGTTGGGCTAGCCAACTAGGATCTTTCAAGTCACAATGAGGGTAATCATTTCTGAAAAAATCCCTTCTAAAAGATACTATTTTGAAAAATATAATAGTATTTGGCCTAGTCTTATAGATCATTTGAAAACTTTTAGGTAATAATTTATTAAAAAAAGTCCAGGATTCTTAACTTGGGTGGTTCCTTAGCATGTTTGTTATCCTCCCCACCCAGGGTCAATTTTCACAAACTGAAATTTGTCCCATTGTGTAAGGTTAACTTCAGAAAAAAGTATAGGGTTTTTAGCTCTGGTGGTTGTGTATCATGTTTGTTATCCTCCCTACCCATGTTCAATTTCCAAAGAGTGGAATTTGAGCTAGTGTCATAAGAATATAAGGGTTGTTTTAGTGACATGTTTGCTATCCTCCCCACCTAGTTTCAATTCCCACAAAGTGGAATTTGGCCCACTGTGATAAGGCTAGAAGGGTAGACTTCCCCTAGGACAGAGGATCAACTAGGGGCTGAGGGACTTCTAGGCTCTTACTAACTAATAATACAACAACAATTATTCTTTAAAACAACTAGGATCTTTCAAGTCACAATGAGGGTAGTCATTTTTGAAAACATCCCTTCTAAAAGATACTAGTTTGAAAAATAGAATAGCCTTTGGGCTAGTCTTATAGATCATTTGAAAAATTTTAGGTTATAATTTCTGAAAAAAAGTCAAGGATTCTTAACTTGGATGGTTGGGTAGCATGTTTGTTATCCTCCTCACCAAGATTCAATTTTCACAAAGTGAAATTTGACCCATTGTGCTAAGGTTAACTTCGGAAAAAAGTATAGGGTTCTTAGCTCACGTGGTTGTGTATATCCTGAGGTTCAATTTCCAAAAAGTGGTGTTTGACCCACTCTAATAAGGCTAGAAGGGTTGGTTTGGTGGCATGTTTGTTATCCTCCCCACCTAGCTTCAATTCCCACAAAGTGCAATTTGGCCCATTGTGATAAGGCTAGAAGGGTAGACTTCCCCAAGATAGAGGTTCCACTAGTGGCTCAATGAATTCTAGGCTCTTACTAAGTAATAAGTTTCCTAGATGTGGGCACTAGCCTAGGGGTTATAGTGGTAGCCACCCCCATTTGAACCTAGATCTCACCTAGGTTTACTGATTCAAGTTTCCTGCTAGGCACTAGTTTGCAATATATAGACACTAACCTAGGAGTTATAGTGGTAGCCAACAAAATTTGAACCTAAACTTTAATTAGGATCACTAATTTCTCTAGATTGAAAAAAATAAATAAATAATTTCTGAAAAAAAAAACTTGTTAAAATATACTGACCCATCTAAAAAAACTAAAGTATTTGAGCTAGCCCACAGATTGTTTGAAACCCTTAATGTAGGGTTTAAGGATCTAGTCCAAAAGAAAAATTAGAATACCTCTAGTAGCCGAAGGAAAACGACAAAACCCTTTATTGAAAACTCATTTAAAATAACTGATCGGATCCACTTCTCAATCAAACAGTCCACGATATACATGTTCACAGGTCATTTGAAGTGGTTCGTAGATTTGTGAGTGCATGGCCACTTCCAGGAAGAAAACACCAGTGAATGTTGTCTTAGAACACCATTCAATGGAACCAGAGATATTCACTCTGTTCTCTGCAAGTTTATGAACTGTGGACGTAGGTGTAATCAGAGGTTGCTGGGTAAGGCCCTGGTACTTTGTAAAATTGTCAATAAACCTATGTGATACTCTATAGAATTGTCAATATGTAAAGAGAACAGAATGAATATCTCTGGTTCCATTGAATGGTGTTCTAAGACAACATTCACTGGTGTTTTCTTCCTAGAAGTGGCCATGCACTCACAAATCTACGTACCACTTCAAATGACCTGTGAACATGTATATCGTGGACTGTTTGATTGAGAAGTGGATCCGATTGAATTTTCAATAAAGGGTTTTGTCGTTTTCCTTCGGCTACTAGAGGTGTTCTAATTTTTTTTTGACTAGATCCTTAAACCCTACGCTAGAAAGATGTTGGCACTAGTTTAGGTTTATAGTGGTAGCTGACAGGATTTGAATCTAGATCTTATTTAGGATGACTGATTCAAGTTTCCTTCTAGGCATTAGTTTGCAATATGTAGATACTAACCTAGAAGTTATAGTGGTAACCAACAAAATTTGAACCTAAACCTCAATTAGAATCACTAATTTCTCTAAATTGAAAAAAATAAATAAATAATTTCTTAAAAAAAAACTTGTAAAATATACTTACCCATCTTAAAAACAAAAGTATTTGAGCTAGCCCCACAGATTGTTTGAAACCCTTGATATAAGGTTTAAGGATCTAGTCCAAAAGAAAAATTAGAACACCTCTAGTAGCCGAGAGAAAACGACAAAACCCTTTATTGAAAACTCAGTTAAAATAACTGATCGGATCCACTTCTCAATCAAACAGTCCACGATATACATGTTCACAGGTCATTTGAAGTGGTTCGTAGATTTGTGAGTGCATGGCCACTTCTAGGAAGAAAACACCAGTGAATGTTGTCTTAGAACACCATTCAATGGAACCAGAGATATTCACTCTGTTCTCTTTACATATTGACAAKTYTATRRASTRTSGACATAGGTKTAWTSABARKTTKACWRRGTATCAGGSCCTGATACYYWGYAAMMTHGTSAWTAMACCTATGTSCAYASTYYATARAMTTGTCAATATGTAAAGAGAACAGAGTGAATATCTCTGGTTCCATTGAATGGTGTTCTAAGACAACATTCACTGGTGTTTTCTTCCCAGAAGTGGCCATGCACTCACAAATCTACGAACCACTTCAAATGACCTGTGAACATGTATATCGTGGACTGTTTGATTGAGAAGTGGATCCGATTAGTTATTTTAACTGAGTTTTCCATAAAGGGTTTTGTCGTTTTCCTTCGGCTACTAGAGGTGCTTTAATTTTTCTTTTGAACTAGATCCTTAAACCCTAAGCTAGAAAGATGTTGGCATTAGCTTAGGCTTATAGTGGTAGCTGACAGGATTTGAACCTAGATCTTATCTAGAATGATTGATTCAAGTTTCTTGCTAGGCACTAGTTTGTAATATGTAAACACTAACCTAGGAGTTATAATGGTAGCCAACAAGATTTGAACCTAAATCTCAATTAAGATCACTAATTTCTTTAGATTAAAAAAAATAAATAAATAATTTCCTAAAAAAAAACTTTATAAAATATACTTACCCATCTAAAAAACAAAAGTATTTGAGCTAACCCCACAGATGGTTTGAAACCCTTGATGTAGGGTTTAAGGATCTAGTCCAAAAGAAAAATTAGAACACCTCTAGTAGCTGAAGGAAAACGACAAAACCCTTTATTGAAAACTCAGTTAAAATAAGTGATCGGATCCACTTCTCAATCAAACAGTCCACGATATACATGTTCACAGGTCATTTGAAGTGGTTCGTAGATTTGTGAGTGCATGGCCACTTCTGGGAAGAAAACACCAGTGAATGTTGTCTTAGAACACCATTCAATGGAACCAGAGATATTCACTCTGTTCTCTTTACATATTGACAATTCTATAGAGTATCACATAGGTTTATTGACAATTTTACAAAGTATCAGGGCCTTACCCAGCAACCTCTGATTACACCTATGTCCACAGTTCATAAACTTGCAGAGAACAGAGTGAATATCTCTGGTTCCATTGAATGGTGTTCTAAGACAAAATTCACCGGTGTTCTCTTCCTAGAAGTGTCCATGCACTCACAAATCTACGAACCACTTCAAATGACCTGTGAACATGCATATCGTGGACTGTTTGATTGAGAAGTGGATCCAATCACTTATTTTAACTGAGTTTTCAATAAAGGGTTTTGTCGTTTTCCTTCGGCTACTAGAGGTGTTCTAATTTTTCTTTTGGACTAGATCCTTAAACCCTACGTTAGAAAAATGTTGGCACTAGTTTAAAGTTATAGTAGTTTAAGGTTATAGTGGTAGCCGATAGGATTTGAAACCTCAATTAAAATCACTAATTTCTCTGGATTGAAAAATATAAATAAATAATTTTTGAATAAAAAAAAATTGTAAAATATACTTACCCATCTAAAATATACTTGTAAAAGATTGTTTGAAAGCCTTGATGTAGGGTTTAAGGATTTAGTCCAAAAGAAAAATTAGAACACCTCTAGTAGCCAAAGGAAAGCGAAAAAACCCTTTATTGAAAACTCAGTTAAAATAAGTGATCGGATCCACTTCTCAATCAAACAGTCCACGATATACATGTTCACAGGTCATTTGAAGTGGTTCGTAGATTTGTGAGTGCATGGCCACTTCTAGGAAGAAAACACCAGTGAATTTTGTCTTAGAACACCATTCAATGGAACCAGAGATATTCACTCTGTTCTCTGCAAGTTTATGAACTGTGGACATAGGTGTAATCAGAGGTTGCTGGGTAAGGCCCTGATACTTTGTAAAATTGTCAATAAACCTATGTGATACTCTATAGAATTGTCAATATGTAAATTTCTAGGGTTTGATGGACAAAATCAAACTCTAGGGTGACTTGCAATAATACAAAGAAAATATCTAGGGTTTGATGGAGAAAAATGAAACTACATGAAACTTATTTTACACATGAAATAACCATACCTTATGTAATCGATCTTGGAGCAAATTTTTAACTTCATAAAAAAAATCCAACTAATGGGTGGAAAGCAGACCCTTTTTATAAGTTAATAGGTGTCTCAAAATAGATTTACAATACAAGTGTTAGGTCAATACCACTATTCAAAAACCATTTTATTCTAATAATATCATGAGAAGGAATAAAAAATAATTAATTATATCAGTTAATTCCTATTATTACTTTTCACCTGTTTTAATATAATATAAAATATTTCACCAGTTTTTGGTTAAGAACATGTGTTTCCTCTTAAGAGGTTACAGGTTCAAATCGAGAGGGGGTAGGGTAGGGTATGTATACCTTCGTAAACTTTACCAGTCAAATCCTTGGGCGAAGGGGGGTCCCTTGTCCCATAAACAAGGGAGTCTCATACACCAATTTAATGTTCTGGCTTGGCGGTGACCTTAAAAATAAATTATTATTATTATTATTATTATTATTATTATTAATATAATATAAATCATTTTATTGTATTTTTTTTATTATTTTTATTATTTTTAATATAATAAAAAAATATTTATTATTAAATATATCTTAATTTTTAATATAAATCATTTTATTGTATTTCTTTTATTATCTTTAATAAAAAGATGTTTGTTATTAAAGATGTTTTTTTTTATAGCAGTGCTTATATTTTTTATACTATTATTATTATAGAACCAACTTTTTGTTCATATATTAAAGTTAGATTATTTTATGATAAAATTGAGTAATAATGATATGTTTCAAGTGAATTCCTTTTTTTTAATATTTTGTTTATTTTTTAAATTATTATTATTATTATTATTATTATTATTATTATTATTATAATATAAATTATTTTATTGTATTTTTTTATTATTTTTAATATAATAAAAAAATATTTGTTATTAAATATATCTTAGTTTTTAATATAAATCATTTTATTGTATTTCTTTTATTATCTTTAATAAAAAGATGTTTGTTATTAAAGATGTTTTTTTTTATAGCAGTGCTTATATTTTTTATACTATTATTTTAATATTTTACAAAAATAATTTCCTCTTTTCATAATTGTTCTTACGCTATATATTTTTTATCAACATTCTTTTTTCCATTATTTTAGTGTTTTTTTCTTGAGAATTTGTGGTGTCAATTATAAAATTTTGATATTTCAAAATATTTTACAGTGTAACACGGTATCCATAATACAATATCTCTTTTTAGAAGAGGTCAAAATAAAATATAATGTATATGAAGTAGGTGAACTCCTTATGAAATCAAATGGTAAAAAAGATAGTCAAAACAAGTCCAACTTTCCTTTCTATCGAAAGAATGAACCCAACTTACAATAAGAGGTCACCTCTATCCAAGAAATGAACCCAAGGTACAATATCAAGTCACATGTCATATGTGAGACATCATATCAAGGTTACAAAGAGTGCTTTGTGTGGGCCCTATAAGACAAATGATCCTAGACATAAATTTATAGAAATGTGCCACATCATCTAAAGTGTGTTAGCGCCATGATTAATGATGGAATCCTTGTCATGGCAATGCATTGTCAAGGACATTAATGCAACAACATGGACCCCAAAGTAGTGTCACGAACCTGTAGGCTTGGTAAAGTTATTCCAAGGAACAATACCCAAAACTATGGGTCTAGCTTCCTAGTTAGTCATTAATTGATGGTACCTTATAACAATCTTTTAACAAAACATAGTAAGATGGGTTTTTTTTAAAACTTTCTTTAGTGTTATGAGGGATACATTATTAACCATTATACAATAATCAAATCCTAAGAAAAACTCATATATCGTGAGTTTTTAGGTGAAAGATAGGAAATTAATATGTAACAATGAGGAAAGAGAAGGGGAATGATTCCATGTTATGACCCTAAAAGTATTAGACTTGCATAGGTCATCTTTATTTAATTTTTTATTTCATCTAGCTTCATTTTGAGAAGGGGAATGATTCCATGTTATGACCCTAAAAGTATTAGACTTGCATAGGTCATCTTTATTTAATTTTTTATTTCATCTAGCTTCATTTTGGCTAGACATTTTTTGTAATAACCTTTGAGAGGGGATTAATATTGAGTTACCATTCTCAACCTATTTTTCACTATTCATTTAGCCTTTTTCTTTAGATGTTAACTTTATTGAACAAGTCGTTATTTTTTAGATGGTCTTTAGATAACTAGGGGCTAGGAGCATTGATGAGGAGAGTAACTTAAGTCATGTTTCTTTAATTTTTTCCTTCAAATTTTTTTCTTAACCTTTAATAGTTACTAGCTTTATTTGATTGAGGATTTGACTTTGACCTTTGAAAATCATACATTAGAGGATGCAATTATTTTTTATGTGGATTGAAATGAGTGACATTATATAGGTAGAAAATGATTAACATGGTTAGGATATGGATAGTGCTATCTAGTCTAAATATCGAGTGGTACACGTTAACCCAAAGAAAAACATAATTCTAACAAAAACACGTTGCCCAAAGTACTACGAAGAAAGTAATAAAACTATATAAACATATGAAATGTTAATAGTATGTTTTTATGACTTCACATCAATCCAAAATGGTATATCATCAATTTGCAAATGGATATTAATACATTGAATGTGAGATGAAGAAAAAAGGACCAAACCATACCACATGAAAGTCCATGTATCATTTGAGGAGAGGTTTCATTAATTGAGCCACACGATGACTTTGTAATCATTTCCAAATGGATATTAGTACATTGAATGCCATATGAAGAAAAATGGACCGTACCATACCATATCAAACTAAATCCATCATTTGATGAGGTTGAAAGTGGATTGGTACCAAGGAGGTCTAGAATCATCAACATATTAATTAATGATATGAGAGTGCATTGGTCATATGTGGTCTTTTAACATCTGATTTCCTTGTTCATAAAAAAATTTCTTATTTTTGTATGGATGTGTGGCATACCATCTCATTTTTGTGGTTTGTATATATATTCTTATCTTATATCGATGATGGTTCTATCTCCCAAGGGGTTAGATAATGATGTTTAGCAGATATGTATTTCATATGTATTTCACAATTGTTGAATTTTCAAAGTGACTTTTACATGATGATGCAGTACTATTTGGTGTCACTAGGAGAGTTTGTTCTACATGGTCCTCACATGTTGGATGTGTGATGGGGGGGAAATTTTATGGTTGGATGGATTATCTCTTTTATTATGTCCTTTTCTCTTATCATTTTTCTATGGTGGGATAAGTGATGTATTCTTTATGGGATTTTTTAAGGTGATTTAAGATTAATATCACATAGGGCGATATTATTTCATCATGGTAGTAATCTCATTGATATGTTACTTTTCATAAGTTAGAAAGGGGGGTTTTACATTATGATATATGTTTCATAATTGTTGAATTTTTCAAGTGAATTTTACATGCCGATTTGGTAATATTTTGTTCCACTAGGAGGGGTTGTTCTACATGGTCCTCATGTGTTATATGTGTGATGGAGGACACACTTTATGGTTTGCTGCATTATCCCTTCTATTATGTCCCTCTCTCTTATGGTTTTTCTATGGTGGGATAATTTATTTTTTCTTTGTGCGATTTTATATGGTGATTTAATGTTAATATCACATAGGGGGGTGGTGGTTCAATGACATGTTACTACTCTCATTGATATGTTACTTTGAACTTTATGTTAGAAAGTAGGGTATCACATTATGATTTTATGGTGATCTAATATATTCCTAAGGTTAGATGGTGATTTGATGAAATAATCCCTTGGTGGTGGTTAACTTTTGATTGGATTTTCTGTCTTGTCGTTATCATGGAGGGTTTTTCATATGATAACATATTTTATTTACATGGTGTAACACTCTATTAAATTGCACTCCTCATTGACACACATGTTCATGGTGATTCAATTTCTTGGTGACTAATTAGGAGAAGGACTATGGATATATTTGAGCATTGACCTTTATGCACACATGTTGAGGTTGATTTAATTTTTCAATAGTTAAGTATTCTAACTTATCCAAGAAGAAGGTTAATATCTTGGAAACCTATTTTATGTTCTTTCTTTTCACACTTTAAGTGAATAATTGGATTGATTTGAAGACTAATCGTTGAGGATGGACATGTGGAAGGTTTCTTTTTCATATTTTTGGGTATTGTTGAAGGGAACACTTTTGAAGACACACACACACACAAACACACACACACACACACACATATTATGTGACATTCCCCAAAGTAAAATAATTTGGAAATTTAAATTTCTGGGAAATTATTCCATTTTTGGTAAATTCAAATTTGGAATTTTTTTTCCATTTATGGAAGTTCCGAATTTCGAATTTGTTAATTGTAATAAATTATTATGATGATTGGGAAGGACTCTGATTTGACCCAACTAACTATTTGACAATGACACTTGTTTGAAAATAAAATATTTTATATTGATTGCAGGAAGACAAATGGAACAACCATGTTAAAAGTAGTTGACCATGACTCCATGAGTGGGGAACATGTTGGAACTACCCCTAAGTTGATTTGTACAAGTGGAAAATTAATGATTTGGCCATTGGAATCCCCTGAAAATTAGGGATTTAGGAAGCTGTGAAAATTCCAAAGAAGGAAAAAGACCTAGGCTAGTTACAAATAAGCATATGTGAGGAGGCAGGACGCTATTAAGTATGTTGGGGAGAAGAGTCTATTTTGGTCTTTTTTCTTTTTCACTTGTTGTTATGAACACTGGAAGGGTGTGAGGCAAGGAAAAAGGGGACTGAATTGAAGGACAATGTTGTAGAGGGATTTCCATGTTCGCCCTTATGGACTCATGGTTAGGCTAGGGGGTGAATCGGGCAAGTAATCGTGGCTGCTCGATTCTATGGTTGGGAGGAACGTGGTTGTTCCCTTTGTTTTCTTTGCAAGACTAGTTCAGATATGTACTCTAAAATCTATCTGTCTGAATGATTTTTTGAAGATACTGTACATGTTATCGCTATACGAAAAAAGTTCTAGTATCTGTTTTTAATGATCGTGTAACTGCTAAAGTCTTTTCTATACCTAAATATTCAATATTCTACCTGTGTGGAATGAATTGGTTATTTCTATAGTGAGATCCTTAATGCTGGTATGCATGGACGAACCTAGACAAAGACGGTTCAAAATTTAGACAATAGACTCCAGGATTTAAATGCAGATTTATTTTCGAGAATCAATTTTTAAACAAAATCGAATATGTATCAATGAACGAATAGAGCTATTATATGCGTCTATATATGTTTCAAACTTTAAAAAAGTAAAATGAACGAACAGAGTCATTATATGTGTATATATGTTTCAAACTTTAATAGAGTCGAATGAACGAATAGAGCTATTATATGCGTATGTATATGTTTCAAACTTTAACAGAGTCGAATGAACGAACATAGCCATTATATGCGTATACATATTTTAAACTTTAACAGAGTCGAATGAAAGAATAGGGCTAATTATATGCGTATATATATTTCAAACTTTGAACAGAGTCGAATGAACAGAGCTATCATATGCACACATACATTTCAAACTTTAAACAGAGTCGAATATGCATCAATGAACGAACATGACTATCCTATGCACCTATATGTCTCAAAATTTTACACAGTGGAATATGCGTCAATGAACGAACATAACTATCCTATACACCTATATGTCTCAAACTTTAAACATAGTCAAATATATATCAATGCATGAACAGAGCAATTATATGTGTATGAATGTTTCAAACTGTAAACAGAATCCATTTATACAGTAGAGAACGATGAAGCATATGGGAATGAATGTAAGATCACCCTATTTCCTGGACGATATAGTCATACTAGGATAATACTACAGGAAACAGATAGACAACTTGTTACTACATTAACAAGCTATGACATATATTATATATGTTGTGCATAGAAAGGAAACAAAGCATTTTTATTAAATCGCTTTGCATTCTTCGAAATCATAGAGTGATGAAAATCCTTGTTGAAGAAGCAACCAACCAAAAACAAACACCTACGAACACGTAGAGTCGGAAGATGTGAGATCACTAGTAACGATTCTGTTGGGGTAAATAATTATTTTAAACAAAAGAAAACAAGAATTTCATTCACAAGTCTCCCACATCATGCTTACATATAAATTGGAACTTTGATAAACAAAACGGGTTAAAACCCTTAGTTATCCGACACAGGGAATCAGTGCATGAACAAAGGTTACTCTTAACATAAGAAAAACTATGAACAAAATCGAGACCTCCAGGTCGTAACAAGTTGAAGGGGCATATTTTGGAACCTCAGTACCTTTGCCAGGATGAACAGAGGCTGGAACCCATGTTGTGACATGGGCACACCTGCATTCAACCATCACAGTAAACATTAGAAAATTTACAGAGAAAAATCTTGATTTATAAACTCGAAAAGGAACAATGATAACCATAACTGTCAGATTACTTGACTTAGGGCCAAAACGCCACACCCTTGTGTTGCCATGCTTTGCTTCATAGTCAACCCTGACCAAGGGGAGAATTGTTCTGGAGCTCTTGGTGGGTACCATCACAACAGTAAGAGCCCCACCATTAATACATAGAAAAACCTTTATACAGAATGCCAATTAATTTCCTTGACAAAGTAAAATAGCATTACGAATTTAAGAACAATAAATCATTTGATAAAAACCCTTGACGAACAAAGCAAAGAATGCAAGGAATGGTATCATAATTTTCACCAATAAAAGTAATCATGAAGAATAACCTAAATTCATCTAGGGATAATTTACGAGTAGATTACTACCTTCCTACAAATGTTATGCACCATTCATGGAGGGGAAACATACACATTGAGAACCGAGTTGGACCCTTTAGTTCCTGGAGCACGATGAAGGTGTAAACTATTTGAAACTACTCTGAGTCACTCCAGATTACAGTTTCTAAGTATAGGGTAAACAAAGGATCAAACCATAAATAGACTCACGAGACACAGACAATGAACACGAAGTATAGGTTCACATAAGTAGAGGTTTTGTGACTCATGGTTATAGCAAGAAAAACCTCCTCTACTATCACTACTAAAATAAAAGAACTCATAGACTCCATCGGGAGTAAAGAAAGTGTGTAACCCACAGTAGAGTGAAAAAAAAACAAATTATTCTCGGTTTCAACCAAAACAACAAACTTTGATTGAATCTGAAATACGACAATCCCTTAGAGAAAACTTACCAGGCATTGTCATCAACTGCACCAAGGGTTGCTCACGGAGGCGGTAGGTTTTTCTCTGTGGAAGTTTGCATAACACAGAGCCCTTTCCTTCGAAGGCACAAGGGAGAAATGAGACCGCCAAGACCTAAGAGGCATGAGTAAACTCTTTCAGCATGGGAAGTACAAAGACCTTACACTAGGGCAAGATGGTGCATCAAGATTGGGAGGAGCATGTGAAAGAGACATCGGGGCTGAGGTTAGTTGGACCCTTATTTTATTTCCTAGACAGAGTCTTAAACCCCTCCTGATAGGTACATCCGCCTCCCTAAATGAAGAATATACGACGTAAACCAACAGTAAAACTATGACTGTCCAGATAACTAGTCGGCTACCAAACAATGAAGTTGTCTTTTCGTTACTGCGGCAAGCAAAGGGGAATTAGTTAGTTCAGTTGTGTTGAGATTGACGTGGACTTTACTGGGTTCAATTCATTACAATAAGGACAAGTTGTAACATAATCAAAGTAGATACATCAAAGGAAAACACTTGGAAACCACTCCTAAACAATTCATTATCCGTAAAACCTTTCCTATCACGTACTACAAGAAGGACTTCAAGACTGATGTTGACATAGTTAGGCAGTGCATAAGCATTAAAAAACCCGAGACATAAATTTATGCACAATGAAAAATCCAATAGTCTGTTTCTATTAAAAAAAAAAACAAAGGGACTAAAATTACCAATCCTAGCGTACAGGTAGTTGCGGCATTATAGTAGAGCCCTTATAATAAAGTATTGAAATTCCAATCCTAGCGTATAGGTAGGTGCGGGGATTATAATAAATCCCTTATAATAAAGTAAGGATTATAATATATTGCATTCAATTTTTGTAAGGTATTAAGACACGAGTATTAAGCTTAATCCAAGATAATTAATCTAGAAAGTTATAAGGTCATGCAAGAAAAAAAAAAATTGTAAGTACCTGGCTCACGAGTGGATTAAACGAAATTAAGTAGCAAATATTGTACCACAAATTTATTTTTTTATGAGAATTTTGAGGTACATTACATATGGTATCAAAGACAAAGTTACAACACTGGGCCTGAACAAGACCACTGTAGTGCTTAGTATATAATTTTTTTTCCAAAACTAATAAATTGTGTGGTTACAGATAGAAAACTATCTCTATTTTGGTGAATAAGTATGGCAACTCGAGACAACGCAGAAAATAGGATGGAAGAAAATCAACAACAAGGACCTCCTGGAGATACAAGGCAGAATAGTGACAGAAGCTCACCCACAGAAGTGTTGGAAACAATGAGGAACCTGATTGTTGAGCTACAGATCTTTAAAGCTAACAATGAAAATTGAAGAAGGCACAACAGGAACAACAGGAGATAAACGAAGTCCTACTGCGCAGTATAGTGACCAAGAAAATCCCAAAAGATAATAATAACCATGAAGAGGTCAGAAAGAGAGCCTCCAAGAACTCAGGGCTAGAAACAGAAAAAGGAGACATTTCGTCTAAAGGAACACCTCCAACTGAAGAGGGAACTAAAACTAACAGAAAAAGAAAACAAGTAGACCACCTTGAAGGAGAATTTAAAAATATTAAACCTGTTATCTTTGATAGGGAATCCCGAATAGGAGAAGAAGCAGAGGCATGGATGTTGGACATCAAAAAGTATTTCCAAATCTACAACTATTACAGCAACATGAAGGTCAGGATGGCCATCTACGATCTTAAAGGGAAGGCCAGTATTTGGTGGCAAGATCTGAAATTGTCCAAGGGCCTAAAGGAGAAACAGTTGGAATTGTCTGACTTTAAGAAGTATTTCAAGAAATAATACCTTTCTGAAAATTACTATGAAAGGAAGACAAAAGAATTTTATGAGTTACGACTCAGACAAATGAAAATGGAGGACGTTATAAATAAATTTATGCATCTGCTAAGGTTCGTACCATACATCCGGGAGGATAAAGTAAAAATTCAGTGATTCCTAAGCTATCTACCACAGTCCTACAGGGACAAAATTGAGTTTGACAACCCCAAATCCTTGAGTGAAGTATTCAGAAAAGTGCGAATGTGCTATGACTAATATAAACAACGAGTAGAGTTTCCCAAAGCTTGGAAGGATAAGAAACAATATCGAATGAACCAACGGAAGAATGGGTACTAGCCAACTCCTTATTGGAATACAACAAAGAGTTTTTTGAGAAAGGATTTTCACTCTAATCTCCCGAATACGCAAGGAAGCAGAAAAATGATAAACCTGGGAATGAGGAGGTTTGGGGACAACTCCCGTGGAGAGCCTCATCTCAGGAGGAACTGCCCAGGTCTGAGTTCGACAAATAGAACTATTGTTCATAACCTGCAAGAAGCCTCGACAGTGGGAGACATGGGCAGGAGCCTACATCGGATAAATGCGGCCATCGATGGACGGCAAGACGACCACCGGTCCTCAGTGGTAGAAGTCAAAGGTAAAATCCATGACACTCAAATTTTTGTTTTAATTGACCCCAGAGCAACATTAAGTTGTATTACTTTGAAGATAGTATAGTCAAATAAAGTTAAGAGACTGAAGCATGCAAAATCATGGCTTGTACAACTAGCGACAGGTACAAAAAGCAAAGTAATAGACTATATCTCGGATTTTGAATTCAGCCTAGATGGTCAAACTATAAGAACCGATATGAACATCCTACCACTAGGATCTTATGATATGATTATTGGGATGGACTGGTTGGAATGACACAAAGCATTATTAAAGTGTTATACAAAGATACGTAGCTATAAAGATGATTCTCACACCACCAGGACAGTCCAAGGTATACCAAAACCGGTATCAGTCAGACAAATTTCAACAATGCAACTAAAGAAATGTGTGAGAAAAGGATGTCAATTTTATTCCATCCAAGTGATGAGTTTAGCAGAAAAGAAGGATAAGAGAAAGTTGGAAGACATTGTTTTCCTACGTGATTTCAGAGACATGTTTGTGGATGACATACTAGAATTACCCCTTAGAAGGGAAATAGACTTCTCCATCGATCTATTACCCGGTTCTTCCCCTATCTCAAAGGCACCTTACTGGATGAGTCTACTAGAACTGACAGAATTAAAAATACAACTACAAGAATTATTGGACAAAGAGTATATCAGACCAAGTGTCTCACCTTGGGGAGCACCAATCCTCTTTGTGAAAAAGAAGGATGGTACTCTAAGATTATGTATCGATTATAGACAATTGAACAAAATGATTATGAAGAATAAATATCCCTTACCAAAGATAAATGATATGTTCGATCAAGTAGGGGGGGGCAAGATCTTTTCAACATTATATTTACGATCTGGTTATCATCAAGCTCGGATAAAAGATGAGAACATAAACAAAACAACATTTTAGACAAGATATGGACACTATGAGTTTGTAGTCATCTCGTTCGGATTCACTAATGCCCCAACCACGTTTATGTTCCTAATGAACCATATTTCCAGTGAGTACTTGGACAAGTTCGTGGTAGTATTCATCGACGATATCCTGGTCTATTCAAAGACGGAGGAGGAACATCAGGAACACTTAAGAATAGTTCTGCAAACATTAAGGAAGAACAAATTGTATGCCAATTTCGACAAGTGTGCCTTCTATCATAAAGAAATACAATATCTTGGACATGTAATTTCAGCAGAGGGCATTGCCATAGACCCGGAAAAGACAAAAGCCATTATGGAATGGCCGGTACCTAGAGATGTAGCGGATATATGGTTGTTCATGGGAATCACCGGATACTACCGTAGGTTTATAGAAGGGTTTTCCAGGATAGCCTACAAAATCACATCATTACAAAAGAAAGGAACCAGGTTTCACTGGTCAGAGAAATGTCAATACAGCTTCAACAAACTAAAGGAATTATTGACAACGACACCCATATTGAAAGTAGCAAACCTAGATAAAGACTTCACTGTATGTGTTGATGCTAGTAAAGAAGGGCTAGGTGGTGTCCTAACTCAAGAAGGACACGTTATTTGTTATGAGTCATGGAAATTGAAAGAACATGAGCGAAATTACGTCACTCATGACTTAGAATTGGCAGCAATAATACACGCCTTAAAGATGTGGTGACACTACATAATGGACAAAAGATTCCTATTATTAACGGACAACAACAGGGTGAAATATCTGTTTAATCAACCAGATCATAACGCAAGGAAAGCAAGGTGGTTAGCCTTCCTAAGAGAATTCGAATTTGAGGTTAGACATATCAAGGGCAAGGAAAACAAAGTAGCAGACGCTTTAAGTAGAAGAATCCACGGATTATTTGAGATGAATATTAGTAGGGAAGATAGTGATCTGGAAGAAAGAATAAGGACGGTAGGTGTTGATGACGAAAACTATACTAAAATAACGGAAGAACTACCAAACAATACCACAAACTCAGATAAACTAGATCTAATTATCGACGAGAAAGGGCTGCTACAATTTAAAAACATAATTTACATACCAGATTCAGCAGGGTTAAAATTAACAATCTTGGGCGAAGTGCATCAGAAGTGGTATTTCGGCCACCCAAGTTGCCAGAAAACAATAACAACACTTAGGAAACTATTTTATTGGCCTAATATGAGGGGCGAAACAATGGAATACTTGGCTAGGTGCAAAGATTGTCAGCAGGTTAAGGTCGAACACCAACATCCAGCCGACCTCTTACAGTCATTACTAGTACCAGAATGGAAATGGGAAACTATATCACTCGACTTTATAACAGGTTTGCCTAAAAATCAGAAATAGAATGACTCCATCAGGGTTGTAATCGATAAACCCAGTAAGTCCGCACACTTTATTCCTGTAAATTCTACTTTTAAAGCTATAAACATCGTTGAAATATTCATGAAACAAATATTTAGACTGCATGGTATTCCTAAAATGGTGATTTCATATAGAGACGTGAAATTCACATCCTCTTTTTGGAAGGAATTGTTTGCAGGGCTCAATACCAACTTGAATTTCAGTACAAGTTATCATCCACAAACAGATGGACAAATTGAAAGGAAAAACCAAATGATAGAGGATATGCTTCATGTGTACGTAAGAAAAAAACCAAACAATTGGGAGGATTATATACACTTTTTAGAATTTTCATATAACAATGGGTACCAAACTTCAGCAAAGTTGAGCCCTTTCAAAGTGTTGTACGACAAAAAGTGCACGACTCCAATTAGTTGGGATAACTCGGCTGATAGACTCATGGTTGGACCAGAAATGCTCCAAGAAATGGAGAACATGGTAAGAAAGGTACAACAAAACTTGAGGGAAGCACAGGACAGACATAAGATCTATGCAGATCTAAAAAAAAGGCACTTAGAGTTTCAAGTGGGAGACCATGTTTATTTGAAGATCAAAGTCCAGAAAAGCTCACCGAAGCTAGGAAACTGTGCCAAGATGGCACCCAGGTTCTGTGGACCATTCGAGATACTAGCTCGAATTGGACCTGTAGCATATCAACTTGCATTTCCAGCAAATCTAAGAATTCATAATGTATTTCATGTTTCTTTATTAAAAAATATGTTCATGACCCTACTCATATGATTGATTGGAACTTGGTACAGGTGGAACCCGGAGGCGAATTCCAGGTGGAACCCCTATGCATTCTGGACCGAAGATAAATAGCGCTTCGGAATAGAGCCGTCACTCAGGTAAAGGTGCAATGGAAGCACTTTAGTCCTTAGGAGGCCACTTGGGAATTGTAGGGAGATTTGTAGAAATCTCATCCAATCTTGTTCCAAGAAAGGATTGAACACTGAGGATAGTGTTTTACTGAAGGGGGAAAGGATGTGAAATTCACCAAAATAAAACAATTTGGAAATTTAAATTTCTAGGAAATTATTCTGTTTTTGGTAAATTCGAATTTGGAAAAAAAATTCCATTTCTGGCAATTTCGAATTTCGAATTTGTTAATTATAATAAATTATTATGACTGTTGGGCAGGACTCTGATTTGACCCAACTAACTATTTGACAGTGACACTTGTTTGAAAACAAAATATTTTATATTGTTTGCAGGAAGACAAATGGAACAACCATGTTAAAAGTAGTTGACCATGACACCATGAGTGGGGAACACGTTGGAACTACCCCTGGGCTGATTTGTACAAGTGGAAAATTAATGATTTGGCCATTGGCAGCCGCTGAAAATTAGGGATTTAGGAAGAGGCGAGAATTCCAAGGAATGAAAAAGACCAAGGAAAGTTATAAATAAGCATATGTGAGGAGGGAGGACGTTGCTAAGTATGCTGGGGAAAATAGTCTATTTTGGTCTTTTTTCTTTTTCACTTGCTATTATGAACACTGGAAGGGTGTGAGGCAAAGAAAAAGGGGACTGAATTGAAGGAAAGTGTTGTAGAGAGATTTCCAAGTTCGCCCTTATGGACTCATGGTCAGGCTAGGGGGTGAATCGGGCAAGTAATCGTGGCTACTCGATTCTACGGTTGGGAGGAACATGGTTGTTCCCTTTGTTTTCTCTGCAAGCCTAGTTCAGATATCTACTCTAAACTCTATATGTCTGAATGATTTTTTGAAGATACTATATATGTTATGGCTATATGGAAAGAGTTCTAGTATCTGTTTTTAATGATCGTGTAACTACTGTAAGTCTTTTATGTACCTAAATATTCAGTATTCTACCTCTGTGGAACAAATTGGTTATTTTTATAGTGAGATCCTTAACGATGGTATGCATGCAAGAACCTAGACAAAGATGGTTCGAAATTCAGAGAATAGACTGTAGGATTTAAATGAAGATTTATTTTCTAGAATCAATTTTTAAACAAAATTGAATATATATCAATGAACAAAGATAGATATTATATGCGTCTATATATGTTTCAAACTTTAATAGAGTTGAATGAACGAATAGAGTCATTATATGCGTATATATGTTTCAAACTTTAACAGAGTCAAATGAACGAACAGAGGTATTATATGCATATATTTATGTTTCAAACTTTAACAGAGTCAAATGAATGAACAGAGCCATTATATGAATATATATGTTTTAAACTTTAACAGAGTCGAATGAATGAACAGAGCTAATTATATGCGTATATATATTTCAAACTTTAAACAGAGTCCAATGAATAGAGCTATCATATGCACATATACGTTTCAAACTTTAAACAAAGTTGAATATGCATCAATGAATGAACATAACTATCCTATGCACCTATATGTCTCAAACTTTAAACAGAGTCAAATATATATCAATGCATGAACAAAGAGATTATATGCGTATGAATGTTTCAAACTGTAAACAGAATCCATTTATACAGTTGAGAATGATGAAGCATATGGGAACGAACGTAAGAACACCCTATTTCCTGGACGATATAATCATACTAGGATAATACTATAGGAAACAGATAGACAACTTGTTACTACATTAACAATGTATGACATATCTTATATATGCTATGTGCAGAAAGGAAACAAAGAATTTTTATTAAATCACTTTGAGTTCTCTGAAATCCCAGAGTGATGCAAATCCTTGTTGAAGAAGTAACCAACTAAAAACAAACAACTATGAACACACAGAGTCAGAATATGCAAGACCTCTAGTAATGATTCCATTGGGGTAAATAATTCTTTTAAACAAAAGAAAACAAGAATTTCATTCACAATTCTCCCATATCATGCTTACATATAAATTGGAACTTTGATAAACAAAATGGGTTTAAACCCTCAATTATCCGACACAGGGAATCAATGTATGAACAAAGGTTACTCTTAACATGAGAAAAACTACGAACATAATCGAGACCTCCAGGTTGTAACAGGTTGAAGGGGCATATTTTGGAACCTGAGTACGTTCGCCAGGATGAAAAGAGGCTGGAACCCACACTGTGAAGTGGGCACACCTACATTCAGCCATCATGGTAAACATTAGAAAAGTTACAGAGCAAAATCTTGATTTATAAACTCGAAAAGGAACAATGATAACCATAGTTGTTGGAATACTTAACTTAGGGCCGAAACGCCACACCTTCCTGTTGCCATGCTTTGCTTCATAGTCAACCCTGACTGAGGGGAGAAGGGTTCGAGAGATCTTGGTGGGTACCCTCAAAAAAGTAAGAGCCCACCATTAATACAGAGAAAAACATTTATACAAAATGCCAATTAATTTCCTTGACAAAGTAAAATAGCATTGTGAATTCAAGAACAAGAAATCATATGATAAAAACCCTTGACGAATAAAGAAAAGAATGTAAGGAACGATATCATACTTTTCACCAATAAAAGTAATCACGAAGAATAACCTAACTTCATAGAGGGATAATTTACCGGTAGATTACTACCTTCCTACAAATGTTATGCACCCGTCACGGAGGGGAAACATATACATTGAGAACCTAGTTGGACCCTTTAGTTCCCGGAGAACGACGATGGTGTAAACTATTTAGAACTACTCTTAGTCACTCTAGATTACAGTTGCTAAGTATAGGGTGAACAAAGGATTAAACGAGAAATAGACGCATGGGACACAAACAGTGAACATGAAGTATAGGTTCATAGAAATAGAGGTTTTGCGACTCATGGTTATAGCAAGAAAAACGTCCTCTACTGTCACTACTAAAATAGAAGAACACATAGAATCTATTAGGATTAAGGAAAGTTTGTAACCCACAGTAGAGTGAACAGAAAACAAATTATTCTCGGTTTCAACCAAAACAACAAACTCTGTTCGAATCCAAAATACGACAGTCCCTTAGAGAAAAATTACCAGGCATTGTCGTCGACTGCACCAAGGGTTGCTCACGAAGGCGACAGGTTTTTTCCTGTGGAAGTTTTCATAACACAGATCCCTTTCCTTAAAAGGCATAAGGGAGAAATGAGACCACTAAGACCTAAGAGGCATGAGTAAACTCTTTTAGCATGGGAAGTACAAAAACCTTACACTAAGGCAAGCTGACGCATCAAGATTGGGAGGAGCAGGTGAAAGAGACATCGGGGCTGAGGTTACTAGGACCCTTATTTAATTTCCCAGACAGAGTCTTAAACCCCTCCTGACAGGCACATCCACCTCCCTAAATGCAGAAGATACAAGGTAAATCAATAGTAAAACTATGATTGTCCATAGAACTAGTCGGCTCCCAAGCCATGAAGTTGTCTTTTTGTTACTCCGGCAAGCGAAGGGCAGTTAGTTAGTTCAGTTGTGTAGAGATTGACATGGACTTGATCGGGTTCAGTTCGTTATGATAAGAAAAAGTCGTAACATAACTAAAGTAGATCCATCAAAGGAAAACACTCGGAAACCACTCCTAAACAATTCATTAACCTCCGTAAAACCTTTCCTATCACGTACCACGAGAGGGAATTGAAGACTGATGTTGACACAGTTAGGCAGTGCATAAGCATTTAAAAACCCGAGACATAAATTTATGCGCAATGAAAAATCCAATAGTCCATTTCTATTAAAAAAAAAACAAAGGGACTGAAATTACCAATCCTAACATATAGGTAGGTGCGACATTATAGTAGAGCCCTTACAATAAAGTATTGAAATTCCAATCCTAGCGTATAGGTAGGTGCGGACATTATAATAAAGCCCTTATAATAAAGTAAGGATTAGAATATATTGCATTGTATTTTTGTAAGGTATTAAGACAGAAGTATTAAGATTAAGCCAAGAGTATTAATCTAGAACGTTATAAGGTCACGCAAGCAAACACCAAAGTGTAACTACCTGGCTCATGAGCGGATTAAACAAAATTAAGTAGCAAATATTGTACCAAAAAAGTTGTTTTCTATGAGAATTTTGAGGTACATTACATATGGTATCAGAGCCAAAGTTACAACACTGGGCCTGAACAGGACCACTGTAGTGCTTAGTATATAATTGTTTTTCCAAAACTAATAAATTGTGTAGTTATAGACATAAAACTTTCTCTGTTTTGGTGAATAAGTATGGCAGCTTGAGACAATGCAGAAAACGGGATGGAAGAAAATCCACAGCAAGGACCTCCTGGAGATACAAGGTAGAATAGTGACGAAAGCTCACCCACATAAGTGTTGGAAACAATGAGGAACCTAATTGTTGAGCTACAGATCTTTAAAGCCGACAATGAAAAATTGAAGAAGGCACAGGAAGAACAATAGGAGATAAACGAAGTCCGGTTGCACAGTATAGTGACCAAGAAAAGCCCAAAAGACAATAATAATGATGAAGAAGTCAGCAAGAGAGCCTCCAAGAACTCAGGGCCAAAAATAGAAAAAGGAGATAGTTTGTCTAAAGGAACACCTCCAGCTCAAGAGGGAACTAAAACTGATAGAAAAAGAAAACAAGTAGACCACCTTGAAGGATAATTTAAAAAGATTAAACCCGCTATCTTTGATGGGAATCCAGGATAGGAGAAGAAGCAGAGGCATGGTTGTTGGAAATCAAAAAGTATTTTCAAATCTACAACTATTCCAACGATATGAAGGTCAGGATGGCCATCTACAATCTAAATGGGAAGGCCAGTATTTGGTGGCAAGATCTGAAATTGGCCAAGGGCCTAAAGGAGAAACGGTTGGAATGGTCTGAATTTAAGAAGTATTTCAAGAAACAATACCTTTTTGAAAATTACTATGAAAGGAAGACAAAAGAATTTTATGACTTACGACTCAAACAAATGACAATGGAGGACCTTATAAATAACTTTTTGGATCTGCTAAGGTTCATACCGTACATCCGGGAGGATAAAGTAAAAATTCAGTGATTCCTAAGCTATCTACCACCGTCCTACAGGGACATAATTTAATTTGACAAACCCAAATAATTAAGCGAAGTATTCATAAAAGAGCGAATGTGCTATGACCAATATAAACAATGAGCAGAGCTTCCCAAAGCCTGGAAGGATAAGAAAAAAGATCAAATGAACCAACAAAAGAAGGGGTACCAGCCAGCTCCTTATCGGAATACAACAAAGTGTTTTTCGAGAAAGGATTTTCACTCCAATCTCCCGAATACACAAGGAAGCGGAAAACCAGTAAACCTAGGAACGAGGAGGTTTGGGGACAAATCCCATGAGCCATTAAAGTCTTGGAAATGTTGAGAGCCTCATCTCAGGAGGAACTGCCCACGTCTGAGTGCGACAAATAGAACTATTTTTCATAACCTGCAAGAAGCCTCGATAGTGAGAGACGTGGGTAGGAGCCTACATCGGATAAATGCGACCATCGATGGATGACAAGCTGACCACCAGTCCTCAGTGGTAGAAGTCGAAGGTAAAATCCATGACACTCGAATTTCTGTTTTAATTGACCCCGGAGAAACATTAAGTTATATTACTTCGAATATAGTAGAGTCAAATAAACTTAAGAGACTGAAGGACGCAAAATCATGGCTTGTACAACTAGCGACAGGTACAAAAAGGAAGGTAATCGACAATATCTCGTATTTTGAATTCAGCCTAGATGGTCAAACTATAAGAACCGATATGAACATCCTACCACTAGGATCTTACGATATGATTATTGGGATGGACTAGTTGGAATGACACAAAGCAATATTAAATTGTTATACCAAGATACTTAGTTATAAAGATGATTCTGGCACCACCAGGACAGCCCAAGGTATACCAAAACCGGTATTAGTCAGACAAATTTCAGCAATGCAACTAAAGAAATGTGTGAGAAAAGGATGTCAAGTTTATGCCATCCAAGTGGCAAGTTTAGAAGAAAAGAAGGATAAGACAAAGTTGGAAGACTTTGCTATCCTACGTGATTTCAGAGACATGTTTGTGGATGAGATACCAAAATTACCCCCTAGAAGGGAAATAGACTTCTCCATAGATCGGTTACCCTGTTCTGCCCCTATCTCAAAGGCACCTTACCGGATGAGTCTACCAGAACTGACAGAATTAAAAATACAACTACAGGAATTATTGGACAAAGAGTATATTAGACCAAGTGTCTCACCTTGGGGAGCACCAGTCCTCTTTGTGAAAAACAAGGACGGTACTCTAATATTATGTATCGATTATAGACAACTGAACAAAATGACTATTAAGAATAACTATCCCTTGCCAAGGATAAATGATCTGTTTGATCAAGTAGGGGGGGGGCAAGATCTTTTCAAAATTGGATTTACGTTCCAGTTATCATCAAGTTCGGATAAAAGACGAGGACATAAACAAAATAGCATTTCAGATAAGATATGGACACTATGAGTTTGTATTCATCACGTTCATACTCACTAATTCCCCAACCACATTTATGTGCCTAATGAATAGTATTTTCAGTGAGTACTTGGACAAGTTCATGGTAGTATTCATCGATGATATCCTAGTCTATTCAAAGACAGAGGAGGAACATGAGGAACACTTAAGAATAGTTCTGTAAACGTTAAGGAATCACAAACAGTACACCAATTTCGACAAGTGTGCCTTCTATCAAAAATAAATACAATATCTTCGACATGTAATTTCAGCAGAGGGCATTACCGTAGCCCCGAAAAAGACAAAATCCATTATGGAATGGCTGGTACTAAAGATGTAGTGGATATACAGTCGTTCATGGGAATCACCAGATACTACCACATGTTTATAGAAGGGTTTTCCAAGATATCCTATGCTATCACATCATTACAAAATAAAGGAACCAGGTTTCACTGGTCAGAGAAATGTCAAGACAGCTTCAACAAACTAAAGGAATTATTGACAATGACACCCATATTGAATGTAGCAGACCCAGATAAATACTTCACCGTATGTGTTGATGTGAGTAAAGAAGGGCTAGGTGGTGTCCTAACTCAAGAAGGACACGTTATTTGTTATGAGTCAGAGAAATTGAAAGAACATGAGAGAAATTACGTCACTCATGACTTAGATTTGGCAGTAGTAATACACGCCTTAAAGATGTGGCGACACTACATAATGGGCATAAGATTCCTATTTTTAACGGACAACAGCGAGGTGAAATATCTGTTTAACCAACCAGATATTAATGCAACACAAGTAGTGTGGTTAGCCTTCTTAAGTGAATTCGACTTTGAGATTAGACATATCAAGGGCAAGGAAAACAAAGTAGCAGACACTTTAAGTAGAAGAATCCATGGATTATTTGAGATGAATTTTAGCAGGGAGGATAGTGATCTGGAAGAAAGAATAAGGATGGCAGGTGTTGATGATGAAAACTATACTAAAATAACGAAAGAACTACCAAACAATACCATGAACTCAGATAAACTAGACCTAAGTATCAACAAGAAAGGGCTCCTATGATTTAAAAACAGACTTTACATGCCAGATTCAGCAGGGTTAAAATTAACAATCTTGGAAGAAGTGCATAAGAAGTCGTATTATGGCCACCCAGGTTACCAGAAAATGATAACAACACTTAGGAAACTATTTTATTGGCCTAATATGAAGGGAGAAACAACGAAATACTTGGCTAGGTTCCAAGATTGTCAGCAGGTTAAGGTCGAACACCAGCATCCAGCTCACCTCTTACAGCCATTACCAGTACCAGAATGGAAATGGGAAACTATATCACTCAACTTTATAATAGGTTTTCCTAAGACTCAGAAACATAATGACTCCATCATGGTTGTAATCGATAAACTCAGTAAGTCTGCACACTTTATTCCTGTAAAGTCTACTTTTAAAGCCATAAACATCGTTGAAATATTCATGAAAGAAATCTTTAGACTGCATAGTATTCCTAAAATGGTGATTTCAGATAGAGACATGAAATTCACATCCACGTTTTGGAAGGAATTGTTTGCAGGGCTCAATACCAACTTGAATTTCAGTACAAGTTATCATCCACAAATGGATGGACAAACTGAAAGGACAAACCAAATCATAGAGGATATTCTCTACATGTACGTAAGAAAAAAACCAAACAAGTGGGAGGATTATATACACTTGCTATAATTTGAATGTAACAATGGGTACCAAACTTCAGCAAAGTTGAGCCCTTTCGAAGTATTGTATGGCAGAAAGTGCACGAGTCCAATTAGTTGGGATAACCCAACTGACAGACTCATGCTTGGAATAGAAATTCTCCAAGAAATGCAGAACATGGTAAGAAAGGTAGAATAGAACTTGAAGGAAGAATAGGACAGAATTGAAGAGCTATGCAGATATGAAAAGAAGACATTTAGAGTTTCAAGCGGGAGACCATGTATATTTGAAGGTCAAATCCCGGAAAATCTCACTGAAGCTAGGAAACTGTGCGAAGTTGGCACCCAAGTTCTGTGGGCCCTTCGAGATACTAGCTCGAATTGGACCCTTAGCGTATCAACTTCCATTGCCATCAAATCTAAGAATTCATAACGTATTTCATGTTTCTTTATTAAAAAATATGTTTACGACCGTACTCATATGATTGATTGGAACTTGGTATAGGTGGAACCCGAAGGCAAATTCTAAGTGGAACCCCTATGCATTCTGGACTGGAGAGAAATAGTGCTTCGGAACAGAGCCGTCACTCAGGTAAAGGTGCAATGGAAGCACTTTAGTTCTGAGGAGGCCACTAGGGAATTGGAGGGAGATTTGTAGAAATATCATCCAATATTGTTACAAGAAAGGAACGAACACTGAGGAAGGTGTTTTACTGAAGGGGAAAAGGATGTGACATTCCCCAAAATAAAATAATTTGGAAATTTCAATTTCTGGGAAATTATTCCATTTTTGGTAAATTCGAATTTGGAAAATTTTTGCCATTTATGGCAATTCCGAATCTCAAATTTGTTAATTGTAATCAATTATTATGACTGTTGGGCACAACTCTGACTTGACCCAACTAACTATTTGACAATGACAATTGTTTGAAAACATAATATTTTATATTGATTGCAGGAAGACAAATGGAACAACCATGTTAAAAGTAGTTGACCATGACTCCATGACTGGGAAACATGTTGGAACTACCCCTGGGCTGATTTGTACAAGTGGAAAATTAATGATTTGGCCATTGGAAGCCCCTGAAAATCATGGATTTAGGAAGCTACAAAAATTCCAAAGAAGGAAAAATACCAAGGCAAGTTACAAATAAGCATATGCGAGGAGGCAGGACACTGTTAAGTATGCTAGGGAAAGGAGTGTATTTTGGTATTTTTTCTTTTTCACTTGCTGTTATGAACACTGGAAGGGTGTTAGGCAAGGAAAAACGAGATTGAATTGAAGGATAGTGTTGTAGAGGGATCTCCAAGTTCTCCCTTATTGACTCATGGTCAGGCTAGGGGGTGAATCGGGCAAGTAATCGTGGCTGCTCGATTCTATGGTTGGGAGGAATGTGGTTGTTCCCTTTGTTTTCTCTACAAGTCTAGATCAGATATGTACTCTAAAATCTATCTGTCTGAGTGATTTTTTGAAGATACTATACATGTTATCGCTATACGGAAAGAGTTCTAGTATCTGTTTTTAATGATCGTGTAACTGTTGTAAGTCTTTTCAGTACCAAAATATTCAGTATTCTGCCTCTGTGGAATGAATTGGTTATTTTTATAGTGAGATCCTTAATGTTGGTATGCATGCAATAACCTAGACAAAGACGGTTCGAAATTCAGAGAATAGACTGTAGGATTTAAATGCAGATTTATTTTCCAGAATCAATTTTTAAACAGAATCGAATATGTATCAATTAACGAATAGAGCTATTATATGCGTCTATATATGTTTCAAACTTTAACAGAGTCGAATGAACGAAAAGATTTATTATATGTGTATATATGTCTCAAAATTTAACCGATTCGAATGAACAAACAAAGCTATTATATGCGTATATTTATGTTTCAAACTTTAACAGAGTCGAATGAATGATTAGAGCCGTTATATGTGTATATATGTTTTAAACTTTAACAGAGTCGAATGAACAAACATGGCTAATTATATGCGTATATATATTTCAAACTTTAAACATAGTTGAATGAACAGAGCTATCATATGCACATATACGTTTCAAACTTTAAACAAAGTCAAATATGCGTCAATGAACGAACATAACTATCCTATGCACCTATATGTATCAAACTATAAACAGAGTGAAATATATATCAATGCACGAACATAGCGATTATATGTGTATGAATGTTTCAAACTGTAAATAGAATCCATTTATACAGTCAAGAATGATGAAGCATATGGGAACGAACGTAAGATCACCCTATTTCCTGGATGATATAATCATACTAGGATAATACTACAGGAAACAGATAGACAACTTGTTACTACATTAACAACATATGACATATCTTATATATGTTGTGCGTAGAAAGGAAACAAATAATTTTTATTAAATCGCTTCGCATTCTCCGAAATCATAGAGTGATGCAAATCCTTGTTGAAGAAACAACCAACCGAAAACAAACACCTATGAACGCATAGATTCGGAAGATGCGAGACCTCTAGTAATGATTCCATTGGGGTAAATAATTATTTTAAACAAAAGAAAAGAAGAATTTCATTCACAAGTCTCCCACATCATGCTTACATATAAATTGGAACTTTGATAAACAAAACAGGTTTAAACCTGATTTATGTAGGAACACAATGAAATACAGAAATACACATAAATGCAGAGATGCAGCGGAAATAAGACTTCATTTCATTAATAACAAATGACTGAAATATGCTTACAAACAGAATGGAAATAATCTAGCTAGGGCGCTGGTAGCTTATCTCTGAGAAGAGATGTGGCTGCTACTCGCATCCATGAGAAGATGATTACAATGAGGCTCTAGAGGCCTTTTTACAATAGATGAGAATGCAAAAATTCATAGACATCCAAAAACCTAACCCTAGGAAATGAAGCGCCAAAAGTCATGTGGGCCCCGTTTGGGTAAGTTAGTACATCAACTTCCCAGGGTCGTAACTTTTGCATACAATCTTCGTTTTAGGCGTGTGATAGCTCGTTGGAAAGGTATCATCGAGGATATTCATTTTGGGGGATCAATCATACCTTTGGCTATCATTGAGAACCTCGATCTCAAAAAACCTTCATTTAGGCCCTCAAAATGGCCCCGGAAGTTAAAACCTGCTAAAAATAGTAAATTGCCAAAATTGCTAGAAAACTATTTTGAGCCAGTCGGAAAAGGTGGGTGACCACCGATATCCACCTGGATCAATCCTCCCTCAGGAATAAATGGTCCCCATTGCATTGAGTTCCTCCATGAGATGAGGAAACTTCTGCCGAACTTGGTCCCTGGTGAGCCATTTGCCTTGGTGAAGGAGTTGGCCTGCTTTGACAACTCGATATAGTGGTATCCTTTGTTTTCGGTTCTGATTCATCTGTGTATCCATGATCTGATCATTTCTGGCTTGTTCCATGCAGTCTAGATTTAACTTGTTGGTGTGAGTTTTTCTGCCATGTCGGATGTGTCTAGTAGAGGTGGAAAGTAGGGCCGAAGGCGGTCCACATTGAACACTGGGTGCATACCAAGGAATGGTGGAATGCTGAGCTCAAAGGAATTTTCCCCTACAGCCTTGGTGAGGGTGTATGGCCCATATCGAAACGGACGAAGCTTGCGGTGGGGTCCAGCGAGGCGTTCCTTTTGCAAATGCAGCCACACTTTGTCGCCCACTTGGAAGTTGTGTGGCACCCGATGTTGATCATGCTGTTGCTTGTACTTAGCATTGGCTCTGTCCAACATGTCATGAACCTGTTGGCAGATGTGTTGAATGTGATCAATGAATTTGTTTGCCTTATCTGCCTCAGACTGGACATGAGCTGAATATTCCTGAGTAGCCACAAATGGAATGGCTATGTCAATGGGACATAGTGGCTGGAATCCCAAGCCCACTTGAAAGGGGTTGTGGTTAGTTGAGCTATGGAGAGCCCAGTTGTAGCTGTGTTATACATAGGGGAGGCTCTCATCCCATGTGCGTGGATTCTTTGAATTGTACATGCGCAGAATGTGTACGATCATCCGGTTGACGACCTCTGTCTGGCCATCAGTTTGCGGATGGAAAGCTGTGGAGTTGGTGAGCTTGGTGTCCAACATCGACCAGAGGCTGGACCAAAATGTACTGAGGA
>ML796147.1:123575-135886 GCA_009831015.1 Picea engelmannii | reverse complement strand
ACCCTCAGCAACAAAGGCGTCCCTCTGAAGCCAAAAACGTGCTCTGATACCACATGTAAGTTTTAAACCTGCGAAGTAAAGCAATGCATATATATTCTTAAGCAATACATAAATTAATCAATGGCTCATACACAAAATACACAAAGATCTTTACCGGAAACCCTCAACCGAGAAAACCTTTTTTTTCATTATATCGAATTTCACCATTCGCCATACAATATATACAATGTTTTTAGGTATTCTGTAGATACCAAAACCCTAATCCCTTAATCCGGGATTAATTTATAAATCAGCTAAAAATAGCAAAATCCGCAAAAAATAGCAAAAAACCGCAGTCGTCGTATCTGACGCACCCACACACACACACATGCAAAGAATATAACACATACCCAACATCTTCCAGGCGGATAAATTTAGTTTTTCCATGCAGAATATGGATGCAGATCGTAGACCTCAGGCAGTCACAGCATGGACCTCCTTGCTGAAGCAAAACTCTACAGAGTACAGCTTCAAGGCGTTCATCGATCTGTTTTACCACCCTATGGTAAGCATACTGGGGGGTCAGCCCGAGCCTCGAATAAACAACAAAGTCCATAGGATCCTACACCTCTCGGACAATACAAAGACCAAGGATTGGTACTTGTATCAAAATCATATCGAGATCAGAGTATACGGGTGCGATTTGGCGCCTTATAAGCTGCCCAAATATTTTTCGGTCAGAATCTTCTCTTTAGAATATATAAGGAAGATTATGAATTCAGATGATATCCATTTTGTATCATTGAAGAAAAAGCTGCAGCTAAGAATCAAGGGTCATATTGTCTCTTTCATCTGCAATAGTCGTGGTGCTGGGGAAGAAGCAGACCGGATGCTAAGAGAAATGAAGTTCTTCCTAAGCTTCCCATGGCATTATGATCCATGTGGGATCATCTCAGAAATGCGGGTGAAGAACAAAAACATCCCGTACGTTCATGAAGGTAAGCCTGAGGTGGAAAAATTTGCAAATCAGACAATGTGGGAACCTAACACATTGGTCGAAATGGAACAACAGGCTCCCCCGACCACTGTGCCACCAACGACCACGCCACAAGTCCCAAAGGGGAAGAGGTCAAGGCAAGATTTATCTCCGCCAGTCACTGAGGTATCTTCCAAGGAGTTTCAGCTGCACACTAAGAGGCCTAAGACTTCGTCAGTCCCTGGCCCGACAGGGGAAAAAGAAGCCCCGCCTACCACAGTGACCAAGTCGGTTATTCCTTCTTTCGGTTCGAGCCTACATAAGGACATCACCCCAGCATTGCCAAATAAATCCTCAGACTCCCCATTGAACACTCAGTCAAGCAAGACTGGGCCCAAGATGAGCATTTTCGAGAAGTACGAGCTGATCAAGAAAAAGAATCAAACCCTTACCAGCAGTACTTGCGCTCAGTTCTAGAAGCAAACCTCGACAACACAGCATAGGTTGCTATCTTCATTTGACATAGAGAAAGGAAGGATGCACATGGCCTTCCTCCAGGCACAGGTGCCTGATCCCAAGGTGATCACCGACTACAAGAGGGCCACCTTCAAATTCTAAACGAAGGATGTGCACACAGCCGATCAGATGGATCTGCACAAGCAGACCAGAGAAATGGTTTTCTACACATTGGCACACGCTTCTGCTTCTATAGCCAAATTACAAGTGTCACTGAACAATGTTCAAACACGGCTCAAAATGGAGAAGATTTCATCATTCGCAAAGGACAATAGGATCAAAAATTTGGAGGAGTTGGTCCTCAAGATCGGCTATGACCCTTCGAACATCAAAGCAACGGAAAAAATGATAAATAAGAAGAATGTTGATATAGCATCGATGAGGAAACAACTGAATCTCCTGCCCACAGAGGACTCACAGGCGAAGAAGATAGCAGAGAAAGAAGGCGAGAAGGATGAGATGCTAAAGCTGCTCATGGAGCAGAACGCACAACTTAGAGAAACGGAAGCTGAGATGGAGAAACTATTAAAAGAATAAGAGAATATAAATACAATGGAAGTCATTCCATTGAGTGCTATCCCAATTGTAGGAGTGAGCACAGCATCAGTGACAACAACCCCGTCCACGACTCCATTGACATCTCAGGAGAAGACAGTCGAGCTGGCTGAGTCCATGGAAAGGATGAACCTATAGGAGACAGAGATCAGCAGGCTAAAAGAGGAGATTGAGAACCTGCAGGAACTCAAATCTTCCTTCCAGACCAACCTATCTAAGGAAAAACAGGTGACAGAGCAGCTCAAGCAAGAGTTACAGTAGCTCCAAAAACAAACAGTGGTAGGAAAGGCATTGGTCGAGCTTAAAGAGAGTGTATGGACAAACATCACTAAGTCCATGAATGAGATATGGACCATGATCTAGATCATGTTTGAGAAGAATGATTTAGTCTAGAGGAGAAAACAAGCCATTGAGAAGATCATAGTAGAATTGGGAGATAGGCCATCACAGGCAAACAAGATCATCAAATTCCTCAATTCTAAGACCAGGGAGGAGCTAGAAGAGCTGAAGATTGAAGACAAAACAATGACCATAATTGAGGTCAAAAGAGTTTTGACCAATAGAGGACTAATGCTTCAGATGGAAGAAAAGGTTCACGCCATGGACTAGGGGATACAAAGGTTCTTCAGTAAGATTGAGGCTCTCTAGAAGAAAGGTCTACCTGGTCTGAAGGTTATTAATGATAAACTGATGACACTCCCGGATTACAAGAAGAGATTGGCTGAGGTGTCTAAGGACAGTTCAAATTTTGCAGGAATACAAAGGAGCATCACCAGCAAGGTATTTTTGGATGCCCTTCAGTGGGATATCAACATCCAACATGAAATTCGATACATATTCCTCATCAAGCCTACATTCGCTAAGTATACAGAAATGGACGAAGTGTATTGAAGACTGCTCAAAGTCAACGTGCCCAGTCACCTCAGATGGGAGAACTTTGTGATCTGATCGATTAGCAGATGAGTTGTCCAGGTCTAGTCAATTGCCCAGTCAGATGAGGTCGTGCAAAGGCTTCATCAACGGTCTACCCAGAAATTAGCGTGCAGTTACACCGAGTCATCAAGCAGTTCCTAGATTTAGGAGATTTGTTAAATTAGTTAGGCTGAAAATAGATTTAGCACGTCCTGGTCATTTATGACAGGAACATTTTGTAATTTGAGTTATAAATACTTCACCTTTTTAAGTATTGAGGGTTGTTGATCTTCACACCTTGACGCTATCAGACTATAATCTTTTTGAAGAGATATTCCATTAATAAAAGGAGGCACTTTTACAGGATTCTTGCGTGTATTCACTGGTGATGTTTTCCTCTCTAACTTGAATGTTATGCTTGCTTAGTTATCATATTGTTTTCTGAAACTTATCTTTAAGAGTAATGAATGTTGCATGATTTATCTTGTATACCCTGTTTATGACTCAAAAGATTTTAGTGTTTATCTTCTGGTGTTTTCAATTAAGAAATTCTTAACTTCTTCTTAGTTGAAATTATCTTTCTCATCTTTTCTTCTGTCCATCATTTAAGCTGCTAAAGATCTAGTGAGTATATTATCTCGCCCTGTGGAAGTCTTCCTTCACGTTTATGGTTTGTATTTCACATTTTATTAAAACACAGACCCCATAGCCCAATGGATGTGTAGGCTGTCTCAACCAATTTGAAAAAATACTTTGACTACAAAACCAATCTATTTCTTTACCTAGCCTAATATTTGAAATTTGAAACATAGCTAAATCTAATAGAGAGATCCCTCTCTGAAGTTGGAAGGGCTATATCCCAGCTTCAAAAGTGGTTGGATAAAGTTACATTTCGTAGATTTCTTCTACTGTCAACCTCTAGGAAATTTACCAAGTGCTAATAGAGTGGCGACTCCACTGGGGAACATAACTAAAAATTGATAATTTCACATTTTCTTTTCCCTAAAAGAAAGTTTGTTCCGTGGAAGATTGCAAATTTGAGAAGAAAGTAATGTTTGGAGGTTGACTAAATGACGCAGTCGCGCTCCTCTATGCACGTCCTCTCACAGGATCTTCTTCTTCTCATGGGCCGAAGAACTTAAACGCCCTTCTATTTCCCTTACGGGAAATCTACACCCATAAAATTCTCCGTGCGATCCCCTCTCTTCCCTTATCGAGGAATCAGACTTCATAACTTCGCGATGTCAAAGGTCGGACACTGGAATCTCGAAATCCCGAGACCCGATGACTGATGCGCCAAGAGTCTGATGTGCACACGGGTTGACTATTCAATGGTCCCATCACGTCGTCGGGATATCGGACTTCACGGGATCGCGAATCCTAATGTATAATGTTTTAGGACTTTACTTATCCCGAACCCCGATACAGTGTGCCACCTATTCTCCACCAACTCCTGTGGTCCCACACTGCTCTTCCCCGTCAGGATATCGCGGTTCATGCTTTCAAGCTACTAGAGTATTTTGTCCTTAAGACCTCTGAGATGCCAAGCTTTGACTTCTTTGAATCTTCTGACACACGTCTGAAATGATGGACGGTTATGATCTGTCAGGATATCGCGTTTCGCGATTTCACAATTCCTTTGGCAATGGGTTGTAGTTTCAATTAACGAAACCCTAATACACGATATTCGTGTAGATCCAACGACCCTTGTGGCTCGTATCAATGGTTCTACCCCTCCTGAGATTTATATCTCTTGGGAATACTGGTGATATCTTCCCCTGCACCTCCGTGAGATCTGACAACCCATGGGATGTCGCAAAATCTCCTTGGAGAATTTCGACCATCTATTTATTCCAATGAAACTCGCGGAACGACTAAGTGTCCCTCTCCACGGAACTCGTTCGTCGGCTCTCAAACCTGTGACACTTCTTGGCAACCTGCAAGGCACAAACTCACTACACCGTCTTTCGACAAACTCAAAGTTCTACCCTTCCTAAGATTTTCCCACTTCTTTAAGTTCTCAAAAGGAAACTCCTTTCTCGCACTCCTTGTGGAAAACCTTCAATCACGGCTAAGTGTTGAAGTCTCTTTGACTCTGCGCATGCCTGCAGCAGCAGTCCTTCAAAGATTTACACAGGTTTGCAACCCTGAGTCTTTTACCCGGCCTGCACACTCCTTGCACATCTCCTGTAACCCAATTCACTTCTGGTTGAACGAGAATCAAAGTTATCCCTATTTGAACCCTCTGCCAATGCACTCCTTGCATACAATTCGACGGCACTCCTTGCAGGAATCCTCTGGCTCAAATAGAGAAACAATTGAAACTCATTCCTTCACCCCTTCAGACTTCAATTCAACCATGAAATCATATACACAGCATATAAAAGAAAATGTATAACAGGAATCAAACATTCATGAGCATATCAACATCAACACACAGAGAATTAAACACAAAACCATGAATTTGAACCAATCTTATTGTATTAATTCAAATATCAGTACATGGGTGTTCTCTATACAACTCTCTGCTTGCTCTTGCTATTCTTCTTCTATTCTATGCTCAGGCTAATGTTACAATGATACAATGAGGGTGTCTATATTTGTTTCCCTCCTGCTCTCTAAAACTTTCTAATCTATGAATTAAAATCCTATCTACTAGCATTAACTATATTAAATGTCGTCTATCTACTAAAGACGAGAAATATCCGCTCAAGGTCCATTTACAATGTACAAGTGCGCCTCATTAAATTTTCACATTAATGTCCGCGCAACAGTTTCAAGGTGTTTCAAAATTTGTGTTGGCCTGTCCAGCTGTCTTCCACTTCCGTGCTGGCTCGCTTGATGAATTGGTGATGCTCCTGCATCATACTCCCTCGCTTGAAAAATTTCATGGGCTCCTTCCATGAGCTCCTACATGGTATATCCATGCTTCAAAATCTCTGCTTCATCCTCCCAGCTGGCATCTTCCACTGGATGGCCTTTCCATTTGACCAGATACTCATAGTATTCTTTCCTCCTGGTCTTCTTACCCACTCTCTTGTCCAGTATGCATTCCATTTGCGGCTTCTCTGCAACTGGCATATGCTTCATCCATTGAATCACTAGCTTCTTAGTTCCAGTCTCTAGTTCTCCAGCTCTGTATGGGTATAAGTATGAGATATTGAATATCAGAGATATTCCGATCCCATCGGGTAGCTCGATCTCATAAGCATTTCCCCCCAATTTCTTCAAGACCTTACATGACCCAATTTTCTTCATTTTCAATTTATGGTATGTTCCCCTTGGGAACCTCTCTTTCCTCAAATGTGCTAGAACTAATTCACCATCCTTGAACTGAATTTGTCTCTTCCGTTGGTCATCTCTGCGCTTATATTCACAACTATAGTTTAACAGTCGCTGCTTCACCTAGCCGTGAAGTTCTTTCATCGCCTCTGCGAATCCTTCGGCACTTGCACTCCTATAACAGTATGCTCCAAATCTCTCAATTCAGAAACTCCCCTTGGCTGTGTGCCATACACAATCTGAAATGGGCTTCAGCCTGTGCTCCTGTTCACTGAATCATTGTATGTGAACTCCGCCTGTGGTAATATGTTGTCCCACTGGCTGTGGTGCTCTGTCACCAAGCTTCTCAGCAAGTTTCCCAGACTTCTGTTCACCACTTCTGTTTGTCCATTCGTATGAGGATGATAAGCAGAACTAAACATCAAGTTAGTCCCCAACTTCTTCCACAAATTCCTCCAGAAATGTCCCACGAACTTTGTATCTTTGTCCGAAACTATACTCTTGGGTAACCCGTGAAGTCGAACGACCTCTTTGAAAAACAAATTTACGATGTGAGTTGCATCACTGGTCTTCTGACATGGGATGAAGTGTGCCATCTTGGAAAACCTATCCACTACCACAAAGACAGAATCAAATCCTCTTTGCTTCCTTGGCAGTCTCAATATGAAATCCATGTTGATTTCATCCCACGACCTTTCTGGTATGGGCAACGGCTGATAAAACTATGCATTCTGCTTTCTTCCCTTGGAATGCTGGCAAATTTTGCATCTGTCTACAAACCGCATCCCTAGCCAAAAGTATGACTCGCTCAGCTTCGCGAATGTCTTATCATGATCGAAATGTCTGGCCAATCCTCCGTTGTGTTTCTCCTTCAACAGATTCTCCCTCATGGAGCAATTTGGAATACACAACTGATTTCCCTTAAACAACAACCCTTCCTGGATTACGTACTCTATCCACTGGCTTCTGTATCTGAGAACTGGATTCTCAGCTGCTTCATACGCTTCCTTAAAGTCTGGATCATGTCTGTACATGTCCCTGAGATCATCAAAACCCAATGTTTTGACTTTGAACTCCTGCAACAACAAACATTTCCTGCTCAAAGCATCAACAACTTTGTTAACAGTACCCGAAATATGCTTAATTACAAAAGTGAAATTCTGCATGTATTCTACCCACTTAACATCCCTCTGATTCAACCTTTCCTGTTGAGTCACAAATTGTAATGCGTGGTTATCACTATACAAAACAAATTCTTTTGGGATCAAGTAATGCCTCCACTTTTTCAATGCTTGTATGATAGCATAAAACTCCTTATCATACGTGGAGTATTTCAATTTTGCTTCATTCAGCTTCTCACTGAAATATGCAATTGGTCTGTCCTCCTGACTCAAGACCTCTCCTATGGCAAACCCATTCGCATCACATTTCACCTGGAATGTTTTCTAAAAATCCGGCAACACCAAAACCGGTTGTTCCATGATCTTCCGTTTCAACAGTTTGAAACTTTTCTCAGCCTCATTAGTCCAGTGAAAAGATTTATGTCTTTTCTTGACTGTATCCATCATCGCTGCACTAATCCCACTGAAATTTCTAATGAACTTCCGGTAGAAACTAGCCAGTCCATGAAAACTTCTCACCTCGAATACATTTCTCGGTGATGGCCAATTCTTGATCACTTCTACCTTATCTCGATCCATCCTCAGCTCATTCGCCGAAATAACAAAACCCAATTAAATGAGCTCTGTTTTCATAAATGAGGATTTCTTCATGTTTATCAACAACTTCTCCTACTGTAGCTTCTTCATTACAATAGCCAAATGCTTCAGATGTTCAGCCTTCGTCTTGCTGAAAATTAATATGTCATGTAGATATACAATGACAAATTTCCCAATGAACTCCCTGAGGACTTCGTTGATCAACCTCATAAAGGTACTTGGCACATTCGTCAAGCCAAACGCCATTACTAGCCATTCATACAACCCTTCATTGGTTTTGAAGGCTGTCTTCCACTCATCGCCTTCCCTCATGCGAATCTGGTGATATCTGCTTTTCAAATCAACCTTTGAAAAATACTTGGCTCTGCTAAAGCAGTCCATTAAATCGTCCATCCATGGAAATGGAAACCTATACCTGATGGTTATCTTGTTGATGGCTCTTGAGTCGGTACACATTCTCCAACCTCCATCTTTTTTTGGACTGGGTACCGTTGGAATGACACATGGGCTCAAACTTTCCTTGACCAATCCTTTGTCTAGCAGCTCCTGGACCTGCTTCTTGACCTCTTCATTTTCCTGCGGCGTCAACCTGTACGCAGCTTTATTCGGCAAACTAGCTCCTGTTATGAGGTCTATATGATGACTCACACTCCTCATCGGTGGCAATGAACGAGGTAATTTGTCCACCACGATATCAGCGAACTCTTCCAGCAGTTCCTGAATCTCCTCTGGTAGATCATCCACTCTTGTGCTAGTCAGAACAATTCTTGGTTTCCTTACCACAAAGAATTGTGGATCTTCTTTCTTCTTCACCTTCGTAAGAAGTTCCTTCTCACTCATGAGAAGTATTGTGTTTCTTTCCTCCGGATTCACCTCCTTATCTTTTATTGTAAGCAACATGTGTGTCCTCCCATTGTTCTCTAAAGTATATGTGTTCATTCTCCCTTCATGAACCACATTTCTGTCATATTGCCATGGTCTACCCAGCAATAGATGACAAACATCCATAGGAATGACATCACACAAAATCTTATCATTGTACCCTCCTATCTTAAATTCAACCAAGCATTGTTTAGTAACAGTTACCTGGTGTCCCTTTTGTAGCCATGAAACCTTGTATGGACTCGGGTGATCAGTCGTCTCCAACTCCAGTTTTTCCACCATGTCGGTTGAAATGAGATTATCTGTGCTACCGATGTCCACAATAACCTTGCATACCCTATCCTTGGTCTTGCAAGTTGTTCTGAAAAGTCTAGTCCTTTTAGCTGAGTCCTCCACCTCCTTCTTGGGTGTTAAGATAAATTTACGCATCATCAATGACCTTCCTCCCTCGGCATATTCAACTTCCATGTCTCGCCACTGTGCCTCAGTGATATGAGCTTCTCCTCCATCCTTCTTTTTCTCTAGACACTCGAATGACTTGTGCCCATTTTTTCCACATGTGAAGCAAGTGATTACTCCACCTCTTCCTCTTCCTCTACCTCTGGTATGAGGAAACATGTTATTATCGGCATACCCTCCTTTCTGCTCAGTATTCTGTTCTCTTTGCTCAGCATGTTGCCCTCGCTGTGAACTTCCACCTCTCTCAGTACGAGTCTGAGGCTTTTTCCAGTCGTCCTTGGGCTTCTGGTTTCTTTCCTGGGCAACTGCCTTGCCTTTTGGCTGACTCCTGCCTCTCCCTCGCTAACCTTGCTTACGACTCAACTTCTCTTCATCTTTCAAAGCCATCTGATAAGAATCCTCCACATTTCTGATGGTTACCATGCTCATCTCGTCCTGGATATCGTATCTTAGGACATTCATATACCTAACAACTTTCTCATCATCGCTCTCTCGATGACCTGCTCTGATGTTCAGTCGATAGAATTCCTCCGTGTATTCTTTAACTGTCATCAGCTATTGTCTCAGGTTCTACATCCTCCTGAACAGAGTGATTTGATAATCTCTTGGGATGAACTTTTCCTTCATATTTGCAATCATTCGATCCCAACTTTTAATTTTCTGCTTACCTTTGCAGTGTGTATCTGCTTGTAGCTCGTCCCACCATAGTGCGGTGTGTCCCTTCAAGCGTGTGACAACATGCTTGACTTTCTTATCCTCTTCGACATCTTCATAGTCAAAGTAGGTGTCAATAGCTCTAATCCAATCTAGAAGATCTTCTGCATCCATATTTCCCTCATAGACTGGAATGTCCATCTTTTCCTTTGCACCCATCCTTGCAATAACTTTGATTAGACGTTCATTCGCTACATCCTCGGTTGCAAATTCCTCTTCTCGTTCAGCTTCAACTTTGCTTTCGGAATCGCTAAGATCCCCTGCACCGGCAGTGCGTATTTGTGTTGTCTCCATGTCTTCAAGTCTTGCTTGGAAATCATGCATTTTTCTTTCTATGCTTGGATCTGCCATCTTCCTGCATCTTCGTCGTGGCATTTCCCTTTCCTATGGATCGGGTGATTGTCTGTCTCTCCTTGGCGGCATGGTGAATTCTCCTCTTCTCTGCTATATAAAGAAAAGAAAAATATGTCTTAGCTCTGATACCACTCTGACACAGTCGCGCTCCTCTATGCACATCCGTTCACAAGACCTTCTTCTTCTCACGGCCCGAAGAACTTAAACACCCTTCTATTTCCCTTACGGGAAATCTGCACCCACAGAATTCTCCATGCGATCCCCTCTCTTCCCTTATCGGGGAATCGGACTTCGCGACTTCGCGATGTCAAAGGTCAGACACTGGGCTCTCGAAATCCCCGAGACCCGATGACTGATGCGACGAGACTCTGATGCGCACACGGGTTGACTATTAAATGGTCCCGTCACCTCGTCGGGATATCGGACTTCGCGGGATCGTGAATCCTAATGTCAAATGTTTTAGGAATTTACTTATCCTGAACCCCGATATGGTGTGCCACCTGTCCTCCACCAACTCTTATGGTCCCACACAGCTCTTCCCCATTGGGATATCGAGATTCGCGCTTTCAAGCTGCTGGAGTATCCTGTCCTTAAGACCTCTGAGATGCCGAACTCCGACTTCTTTGAATCTTCTGACATGCGTCCCAAACGATGGACGATTCTGATCTGTCGGGATATCAAGTTTCACGATTTCGCAATTCCTTTGGCAATGGGTTGGAGTTTCAGTCAACGAAACCCCGATACACGATATTCGTGTAGATCCAATGACCCTTGTGGCTCGTATCAATGGTTCTACCCCTCCTGATATTTATATCTCCCGGGAATACCGGTGATATCTTCCGCTGCACCTCCGTGAGATATGACGACCCACGGGATGTCGCAAAACCTCCTTCGAGAATTTTGACCGTCTATTTCTTCGAATGAAACTCATGGAACGACTAAGTGTCCCTCTCCACGGAACTCGTTAACCGGCTGTCAAACCTGCGACACTTCTTTCCAACCTGCAAGGCACAAACTCACTGCACTGTCTTTAAACAAACTCAAAGGTCTACCCTTCCTAAGCTTTTCCCACTTCTTTAAGTTCTCAAAAGGAAACTCCTTTCTCGCACTCCTTGTGGCAAACCTTCAATCACGGCTAAGTGTTGAAGTCTCTTCGACTCTGTGCACACCTGCAGCAACAGTCCTTCAAAGATTTACTCAGGTTCACAACCCTGAGTCTCTTACCCGGCCTGCACACTCATTACATGACTCCTGTAACCCAATTCACTTCTGGGTGAATGAGAATCAAAGTTATCCCTATTTGAACCCTTTGTCAATGCACTCTTTGCGGACAATTCGACTGCACTCCTTGCAGGAATCCTCTGGCTCAAATAGAGAAACAATTGAAACTCATTCCTTCACCCCTTCAGACTTCAATTCAACCATGAAATCATATACAGAACATATAAAAGAAAATGTATAACGGGAATCAAACATTCATGAGCATATCAACATCAACACACAGAGAATTAAACACAAAACTGTGAATTTGAACCAATGTTCTTCTATTAATTCAAATATCAGTACATGGATGTTCTCTATACAAATATCTGCTTGCTCTTGCTCTTCCTTTAATGTTCTATGCTCAGGCTAATGTTACAATGATACAATGAGGGTGTCTATATCCATTTCCCTCCTGCTCTCTAAAACTGTCTAATCTATGAATTAAAATCCTATCTACTAGCATTAACTATATTAAATGTCGTCTATCTACTAAAGATGAGAGCTATCCACTAAAGGTCCATTTACAATGTACAAGTGCACCTCATTAAATTTTCACATTAATGTCCATGCAACAGTTTCAAGGTGTTTCAAAATTTGTGCTAGCCTGTCCAGTTGTCTTCCACTTCCATGTTGGCTCGCTTGATGAGTTGGTGATGCTCCTACATCACTAAACTTTGTACATATTATTTTCAGACTTACAA
>ML796147.1:88218-123525 GCA_009831015.1 Picea engelmannii | reverse complement strand
TATATATAACCAAAAAGAATTATGGCTCCCAAGAAAGTTTATACTCGATCTCATCCAGACCCAGAACCTGCGATAGTAACAGATAACCCCGAACAGTTGCTCAGGAAAAAGACCTTAGCTGAAATCTCAGTGAGTCATATTCCCCTTCAGAAGTCCTTTTCCTTTTCAAGGAATCCTGTTACCTTTCAAAACCTTGACCTTGACTCCTTTCCACAGCAAAGCCTAGTTAGAACAATGTCCGATAGTTTTTTGACTGGAATCATCTTCGACCCAACTGTTTTGCAACCCCGAACCCCTGAAGCTTTGTCTCTCACTGCTAAACTACAAATCACTCACTCGGTGATATCCAATCCCTCCTCATCCTCGTCCTCAGCCACAACCTCACCGATCATCCAGCCTGCTATCCCACCTCCTCCACACATCATGGCTACTAGATATGCTCCCTTGGTGTTGGCTGCCCCTCTTCATGCCATGCCCCAAGACTATCAAAGTAGACTTCCACAATTTGATGCAACAAGACCTTTGAGTGCACAAAAGCACGTAGATAAAATGAATGATTATTTTGATCTGCATGAAGTAGATGAAGCTGATGTCCAAATGAGACTGTTTTCCCAAAGTTTGACAGGTGACGTCAAAAAATGGTACAAAGGTTTACGCGCTGCCTCCATCCTTGACCTTACTGCATTCCAAAGGAGTTTTCTAGACATATGGGAGGTAAAGAAAAACCCTCTCCAAATATTGTCAGAATACGAAAGTATTAAAAGGAATCAAGGTGAGACAGTGCAATATTACTGCACTCATTTCAATAACCTGTACAACACAATCCCAGCTGAAATTAAACCTCCACAGGGTTTGGCCTTGATAAAATTCCCCAATGGTTTTGATGTTGACATGTCATACCAACTAAGGGAAAGAAATTCTACCACCCTGGAAGACATGCAGAAAAGTGCTATAAGTGTGGAGGCCAATTTGTTGGCAAAAAGGGCACGTCAGAGGTCAGAGAGGAGAGTCACAATTAAAGAATAACCTTCCACATCAACCTCAGATTCCAAATTAGATTCTTTGGCTAGAGCAGTGGAATGAATGATGGATAGACTTACTATGTCGAACAAAAATCCTCTGAGAGAAAATCCAACAACTCCTCAGGTTCGGAACCCTAACTTTAGGAGAAACCCTCCTCAAATCAGACAGAGAGATCCTAGGGATCAAAGAGAGCAGAGAGGTTCAGATAAGCAAATTAGACCTCCTCTGCAAGAAAATTATGCTGATGAAGGGGAGGAAGTGATTGAGGAATTGGAGGATACCCACATAAATCTCATGGGCATTCATGATAACGAAGCTATTTTCCTTACCCAATAAGAGAAAGAACTTTTCCTTCTCAATCAAACAAAAGTAAGTGAAGAAGCTGAGGATGCAGAATAATAGGCATTTGAAAATGCCATTTTGGAGGTACACCGACATTATAATCTATGGAGTAAAAAGACAGAAGGGAGTTCCCCAAAAAAGGAGATTGAAACGAAGAAGGTAGTCGAAACCAAGAAGACCTCTGAGCCAGCTGCCGAGAAGATTCTTGAGAAGGGCACTGTTGAATCTCTCGAGAAGAAAAACCTTACTATTCTAAAAAGGTCATCACAGCCCGAGGTTTCACCTATTAATCCACCAAGTACTTTTGGACAGAAGAATATGGTGGACAAACCAGAATTGATGAACCAAGGCAGAGCTCCTACGCCTTTCAACCTCGAGGGGGAATTGGCCAAAGTAAAAATTCCCATCCCACTTACCGAGTTGATGAACAAAAATGTTTATCGTTCACAGGTGATTAAGGCACTGACCATTGAACCTGACATAGGCATGAAGGCCTTAACCATAGGATCAATGAATCATTCAGATACCGTTAACCTTACATATGATCAACCCGAACTTTTGTTCAGACCTGAAGTAGATGGTCGAGATGATACTGGTGAGGTCGCTCCTTTTTACATCAGTCTAAACATACATGACCTGATCTTGCATAACGCTATGCTGGATTCAGGTGCTTCCCACAACCTCATGTCCAAAGCAGTAATGGAGAAACTAGGACTGGAGGTCACCAGACCTTACAAGGATTTACCCTCATTCAACTCCAATAATGTTATATGTATTGGTTTGATCAAGGACCTATCCATCACCTTGGTTCAGATTCCTGCAAAGAGCATGGTAATGGATGTGGTAGTTGCAGATATCCCTCCGAAGTATGGAATGTTGCTATCCGGGTATTGGGGGGCTAAGTTAAAAGGAACCGTGCAGCTAGATATGTATTATGCCACTATCCCCGTTTTCGGGCAACAAAGAAGGCTATACAGAGAAACATTGATGAAGTACATGGTCATTAGCCAAGAAAAAATGCACAACTATCCTCTTTACTCCGCACATTCCGATCTGGATTCTTTTATCTTGTACAATGATGGTGACATGGGAGAACAAGATACTCGGCTGATGGAAGATACATCTAGTCAAGATGAAGGCCAAGAAATCATTGAGGTAGCAAGGATGAAGATAATGATAACCGAAGAGTTACCTGTTGATTTATGGAGCATGCATTTTGATGGAGCAGTGAGCAAAGAAGGAGTTGGAGCAGGAGTCTGGCTGCATAATCACAGAGACAAGTATTCAGAAAATCATTCTTACAAATTAAATTTCTAATGCACTAACAATATTGCTGAGTATGAAGCCCTGATGCTCGGTCTGAAGATTTTGAAAAGAGTTGGTGCTAAACAGATAATGGTAAGAGGTGACTCTGAGTTGATAATCAAGAAAATCAAAGGTGAGTATGCTACGAAACACCCACGTCTTAGAGCTTATAGGAAAGTTGTTCTAGATGCCCTTAGATGTTTCACTGAAGTTGACTTGCAGGTAATGCCGAGGGGACAAAACATTCTGGCGGACGGATTGGCCACGTCAGTAGCCACATGCAAGATTCCTTTATTCCCTACTCGCCCATATACTGTTGAGGTGAAATGCAGACCGACCGTTACTGACAATATCAGGTACTGGAAAGTGTTTGGAAATGATGATCAAATCGAAGAATTTTTGCAGTGTAAAAATGATTTTGAATGTGCAAATATAGATTTAGAGAGCGAAGATGAGAATGTAAATAGATCCGATTTGAAATTGATAGTGTAAATAGCGTAGATTCAGGAGAGTTAGGCGATGATGAAATGGATGCCAATGTTTTACATTTAAAAAGTAATGTTTTTCCTAGAGGTCTAGTTCCTTTAGAGGACTTGTTTGATTTTAACGACGTAGCCAAAAAACCCAAAATTGAAGCACATGGACAAGAGGTAGAAGACTGTAATATAGGGACTGAGGAGAAACCCAGGATAGTCAAACTGTCTAAATCATTACCCCCAAAACAAAAACTCAAATACATTGAGTTGTTCAAAGAATATTCGGATGTCTTTGCCTGGGGCTATGAAGACTTGAAATCTTATGATACCAGCATCATACAACACAGGATTCCAATAAAAGAAGACCAAAAACCGTTTAGGCAGAAAATTAGGAGGATAAATCCCAAGTTGCTCCTTCTAATAGAAAAGGAAATAAAAAAAATGTACGATGCCAAAATCATAGTCCCGTTGCGTTTTTCCAAATGGGTCTCTAATTTGGTCCCTACACGTAAGAAATCTGGGGAAATCAGACTCTACATAGATTTTCAAAATATGAATAAAGTCTCCCTGAAGGATAATTACCCCTTGCCGAAAATGGACCACATCCTGCAAAGGGTGGTCGGGTCTAGTCGAATTTCTCTGCTCGACGGTTTCTCGGGTTACAATCAGGTCCTAGTTCACCCAGATGACCAAGACAAAACCGCTTTCACCACACCATGGGGCACTTTCATGTATGTGAAAATGCCTTTTGGTCTGATGAACGTAGCAGCCACTTTCCACAGGGTGATGGATATCGCCTTCGTGGAGGAATCGAGTAAGTTTATTGTCGTCTATTTAGATGATGTAATTGTGTTTTCCCGATCTGATGATGAACACCTGCGACACCTCAGACAAGTTTTCGAGAAATGTAGGAGGTTTGGAATTTATTTAAATCCTAAGAAAATATTTTTCAGGCTAGAGGAAGGCAAAATACTAGGACACATCATCTCAAAGGATGGAATCAAAATAGACCCTAGTAGAATTGAGGCCATACAAAAATTGGAACACCCCAGAAACCTCAAAGAACTACAGTCTTTTATCGGGAGAATAAGATTTCTATGAAGATTCATTCCCAATTTGGCCGAGCTCCTTAGAAACATTACAAATATGCTAAAAAAGGATGTGAAAATAAAATGGGACTCTGAGTCCAGACAGTCTTTCAAACAAGTCAAACGAGCACTCACAGAGGCCCCTGTCTTAATCAGTCCTAATTTTACTAAGGATTTTTATCTTTTTTCTTTCGCTTCCGAACATACTATAGCGGTGGTATTATTACAAAAGAACAACGAAAGGTATGAACAAACCATAGATTTCTTTAGTAAGTCATTGAGAGACGCTGCTCTAAATTGCAAGATAATGGAGAAACAGGCTTTTGCCTTGGTAAAATCCATTAAAGACTTTAGAGTCTACATTCTTGATTCCAACACCATAGCTTATGTTCCAAATGCGGTAGTAAAAGACATTTTGACACAGGACAATCCTGATGGAAGAAGGGGAAAATGGATTCCTATCATTTTAGAATACTATATAGAGATTAAGCCAACAAAACTAATCAAGGGTCAAGGCCTAGCAAAATTATTGGCTAAATCAAATTTCCAGGCTCTTGACATTAATTTTTTAGCTGCAACAGATGAACAGGGCGAGATGGAGACTCCAAGCATGAGAGAAGTATTTCTCAACTCTCCATGGTGCCCAGACCTTATTTTTGTTTTGCAAAATCTACAAGATCCCCCTGGTTTGACTAACACTAAAGCTAGATTTTTGAAGTTGAAAGCCTTGAAATTCTGTATTCTAGAAGGCAATTTGTATTGGAAAGATCCTGTAGGCATTATGTTAAATTGTTTACTAAAAGATGAAGCTGATAAAGTGTTACAAGAGTTTCATGTAGGAGAATGTGGTGTCCATTTGAACTGGAAGGTCACAACCAACAAAATACTCAAAGATGGATTCTATTGGCCCACCCTGTTCACCGATGTGCATCAAAAGGTAACAGCATGTCATCAATGTCAATTGTTTGAAGGCAAAAGGAAACTCCTCCCTCTACCTTTGAAACCGATCTCAGTAGAGGCCCCTTTCCATCAATGGGGACTGGACTTCATTGGAGAAATACACCCCCTTCTTCAGGCCATCATAGGTGGATTCTCATTGCCACCGATTATTTTACCAAATGGATTGAAGCAGTACCAAGAAGGTAAGCCACTAACTCTGTTATTATCAAATTCCTTGAAAACAATATTTTGTCTCGCTTTGGATGTCCTAGAAAGATTATAATTGATAATGCAGCTGCTTTTCGGTCGAAGAAGCTCATAGATTTCTGCAACCAGTATCACATTGGTTTGGGGTATTCCACAGCCTACTACCCTCAGGGGAATGGGCTGGTGAAATCTTCAAACAAAACCTTGGTAAGTATCATTAAGAAAACATTGCAGGAAAACAAGAAATCATGGCACAACAAGTTGGTGTTCGCATTATGGGTTGATAGACTGACCACCAAAAGGTCAATTGGTATGTCACCATACCAGCTGGTCTATGGCATAGAGGCAATTTTCCCCACTTCTTTAGGCGTCCCTGTCATGAAGTTGCTTCAATATGTACAAGCTGAGCCAAATGACTCACAGAGAAGGATCAACCAGATGATCTAGTTACAACAATCTAGAGAACAAGTTTTCAACAAGACTCAGGTAATCCAAGAAAACATTAAGAAGATCTTTGACAAATGAACCAAGGAGGATGATTTTGAGCTTGGAGATTTGGTGCTGAGATGGGATGCCAGAAAACAAGACAAGGGAAAGCATGGGAAGTTTGACAGTCTCTGGACAGGACCATACATGATCCAATCTTTCAGGGGAAACAATTCTTTCTTGCTAAACAATGTTGATGGGACAGATCTGCCAGGAGGACCTGTGAATGGCAGAATGCTGAAACATTATGTGCCACCTCAATAGAGATTTGAGTTTTCACTCTCCATTGTACATACCATTTTTTATTTTCATTTTTCACTTGCATTTTTTGAGTGAAGAACATTAGTCAGTTGGTTGAAGCCTGAAGAGAAGGCCCTAAGCTGCTGACCACTGTTTTTCCAATTTTTGAGAATAAAATCGACAGAGGCTACTAGGCAGAAATTTTCAGAATAACAGGAACCAAGATTCTTGGAACTTCACAGGGCAAGTACCATCCCTAGGTGGAGCAACTATTATCACCCTATAAGTTATAGGATCAACTGGTGACTAGGATATTATATGTCTCTAGTGTTTTTGTCGACAAATGATTTTTCATTCTGCAAATAATTTGAAAAGAAAAGAAAAGAAAAAGGAAAAAGAAAAAGAAAAAGAAAAAGAAAAAAGAAAAAGAAAAAAGAAAAAAGGAAAAAGAAAGAAAGAAAAGAGGGCATAAAAGAATTGCAATAAAAAGCCCCATGAAATAATAGTAACTTGGTCCATACCTTTCAAGCATGGCCAAGTTTTTTTTAAATTTGATGTTGATAGGGTAGTGAATGAATTTGGCTAAACAGTTTAATCTTAGCCAAAGTTTCTAGGTTACATTAGTGAATAAATCTGGCCAGACTGTCTAATCTTGGTTAGATAGCCCCAGGGTAGAGTAAATTCTTAACCCAACTGTTTAATCTGGGTTAATTGTCATAAGAAGATAGGTTAGTATGTAGGCTAGTTTATTTATTGTTCCATTCCAATAAAACTAGCTTGATGTCAATGTTGCACCATGTTTCATATGCTTAGAGGATCATTTGGTCAAAGCCCCATGGTGGTGTTTACTTGAAAAGTTTGGGGAAAAAACCCATAAAATGCAGCTATCCTAAGTTTTCCCAGCGCATGTATTTTCCTCTCCCCATTTATGCTCCGTGAACATATCGACGGTCCTAATCGCGACGCTCAAATCTACGGTGTACAGAGCATTCCAGACCCCCCTGACCATTCTGCTTTTAACCCGGGGGGGGGGGGTTTGGAATCATTGATAACATTTGCGCGCATCTCGACGGCCCAGGGTTGAGTGCTTAAATCAACGGTCAAGATTTGATTCCAGACCCCCTGTCCGTTCTGGCTTTAATGGAGGGGGGGAGGGGTTCAGAATGAGTGATAAAGCGCGCGCTTAGATCTACGGCTCAGAAACAGGCGCGCATATCAATGACACTACATGGATTTCAGACCCCCCTGGATGATCTGCTTTTAACTGAAGGGGGGGGGGGTCCGGAATGGTTTTTCCCCTCGGGCGGGTCCCTTGTTATACGTGCCTTCAGTCTATTTTCCCCGAAGTCCCATCACCATCTGCTATCTGACAGACCCCCATCACTTATGGATGTCACCTTCCACCTGGTCAGGAGTTAGTCACATCTCATAACCGCTGTCAGCCCCCTTCCCCCTTTCACTCATGACAAGCCCCTTATTATGACTTTTACCTCCAATCCCTAGCCACCATGTCACCTGTCCGTATTCTTCAGCCACCGTCACCTGCCATCTCAACCCCAAATGACCCATTGTCCATTTATTATTGGATAACCTATCCGTTATCCAGCTGACCTGTCTCCCGTGCCCAACCGACCCCAGTTTAAATAAAATCACCGTTATTTCCATTACTTTCGCTATTCACCCGTCGCACCAGAGAATTCATCGCTTACTCCTCCGTTACATTCTGTCACCCTCATCCACCGTCAGTCGCCCCCACTAACGTTGTGCTTATTGCAGGTACTGTTGTAGAAATGGCACCAAAGTCCAAACCAGCGGAAGGACAGGAGAATCTATTTCTCCCACCTCTTGTCGACCTGGACAAGATCCCACTGGTAAACAAAGACTGATTAATTGCAGATACCATATGCGATTTTGATTTCTCAGACCTCCAGTCATGGCTCACGGAAGTTTTCCTAGACCAGAGTGATGAAATTGGACTCAGGGAGTCCAATTTAACCCTTTACCTCTTTCCCCAGATCCACCATTTTCCCGAGTTCGTGCTTAAGTTCCAAGACCACTATATTCCTGAACAAAGAGTCGTCATCTCCTCGTTCGGAGAAATCCTTTTCCTCATCACGCCCGAGTCCATAGACCAGATGATGCAAATTCCCTGTGTCGACTCTGCGTCTTCTTTCAACCTGGAAATCCTTATAGAGTTGTATCAGAAAATGACTTTTCCGCAAAGAGCTCAAATATTCGAGCTTTTCCTTCCTACATCCACTCAATTCCCTTCCACAAATCCCCCTTACTCGTTGTCCATATTCTCCACTAAGGGAAACCAGGTCATTTATTCCCTTTGCGCTCTATTGGGATACTATTCTGATTAGTGGGTAGATGAGCCCATTCTGGGTTTTCTATCCATTTTCTCCACTGATGAAAATCCCACCACCCAGTTTGATTTCAGCGCCTTCTTGGCAAACAATATTCACGAACAGTTCGTGAATTTTGGCACGGAAGGCATGTTTAGATATTCGTCAATTTTAGCCTACTTGTTTGTTTTCTTCCAAGCGGATAAATTTAGTTTTTCCATGCAGAAGATGGATGCATCTGGTATACCTCAGGCAGTCACATCATGGACCTCCTTGTTGAAGCACAACTCCATAGAGTACAACTTCAAGGCATTCATTGATCTGTTTTACCACCCTGTGGTAAGCATGCTAGGGGGCCGGCCCGAGCCTCGAATAAACGACGAAGTCCAGAGGATCCTGCACCTCTCGAACAACACAAAGACAGGATATTGGTACCTGTATCAAAATCATACTGAGATCAGAGTATACGGGTGCGAGTTGGCACCTTATAAGCTGCCCAAATATTTTTCGGTCATAATCTTCGCTTTAGAATATATAAGGTAGATTATGAATTCAGATGATATCCATTTTGTATCATTCAAGAAAAAGCAGTAGCTGGGAATCAAGGGGTAGATTGGCTCCTTCATCTGCAACAGCCGTGGTGCTGGGAAAGAAGCAGACCAGATGCTAAGAGAAATGAAGTTCTTCCTAAGCTTCCCATGGCATTATATTCCATGTGGGATCATCTCAGAAATGCAGGTGAAGAAAAAAAACATCCCGTACGTTCATGAAGCTAAGCCTGAGGTGGAAAAATTTGCAAATCAGACAATGTGGGAACCTAACACATTGGTTGAAGTGAAACAACAGGCTCCCCCGACCACTGTGCCACCAATGACCACGCCATAGGTCCCAAAGGAGAAGAGGCCGAGGTAGGATTTATCTCTTCCCGTCACTGAGGTATCTTCCGAGGAGTTTCAACTGCACACTAAGAGGCCTAAGACTTCGTCAATCCCTGGCTCGACAGGGGAAAACGAATCCCCACCTACCACAGTGACCAAGTCAGTTATTCCTCCTTTCAGTTCGAGCCTACATAAGGACATCACCCTAGCATTTCCAAAGAAATCCTCAGACTCCCCATTGAACACTCAGCCAAGCAATACTGGGCCCAAGCTGAGCATTTTAGAGAAGTACGAGTTGGTCAAGAAAAAGAATCAGACCCTTACCAACAATACTTGTGCTCAGTTATGGAAGCAAACCTCGACAACACAGCACAGGTTTCTATCTGCATTTGACATAGAGAAAGGCAGGATGCACATGGCCTTCCTCCAGGCACAGGTGCCCGATCCCAAGGTGATCACCGACTACAAGAGGGCCACCTTCGAATTCCAGTTGTAGGATGTGCACCCAGCCGATCATATGGATCTGCACAAGCAGACCAGAGAAATGGTTTTCTACACGTTGGCACACGCTTCTGCTTCTGTAGACAAATTGCAAGTGTCACTGAACAATGTTCAAACACAACTCAAAATGGAGAAGATTTCATCATTCGCAAAGGAAAATAGGATCAAAACTTTGGAGGAGCTGGTCCTCAAGATCGACTATGACCCTTCGAACGTCAAAGCAGCAGAGGAAATGATAAAGAAGAAGAACGTTGATATAGAATCCTTGAGGAAACAACTGAAGCTCTCACCGATAGAGGACTTGTAGGCGAAGGAGATAGCAAAGAAGGAAGGCGAGAAGGATGAGATGCTAAATCTCCTCATGGAGCAGAATGCACAACTTAGAGAAATGGAAGCTGAGATGGAGAAACTGTTAAAAGAAAAAGAGTAGTTGAAGCCAATGGAAGTCATTCCATTGATTGCTATCCCAATTGCACTAGTGAGCACAACATCAGTGACAGTAGCCCCGTCCATGACTCCATCGACATCTCAGGAGAAGACAACTGAGCTGGCTGAGTCCATGGAAAGGATGAACCTGCAGGAGACAGAGATCAGCAGGCTAAAAAAGGAGATTGAGAACCTGCAGGAACTCAAATCTTCCTTCCAAACAAGCCTATCTAAGGAAAAGCAGGTGACAGAGCAGCTCAAATAGGAGTTACAACAGCTCCAGAAACAAACAGTGGCAGGAAAAACATTGGTCGAGGTTAAAGAGAGTGTATGGAAGGACATCACTAACTCCATGAATGAGATATGGCCCATGATCCATATCATGTTTTAGCAGAATGAGTTAGTCCAGAGGAGCAAACAAGCCATTGAGAAGATTAGAGTAGAATTGGGAGATAGGCCCTCACAGGCAAATGAGATCATCAAATTCCTCAATTCTAAGACCAGGGAGGAGCTAGAAGAGTTGAAGATTGAAGACAGAACATAGACCATCCTTGAGGTCAAAAGAGTTTTGACCAAGAGAGGACTAATGCTTCAGCTGGAAGAAAAGGTTCAAGCCATGGACCAGGGGATACAAAGGTTCTTCAGTAAGATTGAGGCTCTCCAGAAGAAAGGTCTACCTGGTCTGAAGGTTATTAATGATAAACTAATGACACTCTCGGATTACAGGAAGAGATTGGCTGAGGTGTCTAAGGACAGTTCAAAGTTTGCAGACATACAAGGGAGCATCACCAGCAAGGAATTTCTGGATGCCCTTCAGTGGGATATCAACATCCAACATGAAATTCGATACATATTCCTCACCAAGCCTACATTCGCTAAGTATACAGTAATGGACGAAGTGTATCGAAGACTGCTCAAAGTCAACGTGCCCAGTCACCTCAGATGGGAGGAACTCTGCGATGTGATTGATTAGCAGATGAGTTATCCAGGTCCAGTCAGCTGCCCAGTTAGATGAGGTCATGCAAAGGCTTCATCAACGATCTACCTAGAAATTAGCGTGCAGTTACACCGAGTCATCAAGCAGTTCCTAGATTTAGGAGATTTGTTAAATTAGTTAGGCTGAAAATAGATTTAGCACGTCCTGGTCATTTATGACAGGAACGTTTTGTAATTTGAGTTATAAATACTTCACCTTTCGAAGTATTGAGGGTTGTTGATCTTCACACCCTGACGCTATCAGACCATAATCTTTTTGAAGAGATCTTCCATTAATAAAAGGAGGCACTTTTACAGGATTCTTGCGTGTATTCACTGGTGATGTTTTCCTCTCTAAGTTGAATGTTATTCTTTCTTAGTTATCATATTTTTTTCTGAAACTAATCTTTAAGAGTAACGAATGTTGCACGATTTATCTTGTATACCCTGTTTCTGACTCGAAAGATTTAAGTGTTTATCTTCTGGTGTTTTCAATTAAGAAATTCTTAACTGCTTCTTAGTTGAAATTATCTTTCTCATATTTTCTTTTGTCCATCATTTAAGCTGCTAAAGATCCAGTGAGTATATTATCTTGCCCTGTGGAAGTCTTCCTTCACGTTTATGGTTTGTATTTCACATTTTATTAAAACACAGACCCCATAGCCCAATGGATGTGTAGGTTGTCTCAACTAATTCGAAAAAATACTTTGACTACAAAACCAATCTATTTCTTTACCTAGCCTAATATTTTAAATTTGAAACATAGCTAAATCTAATAGAGAGATCCCTCTCTAAAGTTGGAAGGGCTAGATCCCATCTTCAAAAGTGGTTGGATAAAGTTACATTTCGTAGATTTCTTCTGCTATCAACCTCTAGGAAATTTACCAAGTGCTAACAAATACTAAAATAAAAGAATGTATAGACTCTATCGGGAGTAAGGAAAGTGTGTAACCCACAGTAGAGTGAACAGAAAACAAATTCTTCTCGGTTTCAACCAAAACAACAAACTCTGTTTGAATCGAAAATACGATAATCCCTTAGAGAAAATTTACCATAGATTGCCATCGAATGCACCAAGGGTTGATCACGGAGGCGACGGGTTTTTCCCTGTGGAAGTTTGCATAAAACAGAGCCCTTTCCTTCGAAGGCACAATGGAGAAATGAGACCACCAAGACCTAAGAGGCATGAGTAAACTCTTTCAGCATGGGAAGTACAAAAAACTTACAGTAGGGCAAGTTGGCGCATCAAGACTGGGATAAGCAGGTGAAAGAGACATCGAGGCTGACGTTAGTAGGAATCTTATTTAATTTCTTGGACAGAGTCTTAAACCCCTCCTGACAGGTACATATGCCTCCCCAAATGCAGAAGATACGAAGTAAACCAACAATAAAACTATGACTGTCCAGAGAACTAGTCGGCTGCCAAACCATGAAGTTGTCTTTTCATTACTCCAGCAAGCGAAGGCAAGTTAGTTAGTTCAGTTGTGCAAAGATTGATGCGAACTTGACGAGGTTCAGTTCATTACGATAAGGACAAGTTGTAACATAACTAAAGTAAATCCATCAAAAGAAAACACTTGGAAACCACTCCTAAACAATTCATTAACCTCCGTAAAACCTTTCCTGTCACGTACCATGAGCAGGACTTGAAGACTGATGTTGATACAATTAGGGAGTGCGTAAGAATTTAAAAACCCAAGACATAAATTTATGCGGAATGAAAAATCAAATAGTCCATTTCTATTAGAAAAAAAAAACAAAGGGACTGAAATTACCAATCCTAACGTACAGGTAGGTGTGGCATTATAGTAGAGCCCTTATAATAAAGTATTGAAATTCCAATCCTAGCATATAGGTAGGTGCGGGCATTATAATAAAGCCCTTATAATAAAGTAATGATTAGAATATATTTCATTTGATTTTTGTAAGGTATTAAGCCAACAATATTAATCTTATGCCAAGAGTATTAATCTAGAAGGTTATAAGGTCATGCAAGCAAAGAATAAAGTGTAAGTACCTGGGTCACAAGTGGATTAAACGTAATTAAGTAGCAAATATTGTACCACAAATTTTTTTTTATGAGAATTTTGAGGTACATTACATTATGTATCACATCCAAAGTTACAACACTGGGCCTAAACAGGACCACTGTAGTGCTTAGTATATAATTGTTTTTCCAAAACTAATAAATTGTGTGGTTACAGACATAAAACTTTCCTTGTTTTGGTGAATAAGTATGGCAGCTCGAGACAATGCCGAAAACAGGATGGAAGAAAATCCACAACAAGGACCTCTTTGAGATACAAGGAAGAATAGTGACGGAAGCTCTCCCACATAAGTGTTGGAAACAATGAGGAACCTAATTGTTGATCTACAAATCTTTAAATCCGACAATGAAAAATTGAAGAAGGCACAACAAGAACAACAGGAGATAAACGAAGTCCTGCTGCACAGTATAGTGACCAAGAAAATCCAAAAAGACAATAATAACGATGAAGAAGTCAGGAAGAGAGCCTCCAAGAACTCAGGGCCAGAAACATAAAAATGAGACAGTTTGTCTGAAGGAACACCTCCAACTCAAGAGGGAACTAAAACTAACAGAAAAAGAAAACAAGTAGACCCACTTGAAGGAGAATTTAAAAAGATTAAACCCGCTATATTTGATGGGGAATACAGGATAGGAGAAGAAGCAGAGGCATGGTTATTGGACATCAAAAAGTATTTCCAAATCTACAACTATTTCAGCAACATGAAGGTCAGGATGGCCATTACAATCTGAAAGGGAAGGCCAGTATTTGCTGGAAAGATATAAAATTGGCCAAGGGCCTAAAGGAGAAACAGTTGGAATGGTCTGACTTTAAGAAGTATTTCAACAAACAATACCTTTCTAAAAATTACTACGAAAGGAAGACAAAAGAATTTTATGAGTTACCACTCGGACAGATGATAATGAAGGACCTTATAAATAAATTTTTGGATATGCTAATGTTCGTACCATACATCCGGGAGGATAAATTAAAAATTCAACAATTCCTAAGTTGCCTACCACAGTCCTACAGGGACAGAATTTAGTTTGACAACCCCAAATCCTTAAGTGAAGTATTCAGAAAAGCGTGAATGTGCTATGACCAATATAAACAACGAGTAGAGTTTCCCAAAGCCTGTAAGGATAAGAAACAAGATCAAATGAACCAATGGAAGAAGGGATACTAGCCAGCTCCTTATCAGAATACAAGAAAGAGTTTTTCGAGAAAGGATTTTCACTCCAATCTCCCGAATATGCAAGGAAGAAAAAAACCGGTAAACATGGGAATGAGGAGGTTTGGGGACAACTCCCATGAGCCATTAAAGTGTTGGGAATGTGGAGAGCCTCATCTCACGAGGAACTGCCCATGTCTGAGTTTGACAAACAGAACAATTGTTCATAACCTGCAAGAAGCCTCGACAGTGGGAGACGTGGGCAGGAGCCTACATCGGATAAATGTAGCCATCGATGGATGGCAAGCTGACCACCAGTCCTTTGTGGTAGAAGTCAAAGGTAAAATCCATGACACTCGAATTTCTGTTTTAATTGACCCTAGAGCAACATTAAGTTATATTACTTCGAAGATAGTAGAGTCAAATAAACTTAAGAGACTGAAGAACGAAAAATCATGGCTTGTACAACTAATGACCTGTACAAAAAGGAAAGTAATTGACTATATCTAGGATTTTTAATTCATCCTAGATGGTCAAACTATAAGAACCGATTTGAACATCCTACCACTAGGATCTTACAATACGATTATTGGGATGGACTGGTTGGAACGACACAAAGCAATATTAAATTGTTATACAAAGATACTTAACTATAAAGATGATTTTGGCACCACCAGGACAACCCAAGCTATACCAAAACTGGTATCAATCAGACAAATTTCAGCAATGCAACTAAAGAAATGTGTGATAAAAGGATGTCAAGTTTGTGCCATTCAAGTGACGAGTTTAGCAGAAAAGAAGGATAAGCCAAAGTTGGAAGACATTGTTGTCCTACGTGATTTCAGAGACATGTTTGTTGATTAGATACTATAATTACCCCCTAGAAGGGAAATAGACTTCTCCATAGATCTGTTACCTGGTTCTGCCCCTATCTCAAAGGCACCTTACCGAATGAGTCTACCAGAACTGACAAAATTAAAAATACAACTACATGAATTATTGAATTAAGAGTATATCAGACCAAGTGTCTCACCTTCGGGAGCACCAGTCCTCTTTGTGAAAAAGAAGGACGATACTCTAATATTATGTATCGATTATAGACAACTAAAAAAAATGACTATTAAGAATAAATATCCCTTACCAAGGATAAATGAACTCTTCAATCAAGTAGGGGGGGCCAAGATCTTTTCAAAATTGGATTTATGATCGAGTTATCATAAAGTTCGGATAAAAGATGAGGACATAAACAAAATAGCATTTTGGAAAAGATATGGACACTATGAGTTTGTTGTCATCCCGTTCGGACCCACTAATGCCCCAACCACATTTATGTGCCTAATGAACAGTATTTTCAATGAGTACTTGGACAAGTTCGTGGTAGTACTAATCGACGATATCCTGGTCTATTCAAAGACAAAGGAGGAACATGAGGAACACTTAAGAATAGTATGCAAACATTAAGGAAGCACAAACTATACGCCAATTTCGACAAGTGTGCCTTCTATCAGAAAGAAATATAATATCTTGGACATGTAATTTCAGCAGAGGGCATTGTCGTAGACCCGGAAAAGACAAAAGCCATTATGGAATGGCCGGTACCTAAAGATGTAGCGGATATATGGTCGTTCATGGGAATCACCAAATACTACTGTAGGTTTATAGAAGGGTTTTCCAAGATAGCCTACGCTATCAGATCACTACAAAAGAAAGGAACCAGGTTTCACTGGTCAGAGAAATGTCAAGACAGCTTCAACAAACTAAAGGAATTATTGACAACAACACCCATATTGAAAGTAGTTGACCCAGATAAAGACTTCACTGTATGTGTTGATGTGAATAAAGAAGGGCTAGGTGGTGCTCTAACTCAAGAAGGAAATGTTATTTGTTATGAGTCACGGAAATTGAAAGAACACGAGTGAAATTGTGTCACTCATGACTTAGGATTGGTAGCAGTAATACACGCCTTAAAGATGTGGCGAAACTACATAATGGGCAGAAGATTCCTATTATTAACGGACAACAACAGGGTGAAATATCTGTTTAACCAACCAGATCTTAACACAAGGAAAGCAAGGTGGTTATCCTTCCTAAGTGAATTCGACTTTGAGGTTAGACATATCAAGGGCAAGGAAAACAAAGTAGTAGATGCTTTAAGTAGAAGAATACATGGATTATTTGAGATGAATATTAGTAGGGCAGATAGTGATCTAGAAGAAGGAATAAGGATGGTAGGTGTTGATGACGAAAACTATAATAAAATAATGGAAGAACTAACAAACAATACCATGAACTCATATAAACCAAATCTAAGTATCGATGAGAGAGGGATGCTACGATTTAAAAACAAACTTTACATACCAGATTCAGCAGGGTTAAAATTAACAATCTTGGACGAAGTGCATAAGAAGTCGTATTATGGCCACCCAGGTTACTAGAAAATGATAACAACACTTAGGAAACTATTTTATTGGCCTAATTTGAAGGGGAAAATAGCAGAATACTTGGCTAGGTGCCAAGATTGTCAGCAGGTTAAGGACGAACACTAACATCCAGCGGACCTCTTACAGCCATTACCAGTACCAAAATGGAAATGGGAAACTATATCACTCGACTTTATAACAAGTTTTCCTAAAACTCAGAAACAGAATGACTCCATCATGGTTGTAATCGATAAACTCAGTAAGTTTGCACACTTTATTCCTATAAAGTCTACTTTTAAAGCTCTAAATGTTGCTGAAATATTCATGAAATAAATATTTAGACTGCATGGTATTCCTAAAATGGTGATTTCAGATAGAGACGTGAAATTCACATCGAATTTTTGGAAGGAATTGTTTGTAGGGCTCAATACCAACTTGAATTTCAGTACAAGTTATCATCCACAAACGGATGGAAAAACCGAAAGGACAAACCAAATCATAGAGGATATGCTCCACATGTACGTAAGAACAAAACCAAACAAGTGGGAGGATTATATACACTTGGTAGAATTTGCATATAACAATGGGTACCAAACTTCAGCAAATTTGATCCCTTTCGAAGTATTGTACGACAGAAAGTGCATGACTCCAATTAGTTGGGATAACCCGACTGATAGACTCATGGTTGGACCAGAAATGCTCCAAGAAATAGAGAACATGGTAATAAAGGTACAACAAAACTTGAAGGAAGCACAGGACAGATAGAAGAGCTATGCAGATATGAAAAGAAGACACTTAGAGTTTGAAGTGGGAGACCATGTATATTTGAAGGTCAAAGCCTGAAAAAGCTCATTGAAGCTAGGAATCTGTGCCAAGATGGCACCCAAGTTTTGTTGGCCCTTCGAGATACTAGCTCAAATTGGAATCGTAGTGTATCAACTTGCATTGCAAGCAAATCTAAGAATTCATAATGTATTTCATCTTTCTTTATTAAAAAATATGTTCACGACCCTACTCATATGATTGATTGGAACTTGGTACAGGTGGAAATCGAAGGAAAATTCTAGGTGGAACCCCTACACATTATAGACCGGAGATAAATAGTGCTTCGGAACAGAGCCGTCGCTCAGGTAAAGGTGCAATGGAATCACTTTAGTCCTGAGGAGGCCACTTGGGAATTGGAGGGAGATTTGCGGAAATCTCATCCAATATTGTTCCAAGAAAGGAATGAACACTAAGGACAGTGTTTTACTGACGGGGGAAAGGATGTGACATTCCCCAAAATAAAATAATTTGGAAATTTAAATTTTTGGGAAATTATTCCGTTTTTGGTAAATTCGAATTTGGAATTTTTTTTCCATTTATGGAAATTTCGAATTTCGAATTTGTTAATTGTAATAAATTATTATGACTGTTGGGGAGGACTCTGAATTGAATCAACTAACTATTCTACAATGAAACTTGTTTGAAAACATAATATTTTATATTGATTGTAGGAAGACAAATGGAACAACCATGTTAAAAGTAGCTGACCATGACTCCATGAGTGGGGAACATGTTGGAACCACCCCTCGGCTGATTTGTACAAGTGGAAAATTAATGATTTGGCCATTGGAAGCTGCTGAAAATCAGAGATTTAGGAAGCTATGAAAATTCCAAAAAAGGAAAAAGACCAAGGCAAGTTACAAATAAGCATATGCGAGGAGGCAGGACGCTGCTAAGTATGATGGGGAAAATAGTCTATTTTGGTCTTTTTTCTTTTCCACTTGCTGTTATGAACACTAGAAGGGTGTGAGGCAAGGAAAAAGGGGACTAAATTAAAGGAAAGTATTGTAGAGGTATTTTCAAGTTCGGCCTTATGGACTCATGGTCAGGCTAGGGGGTGAATCAGGCAAGTAATCGTGGTTGCTCAATTCTATGGTTGGGAGGAACGTGGTTGTTCCATTTGTTTTCTCTGCAAGCCTAGTTCAGATATGTACTCTAAACTCTATCTATCTGAATGATTTTTTCAATATACTATACATTTTATCACTATATGGAAAGAGTTCTAGTATCTGTTTTTAATGATCGTGTAACTGCTGTAAGTCTTTTCAGTACCTAAATATTCAGTATTCTACCTCTATGGAATGAATTGGTTATTGTTATAGTGAGATCCTTAATGCTGGTATGCATGCAAGAACCTAGACAAAGACGGTTCGAAATTAAGAGAATAGACTGTAGGATTTGAATGCAGATTTATTTCCCAGAATCAATTTTTAAACAAAATAGAATATGTATCAATGAACGAACAAAGCTATTATATGCGTCTATATATGTTTCAAACTATAACAGTGTCAAATAAACGAAAAGATTCATTATATGCATATATATATTTCAAACTTTAACAAAGTTGAATGAACAAACAGAGCAATTATATGCGTATATATATGTTTCAAACTTTAACAGAGTCAAATGAACGAACAGAGCCATTATATGCGTACATATGTTTTAAACTTTAACAAGTCTAATGAATGAACAGGGCTAATTGTATGCGTATATATATTTCAAACTTTAAACATAGTCGAATGAACAGAGATATCATATGCACATATACATATCAAACTTTAAACAAAGTTGAATATGCATCAATGAATGAACATAACTATCCTATGCACCTATATGTCTCAAACTTTAAACAGAGTCAAATATATATCAATGCACAAACAAAGTGATTATATGCGTATGAATCTTTCAAAATATAAACAGAATCCATTTATACAGTCGAGAACGATGAAGCATATGGGAACAAATGTAAGATCACCCTATTTTCTGGATCATATAATAATACTATTATAATACTATAGGAAACATATAGACAACTTGTTAGTACATTAACAACGTATGACATATCTTATATATGTTGTGTGCAAAAAGGAAACAAATCATTTTTATTAAATTGCTTTGCATTCTCCAAAATCACAGAGTGATGCAAATCCTTGCCGAAGAAGCAACCAACCGAAAAAAAGGACCTATGAACATGCAGAGTCAGAAGATGTGAGACCTCTAGTAACGATTCCATTGGGGTAAAAAATTATTTTAAACAAAAGAAAACAAGAATTTCATTCACAAGTCTCCCACATCATGCTTACATATAAATTGGAACTTTGATAAACAAAATGGGTTTAAACCCTCAATTATTTGACACACAGAATCGGTGCATGAACAAAGGTTACTCTTATTATAAAAAAAACTATGAATAAAATCGATACCTCCAGGTCGTCGCAAGTTGAAGGGCCATATTTTGGAACCCGAGTACCTTTGCTAGAATGAATAGAGGTTGGAACCCGTGCTATGAAGTGGGCACACTTGCATTTTTCCATCATGGTAAACATTAGAAAAGTTACAGAGTAAAATATTGATTTATAAACTTGAAAGGGAACAATGATAACCATAGCTGTCAGATTACTTAACTTAGGGACGAAACGCCACACCCTCCTATTGCCATGCTTTGCTTCATAGTCAACCCTGACCGAGGGGAGAAGGATCTGGGAGCTTCTGGTCAGTACCCTCGCAATAGTAAGAACCCCAACATTAACACAGGGAAAAACCTTTATACAAAATGCCAATTAATTTCCTTGACAAAGTAAAATAGCATTGTAAATTCAAGAACAAGAAATCATATGATAAAAACCCTTGACGAACAAAGCAAATAATGGAAGGAACGGTATCACACTTTTCACCAATAAAAGTAATCATGAAGAATAACCTAACTTCATTAAGGGATAATTTAGTAGTAGATTACTACCTTCCTACAAATTGTATGCACCAGTCACGAAGGGGAAACATATACATTGAGAACCGAGTTGGACCCTTTCGTTCCTGGATCATGAAGAAGGTGTAAACTATTCAGAACTGCTCTGAGTCACTCCAGATTACAATTTCTAAGTATAGGGTAAACAAAGTATTAAACCAAAAATAGACCCACGGGACACAAACAATGAACACAAAGTATACATTCACAAAAGTAGAGGTTTTGCGACTCATGGTTATAGCAAGAAAAACCTCCTCTACTGTCACTACTAAAATAAAAGAACGCATAGACTCTATCGGGAGTAAGGAAATTTTGTAACCCATAGTAGAGTGAATAGAAAACAAATTCTTCTCGGTTTCAACCAAAACAACAAACTCTGTTCGAATCCGAAATACGACAGTCCCTTAGAGAAAACTTACCAGGCATTGTCGTCGACTGCACCAAGGGTTTCTCATCGAGGTGGCAAGTTTTTTCTTGTGGAAGTTTTCATAACACAAATCCATTTCCTTCGAAGGCACAAGAGATAAATGAGACCGCCAAGACCTAAGAGGCATGAATAAACTCTTTCAGCATGGGAAGTACAAAAGCCTTACACTAGGGCAAACTGGCGCATCAAGAATGGGAGGAGCAGGTGAAAGAGACATCGGGGATGAGGTTATTAGGACCCTTATTTAATTTCTCGGACAGAGTCTTAAACTCCTACTGACAGGTACATCCACCTCTCAAAATGTAGAAGATACGAAGTAAACCGATAGTAAAACTATGACTGTCCAGAGAACTAGTCAACTGCCTAGCCATGAAGTTGTCTTTTCGTTACTCTGGCAAGCAAAGGGGAGTTAGTTAGTTTAGTTGTGTAGAGATTGACGTGGACTTGACCGGGTTCAGTTCGTTACGATAAGGACAAGTTGTAACATAACTAAAGTAGTGCCATCAAAGGAAAACACTTGGAAACCACTCCTAAACAATTCATTAACCTCCATAAAACATTTCCTGTCACTTACCATGAGCAGGACTTGAAGACTGATGTTGACACAGTTAGGCAGTGCGTAAGCATTTAAAAACACGAGACATAAATTTATGCGCAATGAAAAATCCAATAGCCCATTTCTATTAAAAAAATAATAAAGGGACTGAAATTACCAATCCTAGCATACAGGTTGGTGTGGCATTATAGTAGAGCCCTTATAATAAAGTATTGAAATTCCAATCCTACCGTATAGGTAGGTGCGGGCATTATAATAAATCCCTTATAATAAAGTAAGGATTAGAATATATTGCATTCGAGTTGTGTAAGGTATTAAGCCAAGAGTATTAAGCTTAAGCCAAGAGAATTAATCTATAAGGTTATAAGGTCATGCAAGAAAAAAAAAAGTGTAAGTACCTGGCTCACGAGTGGATTAAACTAAATTAAGTAGCAAGTATTGTACCACAATTTTTTTTTTATGAGAATTTTGAGGTACATTACATATTATTTCATTGAATTTTAGCATGGTTAAAACCATAATTCACTCATTTCTCCTTGGATTTTCTTTATGGATATAGTCCACTTACTATTTTTGGGTTTGGGTGACAACTTTCATTCCGGATCACTTCATCCACTTGGATTCTTGAACATTCCTCCATATATTTATTTACCTCAAAATTCAAACATGTGGAGTGGTCATGTGCATCAATTTTGAGAGGGAACATTTCATGTGGGCACATGTCATTTAAATTGGTTAGATTCCAATAGTTTGGTGGTGCACCACCTTCATGAGAATTATTTGCTTCATACTACTACTATTTTTGGATGAGGAAGAATTTGTTTTGAGGGGTTAGTTTTCACATGTTCTAACAGTATTAACTGTGTATTTAAGAGAGATATAAATACTCCATTACTATAACATTTTTTTTAATTTTGATGGACTTAGATAGAAATATGGTATGTTTTATTTTTTGAGAAATTTAATGGGAGTTTATCTCCATTTCAAAATGTAATATGGTAATTGGAAATTGAAGGATTGTAAAACATTGTAGTGATTCAAGATCGGAGCTTGGAGATGATGATGTTGGGATTCCATGTATATCATATTTAAGTATTAATGAAGGATGAGCCATTGTTGATTTATAGTATGGATATTATTAATGCTATTCATTAGTTGTTTATCTAATATAGGAACTTGTTGTTTTCACATTAAAATAAATGCCTAGTATTGAAAGTGCTATTCTTCTAGGAATAAGCAATGTGAGGAGTTTTCCCTCTTGTCTGATTTGTTATATTATTTTCCTTCTTATTACCTTTCTTCCATCATATCTAGTTGTTGATTGGGAAATATTTTAGCTAATAAAAAACACATTTATGTTGAGTCGATGTGTTCCAAATTCATCCCTTTGAGACTAGTTTGCATATCATATTTTCCAAAAATCATTTTAAGGTTCAATGTATCAAATGAGTTCACCTTAAATTAGATACACAATTAATCGACCATGTATATCTTTTGGTGGAAGGTCTCAAATTAGTAATTTTACCTCATAAACTACCTTAAAGTACTTGATTGTGACAAACAATTCCATTCATTTTTCTATGTCCAATGACCCCATTATCCCTTAGATTGATAGGCATCAGTTTCATATCATCCATTTCCTTGTTCCCTATTCTTCCTTTTCTTTCATTCTCATTTCATTTTCCAATCCGCACTAATTTTCCACTTCACTACAACCATTTTTTTTCTTAGGTTAACTCTTCACAAATCACCTTGAAACTCCACTTCATAGCCTAAACAATACCACCTTTAGGGAAGCCCCTCTTGAGTTGGATAAGAGACAATAAAAATAGAAAAGAAGAACTGTTGAGGTGGCATTGGGTAGATGTAACATCCCCAAAAATAATTTATTTTTGAATTTGAAATTTCTTAAGAAATTATTCCATTTTTGGTAAATTCGAAATTGGAAAATATTTGCCATTTATGGCAATTCTGAATTTTGAATTTAGTTAATTGTAATTCATGATTATGACTGTTGGGAAGAGATATGATTTGACCCAACTAACTATTTGACTATGAAACTTGTATGAAGGAAAATATTTTATAATTATTGTTGAAGGACAAATGGAACAACCATGTTAAAAATCAGTTGACCATGACTCCATGAGTGAGGTACATGTTGGAACTACCTCAGGGTTGATTGTTACAAGTGGAAAATCTAGAATTTGGCCATTGGAAACCCCTGAAAATCAGCGATTTGGAAAGCTGCGAAAATTCCCAAGGGGGAAAATACCTAGGCACTTTTTCTTTTGGATATATAGCATATGTGAGGAGGCAGGACACTACCTAGTATGTTGGTGAAAACTATTGATCTCTTGTTGTTATGAAAATTGATATCTGAGTGTGAGGCAAGGAGAAGTTGTTGAGACTAAAGGACTATTGTTGAGGTGGAGTTCTAAATTTTCCCTCATGGATTCATGGTCGGGCTAGGGGGTGAATGGAACAAGTGACTTTGGTTGTTCTGTTCTAAGGTTCTGAGGGATGTGGTTGTTCCCTTTGTTTTTCAACAAACTCATTCAGATATGTTCATCTACCCTTTTCAGGTTATATATCTCTTATTTTAAATGGCTGTGAGAATACATCTATATATTTCTCGGTAAATTATTTGTCATGAATTTCCTTTTAATTAAGGGTCGTTTGGATGTAAATGAATGAAAGAGTAGAGATAAAATAATACTGTGTGATTGATGGCTGAAAGTTAAACTAGGAATGGTTAGAAACACATGTAGGATAAACCCCTACCAGTTTAAATTTATACTTCCATTTAGAACTGCCTCTATACCCAAATTTCGAGTAGAATCAGAATGGTTTGAGTCTGCTGGAATGTTCCTAGTTAAAGAATAAATTTAGTGCAAATCTATTTCTGATAGGATATAATATAAATCCTATGTTTATATAAATGTAAGAACAAAAAATTATTATACGCTCGCATCTTATTGGAAAAAGAATACATGGTGTAATAACACTATCATAATATCGATGCATGACCAAAATGANATGGGTGTGATGTTCTAACTCGACTTTGTAGAGATTTGACTTGAAGGAAAACCGTAGGTTAATTCCATTTATGCATGGCTGTAGAATTTCTGGATTTCAGACCCTACGGGTGTTAAACTATATTGGAAGACAAGCGGTCTCATTAATCTTAATAGGATATCCAGAAAAATAAATAGGAACTAAAGGAATGAATCAAATATTTTAAACAAGGATTCTGGAAATGAATTGCTAGAAGGGTGAAGAAACCAATGAACTCAGTAAATAGAAATACAAAAACCCTTTTCATGAATATTCACAGTTTCATAAGTTCTAAATATGATAACTATATTAACATAATATTGAAATAAAGAAAACGATAGTTTCTATTGACTACAATGAAGTTTTATGAATGCAATATTTACGAAGGTAACAAAACAGAATTTTGGAAACATATTTCTCGAAGTATAGAAGCTAATATGCCTTCTTTATAAACAATATAGGCTAACCTTGGTATTTTCAAATACATGTATACAAGAGAAAGAATCCAATGATAAACCCTTGAAAGTTGTTAATAGAAATCCTTTTAGACCAAAATCAAAATGTGTCCAACCTCACACATTAATGCATTCTCTTCCAATGGAGGGATCTCGACATAAAAATAGGATTACTCTTCAACCAACTCATACAGGAATCGAGACCGAACTTCACTTAATTAATGAAAAACTCGAATGGAGCCATGGCCTTCATTCGTAGAACTGGGAAGGATAATTCTGAGAGTTATTGGGCACATAACACGAATACCTTTTGTGCGAAGGATAAGAACTAGCATCCAGAATTATGCACAGTCGAAATATCTTGAAAGAATTATCATTTAAAACATTAGTAAAATATATGAAAGTAAAGTGATCGAAAATTTCAAAGAATGATAAATGATAGAAACACTGTATTCCAGAGTGGTACTCAACTTATGACATGAAGTCTCGTTTCCTTTCCTTATCGTTCTCTGGTTGGATAGATGTCTAGGCCAAGGGGAGGATGGTCCAAGGACTTCATGATGTATACCCTCACATCAACAGGGTCCCATCATTAGTGTTGGCATTAAATCATATAATCAATTGCTTACAAAATGAAATAATCAACAGTGCTAACATTTAATTGTATAAGAGATGCCATGCGAGGAGGCCAAAGACATAGTGTAAACGTTACACACATAACATAGGATATATCTAAATATTGAGTTTAAACCCTTCCTGAACCGACTGTCTAAATTTCAGAGGGTACTTATAAACCAAAAATAAATACAGAGTTAACCTTCTTCTGAATCCAAATGGCGTATATTCACCACAGACAACGATAATGATAAGAAGCCCTAAAAACTCAAACATTGTATGTTTTTTGGAATTTGTAATAAATTGTTCAGAAAACATAGGAGTCATCTTTTTAATTGTACCATACAGGAATTAATTAGCCATTAAGGAAGCATTATATTCGTAAGGACCAGCTAAAGGTCTGATAAAAATTACAGAAGGGTGGATTCACACTTTACAAAGAGAAAAATAAACACAATATAATATGTTGTACACAGTATGAACTTTCAAACACAGAATAAAGCCCATGTAGCCTCTCAAAGGTTCAACATCATGTCTTGACACACATCAATAGAAAGACCATGGTAAATAATGATAAACAAAGAAATAACGAAACATGAAGTTTGAAACACACACGAGAACTAACATAGGTGTAACCCTTTGAAAGAAAATAGGAACAATGGGAATGGGATGCCAACACCTCTCAAGAATATGGAGAACAAAACCATAGTAAAAATCTACTTATCTAAAAATGGGAACAAGTCAAGAAAGTTACAAGGAATAACGACAATGGGATTTTCAATTAAAGACAAATAAGATTTGAATCCAAGAGTCCTTCCACTGTAATAAAAACCTGATCCTTCATTTAATAATCAGGCTACTATGGTAACGCAATGTAATGAACCTCAAATTATCATAAAAAAAAAATCTTCTATAATACAGTATTTACCATTTATCTTTGTTTAATCAACTCGTAAGGTGGGTACTTACATTTTATTGTTTTGCTTTGCATAACTTTATAGCCTATTAGCTAAATACTCTTAAGAGAGGTTCCATCAAATTCAAGTATTTTCCTAACTCATGCTTTATTATAAATGGTTCGATACAATACCCGCATCTTCCTATACACTCGGATTTGAATTTCAGTTCCCTTGTTTTAATAGAATTCATGTTATTGGATTTTGCGCATAAAATTATGTCCTCGGGAGTTAAATGATCGCACACTTACCTAATTGTGTCAACATCAGACTTCAAGCCCTGAAAGTAGTACGTGACAGGAAAGGGTTTAAGGATATTAATGTTGGTTTAGGAGTGGTTTAAAAGTGTTATTCCTTTGATGGCATCATTTTAGTTATATTACAACTCGTCTCCGTCATAATGATTTGAACCCGATCAAATATGCATCATTCTCTCCATAACTAAACTAACTAACTCTCCTCTGCTTGTTGGAGTAACGAATATATAACTTCAAAGACAAAAGTTTAGTGACCGATTAGTTTTACTGGACAATCATGATTTTACTATCATTTAACTTTGTATCTTCTGCATTAAAGGAGGCGGATGTACCTGTCAGGAGGAGTTTTAAGACTCTGTCCTGTAATTAAATTAGGGTACTACTAAACTTAGTCTTGATGAATCTTTCTCTTGTTCCTCCCAATCTTGGTGTGCCAACTTTTACCGTAGTGTAAGGATTGTACCTCCTGTGTTGTAAAGAGTGATACCCATTCCTCCTAGGTTTTGGTGGTCTCATTTCTTCCCTTGTGCCTCCGAAAGAGAGGGTTATGTATTATGAGTTCTTCCACAGGGAAATGTTACTGCCTCTGTGAGCAACCTTTGATGGAGTCGACGACAATATCTGACTACCTGGTAAGTTATTTCAGGGGAATGTCATATTTCAAGCTCGAACAGAGTTTGCTATTTTGGTTGATAATGAGAAAGATTTTTCTTCTTGTAAACTTTACTGTGGATTTACCAACCCTCTGTATTTTTGATAGTCATGTTCAAAATCTACGCGTTTCTCCTTTTATTTTGGTAATGACTGTAGAGGAAGTTTTCTTGTTGTATCCGTGAGTCACTATCTTTACCTCTGTAAACCTAAGGTCATACTTCGTGTCCACTATTTGTATCCTGTGGGTTTATTTCTAGATCAATATTTTGTTTACCCTATAACTAGCAGCTGTACTTGGGAGTACCTCATAGTACTTTCAGACGAGTTTATATTTCGTCGTGTAAGGGTTCTAGGAAAGTAAAAGATCAAGTTGGGTTCTTAACGTATGTTTCTCCTCTGTAACTGATGCATAACATTTGTAGTAAGGTAATGGTCTACTGGTAATTTATCTCTTGCTGAGTTAGGGTATTTTCCATGAGGAATTCTATTGGCTAAGTGTATGATACCATTCTTTACATTCTTCATTTTGTTCGTAAAGGGTTTTATCAAATGATTTATTTCTTGAATTCACAATGTTACTTTATCTTTTCAAAGTAATTATTTGATTCTGTAAAAAAAAACGTTTTCTCTGTATGAATGGTGGGACTCTACCTATTGTGAGGGTACCCACTAGGAGCTCCCAGACCCTTCTCCCCTTAACCAGGGTTGATTGCAAAAGAAAGCATGGTAACTGGAGGGTGCAACATTTTAGCCATAAGTTAAGTAATCTGTCAAGCTATGGTTATCAATCCACCCTTTCAAGTTTATAAATTAAGGTTCTACTCTGTAATTTTACTAATGTTTTCCGTGATGGTTGAATACACGTGTGCCCACTTCACAACGCGAGTACCAGCCTCTGCTCCTCATGACAAAGGTATTCGGGTTCCAAAATGTGACTCTTCATCTTGTTTATGAAATCACGGCTTAGAGGTCACGATTCTGTTCGTAGATTTTTGTTGTTAAAAGTAACCCTGCTCATGCACCGATTTCTAGTACCAAATATTTGAGGGTTAATCCCATTTTTTTTTTTGTTAAAGTTACATTTAAGAATATATATATATACATATAGTTGAGCATGTTGTAGGAAATGATTGATATTCTAAGGCTAGAATTTAGCGAGAACAGATCTAAGTTTTTGTTGTTGGAAATCCCTTAATTAAGTTAAGCTTAGAAATGGAGGGATAACATTTCTATTTGGAAGTAGCTTATCCTAGATGTTCTGTACATTGCTTCCATAATTGCAAGTATTCAAAAATCTTTAAACAACTATAATAGCCATCTTTTCTTGACTATATTAATGCTTGTAATAGATTAGTTTCTTGTTAATGTAATTCTTATTTGGGAAAAATATCCCAACGGGGATCATTTTTCAGAGGTCTCGCATCTTCAAGTCTTTGCATATTTGTATATGTTTGTTTTTTCGATCGGTTGTGACTTTAGCATAGATTGCATTACTCTATAATTTACTAAAAATGTTTTTTCTATAAATGCGAAGCAAATTTCACCAATATCCTATATGGTAATGCTACAACCATCAAATTCCTTGTTACCCTCTATGCACAGCATATGTAAGATGTGTCATACGTTGTTAATGTATTAGTGAGTTTATTATTCATTTCCTGTAGTATGATCCTAGCATGAATATCTTGTTCAGAATAGGGTATTCTTGCTCCTTTGATTATGATCATTCCCATATGCTTCGTTATTTCATTTCTATCCAAGTTCGACTACATATGTGATTTTGTTCTAGGAATAAAAATTTACACAATGAAATATATGCATGCCTGTAACAGATCTGTTCGTTCATGGATATATATATTTGATTTAAAGTTTCATTTCAGTAAACATTTCCATAAATAAACCCTACAGTCTATTTACTGAATTCTATGAGAGTATCATATCTTTTATATTTTCATACATGTTCTAAATCCATAGTAGTGGTTATTAAGGGGATCATTCCAGAATTTAAGTCTAACTAATCGCTAGTTAAGTGGGCTGTATATTTAGTGAAATCAAATAGCTTTTAACTAGGTTATTACATGTATACCAACTTTAAGGATTCCAGTATATAAATAACCAATTCATCCCATAGAGGCAGGAATATTGAATGTTTGGATACAAAAAAAAAAGACTTACAACAATTATGCGATCATTAAAATAGATGCTAGAAACCATTTCTGTTCAGCTATAACAAGTACAATACATCCAATATAAAATCAATTCAGATAGATAGAGTTTAGAGTAACATATCTGAATAAAACTCGCGGAAAAACAAAGGGAACAACCATGTTCCTCCCAACTATAGAACCCAATAGTCATGATCACTTTCCCAAGTCACCCCCTAGCTTGACCATTAGTCCATAAGGGCGAACTTGGAAATCCCTCTACAACACTATCCTTCAATTCAGTCACCCTTCCCCTTGCCTCACACCCTTCCAATGTTCATAACAACAAGTGAAAAAAAAGAGTCAATAGTCTCTTTCCCCAACATAGATAACAACGTCCTGCCTCCTCACATATGCTTATTTGTATCTTGCCTAGGTCTTTTCCCTTCCTTGGGAATTTTCATAGCTTCCTAAATCCCTGATTTTCAGGGGCTTCCAATGGCCAAATCACTAATTTTCCACTTGTAAAAATCATCCCAGGGGTAGTTCCAACAGGTTCCCCACTCATGGAGTCATGGTCAACTACTTTTAACATGGTTGTTCCATTTGTCTTCCTACAATCAATATAAAATATTCTATTTTTTAAAACAAGTGTCATTGTCAAATAGTTAGTTGGGTCAAATCAAATTTCTACCCAACAGTCATAATAATTTATTACAATTAACAAATTTCGAATTTCCATAAATGGAAAAAAATTCCAAATTCGAATTTAGCAAAAACATAATGAATTTCTAGAAATTTAATTTTCCAAAATATTTTATTTTGGGGGATGTCACATCCTTTCCCCCTTCAATAAAACATTGTCCTTAGTGTTCATTTCTTTCTTGGAATAAGATTGGATGAGATTTTCGCAAACCTCCCTCCAATTCCCAAGTGGCCTCCTCAGGACTAAAGTGCTTCCATTGCACCTTTACCAGAGTGATGGCTCTATTCTGAAGTGTTGTTTCTCTCCGATCCAGAATGCGTAGGGGTTCTACCTGGAATTCGCCTTTTGGTTCCACCTATACCAAGTTCCAATCAATCATATGAGTAGGGTCGTGAACATATTTTTTCAATAAAGAAACATGAAACACATTATGAATTCTTAGATTGGATGGAAGTGCAAGTTGATATGCTACGGGTCCAATTCGAGCTAGTATCTTGAAGGGCCCACAAAATTTGGGTGCCAACTTGGCACAGTTTCCTAACTTCATTGAGATTTTTCAGGCTTTGACCTTCAAGTACACATGGTCTCCCGCTTGAAACTCTAAGTGTCTTCTTTTTTGATCTGCATAGCTCTTCTGCTTGTCCTGTGCTTTCTTTGAGTTCTGTTGTACCTTTATTATCGTGTTTTCCATTTCATGGAGCATCTTTGGTCCAACCATGAGTCTGTCAGCTAGGTTATCCCAGCTAGTTGGAGTCGTACACTTTCTACCATACAATACTTCAAAAGGGCTCAATTTTTCTAATGTTTGGTACCCATTGTTATATGCAAACTCTACCAAGTGTATATAGTCCTCCACTTGTTCGGTTTCATTCTTACGTACATGCGAAGCATATCCTCTATGATTTGATTTTTCCTTTTAGTTTCCCCATCCGTTTGTGGATGATAACTCGTACTGAAATTCAAATTGGTATTTATCCCTGCAAACAATTCCTTCCAAAAGGCGGATGTGAATTTTACGCCTCTATCTGAAATCACCATTTTAGGAATACCATGCAGTCTAAAAATTTCTTTCATGAATATTTTAGCAATGTTTATAGATTTAAAAGTAGACTTTACAGGAATAAAGTGTGCAAACTTATTGATTTTATCGATTACGACCATGATAGAATCAATTTGTTTCTGAGTTTTAGGCAAACTTATTATAAAGTAGAGCGATATAGTCTCCCATTTCCATTCTGGTACTGGTAATGGTTGTAGTAGGCTGGCTGGATGTTGGTGCTCGGCCTTAACCTATTGACAATATTGGCACCTAGCCAAGTATTTTATTGTTTAACCCTTCATGTTAGGCCAATAAAATACCTTCCTAAGTGTTGTTATTGTTTTCTGGTAACCTTGGTGGCCAGAATACGGTTTCTTATTCACTTCATCCAAGACTGTTAATTTTAACTCTGCTGAATCTGGTATGTAAAGTCTGTTTTTAAATCGTAGCAGTCCCTTCTTGTCAATACTTACATCTTCTTTATCTAAGTTCGCGGTACTGTTTGGTAATTCTACCATTATTTTAGTATATTTTTCGTCATTAATACCTATCGTCCTTATTCTTTGTTCCATATCACTTTCTGCCCTGCTGATATTCATCTCAAATAACCAATGGACTCTTCTGCTTAAGGTCTCTTCTACTTTATTTTCCTTGCCCTTGATATGTTTGACCTCGAAGTCAAATTCACTCAAGAAGGCTAACCACCTTGCTTGTCTTGCATTAAGATCTGGTTGGTTAAACATATATTTCACTCCACTATTGTTTGTTAATAATAGAATTTTTCTGCCCATTATGTAGTGTCGCCACATCTTTAAGGCATGTATTACTGCTACCAATTCTAATTCATGAGTGACATAATTTCGCTCGTGTTCCTTTAATTTCCGGGACTCATAACAAATAATGTGTCCTTCCTGAGTTAGTACACCACCTATCCCTTCTTTGCTGGCATTAACACATAGAGTGAAATCTTTATCTAGGTCTGCTACTTTCAATATGGGTGCCATTGTCAATAATGCCTTTAGTTTGTTGAAGTTGTCCTAACACTTCTCTGACTAGTTAAACCTAGTTCCTTTCTTTTGTAATGATGTGATAGGGTAGGCTATCTTGGAAAACCCTTCTATAAACCTGCGGTAATATCCAGTGATTCCCATGAATGACTGTATATCTACTACATATTTAGGTACCAGCCATTCCCTAATGGATTTTGTCTTTTTTGGGTCTACAACAATGCCCTCTGCTGAAATTACATGGCCAAGATATTGTATCTCTTTTTGATAGAAGTCACACTTGTCGAATTTGGCATATAGTTTGTGCTTCCTTAACGTTTGCAAAACTATTATTAAGTGTTCCTCATGTTCCTCCTCCATCTTTGAATAGACCAGGATGTTGTCGATAAATACTACCACGAACTTATATAAGTACTCACTGAAAATACTATTCATTAGGCACATAAAATTGGCTGGGGCGTTAGTGAGTTTGAAAGGTATTACTACAAACTCGTAGTGTCCATATCTTTTCCAAAAAGATGTTTTGTTTATGTCCTCATCTTTTATCTGAACTTGATGATAACCGGATTGTAAATCCAATTTTGAAAAGATCTTGGCCCCGCCTACTTGATCGAACAGATCATTCATCCTTGGTAAGGGGTATTTATTCTTAATAGTCATTTTGTTCAGTTGTCTATAATCTATACATAGTCTTAGAGTACCGTCTTTCTTTTTCACAAAGAGGACTGGTGCTCCCTAAGGTGAGACGCTCAGTCTGATATACTCTTTGTCCAATAATTCCTGTAATTGTATTTTTAGTTCTGTCAGTTCTGGTAGACTCATTTAGTACGACACTTTTGAGATGGGGGGTGAACTAGGTAGTAGGTCTATGGATAAGTCTATTTCCCTTATAAGGGGTAATTCTGGTATCTCATCCACAAACATATCTCTGAAATCACATAGAACAACAAAGTCTTCTAACTTTGGCTTGTCTTCCTTTTCTGCTAGATTCGTCACCTGGATGGCATAAACTTGACATCCCTTTCTCATACATTTCTTTAGTTGCATCGCTGAAATTTGTCTGACTGATATCGGTTTTGGTATACCTTGGGTTGTCCTGGTAGTGCCAGCAGCATCTTTATAGCTAAGTGTATTTGTATAACAATTTAATATTTTTTATGCCATTCCAACCAATCCATCACAATAATCATATCGTAAGATCCTAGTGGTAGGATGTTCAGATCGGTCCTTATAGTTTGACAATCTAATATGAACTCAAAATCCAAAATACTTTCAATTAGTTTCCTCTTTTTACTTGTCGCTAGTTGCACAAGCCATGATTTTGCGTGCTTCAGTCTCTTAAGTTCATTTGACTCTACTACCTTTGGAGTAATATAACTTAATGTTGCTCTGGGGTCAATTAAAACATAAATTCGAGTGTCATGTATTTTACCTTTGATTTCTAGCACTGAGGACTAATGGTTAGCTTGTCAGCAATCAATGGCTACATTTATCTGATGTAGGCTCCTACCCATGTCTCCCACTATCGAGGCTTCTTGCATATTATGAATGACAATTCTGTTTGCTAAAATCAAACATGGACAATTCCTCCTTAGATGAGGGTCTCCACATTCCCAACACTTTAGTGGCTCGCAGGGGTTTTCCCCAAACTTCTTCATTCCCACGTTTAACGATTTACCACTACTCAACATATTCGGGTGGTTGAAGTGAGAATCTTTTTTCGGGAAAAAATTTATTGTGTTCCGATGAGGAGCTGGCTGGTACCCCTTTTTCTGCTGCTTCAATCGATCTTGTTTCTTATCCTTCCAAGCTTTGGGAAACTCCACCCATTTCTTATACTGATCATAGCACATTTGTGCTTTCCTGCATACCTCACTCAAGGATTTGGGGTTGTCAAACTCGATCCTGTCCCTGTAGGACTGTGGTAATGTAGGGGCCGAATTAAATAAACAACCATTTAATTTACAACATAACAGTAAAAGTCAAGAAATTTCTATAGTTTATCACATTCTCCTACAAATTTATCAATTATAATAAAACTTTATAAGAGATTAAAACAATGCATAATTTGAAATAAATACCTAAATGTGATGCTATTAACCTCTGTTTGTCTGCCGCTTGCCTCCTTGACCGCTTCTACAAAACACTGCCCAAAACCTAGTTCCTCCCTGCCGACTAGGTAACTCCCTAGCTCCAGGATATCAAAGGATATCCTGGCCCCCGTGCCCAAAACCTCCAGCAACTCTGGTGCACTGATACAATCCTACTCCATAATTTCACTTCTCCGTGCAAATCCAGAGCTCCCCAAAATTCATCCCCCAACCTCCGTAGAATCCCCTCCCATCAACCTCCTTCCCTTCCTTATCCCTCCTTCACCGACTTTCCCCTCCTTTACTCCCTATCTAACCCATTTATTACCTTCTTATCCTCCCGCCGTTAATGCCCCTTATCCCTCCTTTATTATTTTATCCTCATGTATTTAATATGTTATCCCTTGTTGGATACGCAACTTAATTTATCAATATAGTTTATTATCCTCCTTTTATTTCTTTACCTTATTTATTAATGAATTAATTAATACTTAAAGTAATCATTGACAATCATGAGTAACTAATTAATAATAATTAATTAGTTAATGTTATTTTAAGAAAAAATTATGGTTTAGCTAATCTTTTAGGACAGTTATATTATTAAATTAATTATAATTAATAATCATGTACACCTATTTAAGCAGGGTCGTTACATACACCCACCCTTCAGGAAACTTCATCCCGAAGTTAAGGTATCTTATGGTA